>CM028131.1:1112307500-1112790000 GCA_016271365.2 Neoceratodus forsteri
CGGACAGGTGGGCAGCGGCATCAATCACGTCATAGCTCACCCAGAGCAGGTGGCGGGCAAAACAGCCACAGGGCTGATCCACCCGGGCCGACTCCTGGGAGGGCGGCAAGAACAGCGTGTCAACAGCCGAGGCACCCAGTGTGCAGTGGTATCGGGCCATATGGCCTAGATAATTTAATATGCGCAGCAGCAGGGTACTGGAGGCATAGACCTTCTTGCCAAAGTGATCAAGGTGCCGGGATTCCCAATTCGGCGGCACGACACTGGTGTGGCGAGGCAGATTGCTCTGGTCGTGAGTCGCCATAATGATCACCGAGTAAGCCACAGGGGCAGCGGACAACCACGAGTGGCCTGGCGGAGCACAGTAAAACCAGTCAGGTCCACAGGGGGTGGGTGGGGAGGCGTCCGTGGATGTGGAGGCATCCAGAAGGGCAGGCGGGACGTCCTCCATGACAGAAGAGACTGAGAAGGGTCCCCGTAGTCCGAAAAGACTGTATCTGAGCCAGGTACCCCAATGGGGTCCTCCCCGTCAGAGTCCCCATAGTGGGAGTCTGGACACACCCCGGGGGTGCGTCAGTGGAAACCACTGGATCCGCGCAAAGCGCTTGGGCGGGCGGGGGAGAGGAACAGCACGGCAGAAGACCTGTGGGCGAGTCTGAGGCCTGGCCGTGACCCAAGGACTGGAGGACCTCCATAACGATGCAGGCAATGCCCGGCACTGGGAAGGGGGAGGACCACAGACAGAGGGCGCCCAAGAGCGGCGCTTGGATGGCGAGGCACCTCAGGGGCAGCCAACAACAGCTCCCAGGGAAGGGGTGGCATCCCGACCCCTGCAGGGTGGCATGGGAGGAGGGGCAAGGAAATCAGGATGAGACCTCAGAAACCCAGCCGTGGGCAACAGAGGGTAAACCCCATCCGATGCATCAAGATGCCCATGCCAGGGCTGGTAGGGAGGGGTACCAGAAGCACATCCCCAGAATGGGAGCAAGCTGGGGGTATGGAGCACCCTCCGATGACTGGGGAAGCTGCCCCAGTGGCAAGGAAGGAAGGCCATGAGGTGCCGTTGACAGGGTAAGCAGCTCCATAAATGAGGGATACAAATCCAGTCGTCCCATCGATGGAGGAAGGCATCCTGTTGATGAGGAATGTTCTCTCAACAGGGGAAGATGTTCCGTCAACAGGGGAATGAGTTCCTATCAACGAGAGGGCAGACAGAGAACATCCTGTCAATGAGGGAAGGCCTCCCATCGACGGGGGAGAGGAAGCAACATGCTCCATCGATGGGGGAAGCTGCCCAGTTGACGAGGAACGCTCCGTCGATGGGGGAATAGTGCTCATCGAGGAGACGTGCAGGAGAGCTCCATTGATGGGGGATGACCCGTTGATAAGTGAAGCAACAAAGGCTCCATCGATGGGGGGAGCTTCCCCAGTCGATAGGGAACGGCCACCATCAACAGAGCAGATTGGAGAGTGAGAGAGGAATGTGAATCCTGCTCCCTCCGATGCCAGGAATGACAGCCTTGGTCCAGGGCACTCTTCACATGGGTCCCCAAGGTCTGTCCCGGGATGGCTGCCTTGTCAGCCATGGATGGAGTCCCCTGACCCAGCAAGAGAGCCTGGGCCAAGGAGCAGCGGGGGTGCTGTGAGTGAACACAGGCCCACTGAAAACAAGGAGAGCTGTGGGTACTGTGAGGAGCACAGGCCCGGCCCTGTGAAAGAAGGAGAACAGCCGGGGCCTGGGAGTGTGCCACATGCCTGGCAAAGAGAAGGAAAAAAAAAATCTCGTTCAAGTACACGTCGAAGACTGCAACACAGAAGACTGAGCTAGATGCCATGTGGGCTGAAGCCGGCAGAGAAAATGAACTGTGTGCCTGGAGGCCACTCCCTTTTATACACAGCCACAGGGACTGAGGTATAGGGTCGGCCCCATAGAAGACTTCTGGAAGAAGCTGCCGTGTGACAGCTCCACCTAGCAGACTCCCAAGAGTAATAACCTACTGCAAGAGACCTGTCTGTAGAAATTAGTACAGTTACATAAGAACTTACCGTAACAGTAGATCTTCGACAGAGGCTCTTGCAGTAGGTAATTACATATAGGACTGACGGCAGGCGGTAGGACCCCACGGAAAAATTTCTAGCTAGCAGCCTTTCCCGCCACAGGCCACAAGAGGCCAGATGAGAGAGAAGTGGATATTTCCCTCACTGGAATAGGAGCTGAAAAAGCTTAGGGGGATGGAGGGCGGGAAAGTACTACCTACTGCAAAAGCCTCTCGAAGATCTAATTGTTACGTGGAGAATTACCTTACGTGAATTGTACCATCTTACTTCGAGAGGGCCTTGCAGTAGGTAATTACGTATAGGACCGAGTCCCAAGCAGTCTGAAACAAGAAGCAGCACACGGGAAGAGGAAAGCTACTCAAAGCAGATCCCCTTAGCTGTGAAAGCCTTAAGAAAGGAGGCCTTGCAGAACAGCGAGCTCGAAGCTTGCTCTACGGCGAGAGGCAATATCCAAACTGTAATATTTTGTAAATGTATGGACAGAAGTCCAAGTGGCGGCAGCAGAGATGTCTGCCGCTGACACATTCTTGAAACATGCCGCCGAGGCAGCGACCCCTCTGGTGGAGTGTCCTCTTACTTGACCCAGAAGGGTCTTGTACTTGTCATAACAGAAGGTGATTCAATCAGCCAACCATTTAGACAGGCATTGCTTAGAAAACAGCATTGCTTTCTCTTTTGGGTGTAAAAGAGACAAACAGTTGATCAGTCTTTCTGAGATCCTTTGTTCTGTTAGTGTAGTATCTCAGGATCCGGTGAACGTCTATAGTGTAAAGCAGATACTCCCCCTGATTGGAGTACTGCGTAAAGAAAGCGGGTAACTCTATGGACTGGTTCAATGTAGATTCTGCCACCACCTTGGGGAGAAACTTAGGATTGGTGCGCAAAGGCACACATTCCTTGTGAAAAATCAAGTACAGGATTTTACATATCAGGGCCTGGAGCTCGAAAATTCTCTGAGCAGAGGTAATGGCCACTAGGAAAAGGGTCTTCCATGAAAGGAACTTCATGTCTGCTGAGGCTGCCGGTTCAAAAGGACCCAAAGTAAGTTTCTCAAAAACGAAGTTCAAATCCCAAGGAGGGGCGGGAACTCTGAAAGGGGGTCTTAAGTGAAGAACCCCTCTGAGGAAAAGTCTTAGAGACTTCCAGTTGACCAAACATCCTATCTGCGAAGGGAACATGGTAGGCCGGAATGGCTGTCATGTGTACCTTTAGAGACGAGTGACTAAGACCCAGGTCGAAGAGATGGCGCAGGTACTCCAGCAGTCACGCGACCGAACAGGAGAAAGGCTCGAAGCCTTTCGATGTGGCCCAGATTGAAAACTGTTTCCACTTCATGGCATAAGTAGACCTAGTGGAAGGTTTCCTAGCCTCCACCAAGATCTTAGCCACCTGGGGAGAAACCCCAAAGCAGGCTTGAGCTGTGTCTGCAGGAGCCACGCATGTAGCTGAAGGGACCTGAGACCTGGATGGACCAGGGTCCCCTGATCCTGGGTCAATAAAATTTGTGACAGTGGAAGAGGAGGTTCATCTGAGTATTGTTGCAGAAGACAGAACCAAACTTGCCTGGGCCAGAAAGGAGCGATCATAATCATTCCTGCTGCTTCTGAGCAGAGTTTCTGTAAGACACGCGGGATCAGAGGAATCGGGGGGAAGGCATAGACGAATCTGTCCTTCCAATCTAGACACAGAGAGTCTATCCAGAAAATGCCTCGCTCTTGAACGAGCGAGCAGAAATCGGGAAGCTTTGCGTTTAGAAGTGAAGTGAACAGGTCCACCTGAGGTGTTACCTAACATAGGAAGATATCTTCTAGGACCCCCTGATCCAGTTCCCACTCGTGAGCTTGAGCAGACTAGCGACTTAGTTTGTCTGCTAAGGAGTTCTCGACCCTCGGAACATAAACTGCCATGAGGTGAAAGTCGTGTTGTGCTGCCCAATCCCAAACTCTCATTGCTTCCCTGCAAAGAGGGTAGGACCGAGTCCCGCCCTGTTTGTTGATGTAACATACCACACACATATTGTCCGTCTGGACGGCTAGGTGGCCTGGAAGATGATGCAGGTGGAGAGCCTGGAGAGCGTAGAGCACCGCCCGAAGCTCGAGCACACTGATGTGCAGGGATTGTTCGAGCTTGGACCAAGAGCCCTGGGTCCGATGTGGGCAGAGATGGGCTCCCCAACCTTTGCCCGAGGAGTCTGTGGTCAGAGTCTGGGAGGGAGGAGGAAGGAAGAATGGAACTCCCCGAAGGTTCTCTCGAAACATCCATCACTGCAAGTCTCGAACCATGGGAGAGGAGACTAGGACCCACTGGTCCAAGTCGTCTACCAACTGATCCCACTGAGAGTGAGGCGTCCACTGAGAGACCCTCATGTGAAGCCGAGCGCGAGGGACTGTTGGGATAGCAGCCGCCATAAGCCCTAGGAGGCGAAGAACCAACCTCGTACTGACCCGCCTGTGGCCTGACAACAGGCCTACCCGAGTCTGGAGTGTGGCCACCCTGTCCAGTGGCAGGAAGGCCCTGCCTAGGGTCATATCCAGTATCGCCCCAATAAACTGGAGCCTCTGGGATGGGATCAAGTGAGACTTGGAATGGCTGATGCTAATACCCAGACAGGCAAAGACCTGCTGGGTGAGGGAGAGGCAGTGCAGGAGTTCCTCCCTGGAAGAGGCCGCCAGGAGCCAATCGTCCAGGTACGGGAAAACCTGTACCCCCCAGGTAGGCCGCCATCACCGCAAGGTATTTGGTAAATACTCGGGGAGCCGAGAATAGGCCAAATGGAAGGGCCCTGAACTGGTTGTGGTCCCCCTGGAAAGCAAAACGGAGATATCTGCGGTGAGACGGGCGGATAGATATGTGCAGGTAAGCGTCCTGCATATCTAGAGCGCATAGCCACTGGCCCAAGCGGAGGAGGGGCAGAAGGCTCTGCAGTGAGAGCATCCTAAACTTCTTGTACTTCAAGAAAATGTTTAGGGAATGGAGATCTAGAATAGGTCTTACTGTACATCTCCTGTCTTCCTCGGAACCAGGAAGAAGTGGGAACAGTAACCCATTCCTTGCAGGGGAAGGGGAAGAGGTTCTATCGCCTCTTTCAGCAAAAGTGCTGAAATTTCTTCCTGGACCAGAAGATGATGTTCCCAAGAGTACGACGACCTTGGGGGAGGGTGACGAGGTGGTTTCCGTAGAAACTTTATTGAGTGTCCTTCTGCGATTAGCTGGAGCACCCATGAATCTGATGTTATCCTCTCCTAGCCTGGAAGGTGGAGGGAAAACCTCCCTCCTACCGGTTCCTCCGGGAAGCCCGGAGGCTGTGGGAGAGGGAAGGAGTCAGGTGGTGTGGGGCAGCGCCGCAGCTGAAGCTCCCGCTGCTTTTTGGGCAGGGGCTTGGCAGCTGGGGCCCGGCGATTTAGTGGCCCCTTCTCAAGCGGTCTTGCTTTTGGGCAGATTCCGCTCATAAAGGGACGACGCTGCGATTGATGGGGATGATGCATACAGTCCACAGACTTTAGTGCCATCCCCTTCTCCTGCAGGTCGGTGATGATGTCCTTGACATCACCCCCGAACAGCACCGAACCCCGGAAGGGTGCGTCCTGGATGGCGGACTGCACTTCCGGGACCAACCCTGACATTCTGAGCCAAGCATGATGCCGTAGGCCTACAGTGAAAGCTGAGCTCCTACCAGCAGTGTCCACTGCATCGTAGGTCGCACGAAGAATGTGCCGACTGGCCGAACGTACAGAGCGGACAAGATCAGCCACTTCCTGCTTGACCTGAGAGTCCAGAAGGGAGTCCAATTTAGATTCCACCTCACTGAGAATCGCCTTCTGGTAATCCCCCATGTGGCCAACATAGTTCAGGGCCCTAATTCCCAGAGTGGAAGGAGCAAAAATCTTCTTGCCAGGGTGGGAGTCTAAATAGTCAACATCCTTGGGAGCCTGGTATAGCCTGTTCGACTTCCTGGGAAGTGGGGTTAAGGCAGACAGCTGTTTCCATATAGTGGTAATAAGGTCGGCATGAGGCTCGATCCAGGGTGGCACCAAAGTGGGAGCTGTCACGGGCAGATCCAGATACTCAGCGAGTTTTTTACGTTGGGGGTCTGGCTCCAAGGATTGCCACTTATGTACTTCCTCGATCTTTCATAGCAACTCTGTGAAGGAAGGATCCTCCGGAGGAGACTTTGGAGGAGTCCTTGGCCGGGGCTTGGACGGAGAGCGTGGCTCGTCTTGCTTGGAACAACCGTGGAAAGTGTCAGAGGTGTCCGAGGAAGAAGAAGATGAGGCAGAGGTAGACTCCCTCTCCCAACGAGGGGGAGAAACTGACCGCTTGGGAAGCCCTCAGGGAAGCATGTCCTGCCCCTCTCTGGGCCCACAGGGTTTAGCCCTGGTGTCCGGAGGTGGGGAGGGAGTTTGTTGTCGTGGACGTATGGGAATCGGCACCGTCATCAGAAGACGACTCCACCTCTCTGGTGAGCTGAGCCTTGACCTCAGCCCACCAGGAGGCCAGAGTCTCCGGCATGTCCACCGGCGGCTGGGGGGGCGGCGGTGGAGGAGGAGGGGGATACAGGTATGGACTATACCCATAAGGCACGTATCCATAGCCCCACGGCGGGAAGCCCAGCGTCGGGTACTGAGGCGCCGGATACTGCGGTCCCGAGTATGACTGCGGACACGACAGGGTCGGGTACCTGGGAACCAGGGGGGCTGCCGGAGCAGACGGCCCAGCCGGAGGCCCCATAGGCAGTTCTGGAAATGAAGGCCCGGGAGGCGGAGGGCCCGGCGTCGGGGCGGCATCTGGGAGTGGGGTGTCGCCCGAAGTCGGCAACACCGGTGTCAGAGCCGGCGTCAGATCGGTCGGACCAGCAGGTGGACGGTCCGATGGAGGTGGAACAGGAACCTCAGTTTCACCCGGGATGGGGGGACAAATCCTCGGGGTCAGGCTGAGGAGACTCAGGGTCCACGGAGGGCAGCGAAGGCTGCAGGGAGCCAGGAACAACGGATGTGGGGGAGGGATCCGGCGCGGCTCATCCGGTGTGCGGACGTCGGGTGAACCAACATGCGACTTAGCAGCGGTGCCAGAGGGGCCGGCGTCCGACTTAACGGACCCATCGCTGGAGGCAGGCCGTGAAGGAGGGGCGGCCTGGTCAGGCGGAGATAGGGGCCTACGCCGCCTCGAAGGGTCGGGCGACTTACCGACCTTTCCGTGGCGCGGAGGAACCGACATCTTTATTGGTTTTACCGCATTCAGTAGGCCGCGAAACCACGGCTTTACCAGGAGCAGAGGCCTCAAATCCCGGAGGCACCGAAGGGCCAGGCGAGGCAGGCGGGCCAGCGCCGCCTCAGGAGCCTCAAGGCGGCCGTCGTGGGAACAGTGCCCGGAGGACATTACCTTTAGCACGGCGACTCCCTAGGAAGTCGCAGTGGGAGAGGAGCCCTTGTCCAGGTGCTTTTCTTTGTCCTTTTTCTTGCGATGGCCTTCAGGGGAAGCTGATGCCTGCCGAAGCTTTTTCAATTCTTTCTCCATGGAGCTCATTTTCTTTTTCAAAATATGGGCCTCCATGGACTGCTGCCAGCTTCTCCGGGTGGCCGTGTTAAAACTAAGGCAGTGCTGGCACTTCTCTACCAGATGGTCAGGCCCAGGCAAAAGGCACAGGGAATGGCCATCCAGCAGGAGTTACGCGCACAAGTCACACTTGTTTTTGTACTCGGAGGGTGTAGGGGACGATATACACTGACGAATACCTGACGGATGATGGGAACAAAATCGAAAATACTTGGTTAAACAACCGACGAAAGAGCCTGACGAGCAGGGAACTTTTCCACGAGGCGCTGGCATAAGCTAACGGCGGGAAAGAACTGGAAGGTGGGCGTGAGGGACCGCCCCTGTATACCGACGTCTTCTGACGCTGGTCACCTGACATGGGGCGGTCCCTCGCCAGAGACTGCTAGCTAGAAATTTTTCCGTGGGATCCTCAGAAGAAGCCAGAAGGTGAAGGTGAAGGAAGGAAACATTCATTTCAGTGCTTTAGAGTAACTGGTAATTGGTATTTTTCTTTTAAACTTAGATTGTAGGCTTGTAGTGACACTATACTTTCTTTCTGTGTTGTCTTTACTTATAATTGTTTTTGGGCTGTTGAAAATTTAAAACATAGTGGTGGTGTAATTCTGTGCTGTCTTTAATTGCTGCAGATTTTATCTTGGCTTGTCTGACTGTCCTGTAGCTGGGTGAAGGGTGTTAATTGTCTGGCCTCTGACCTCAGCTACGTGATAACTGGAGGTGGGGCTTAGTCACAGTTAAAGCAGCAAACAGAGGTTCATCTTCTCAGAAGAAGCCAGAAGGTGAAGGAAGGAAACATATTCAATTCAGTGCTTTAGAGTAACTGGTAATTGGTATTTTTCTTTTAAACTTAGATTGTAGGTTATTAGTGACACTATACTTTCTTTCTGTGTTGTCTTTACTTATAATTGTTTTTGGGCTGTTGAAAATTTAAAACATAGTGGTGGTGTAATTCTGTGCTGTCTTTAATTGCTGCAATTCCCCCCAACTCTTAATTATATGCCCGATAAATCTGATTGACAGGAGCTAAACACAGGGTATAGTAAGAGGTGTGAAGCAGGAGGACATAAGGGGAAGGAGACCACCCTCAGCACGACAAGTGTTTTGACTCATTTATTTATTTATTGGTTTCTTTTTCCTTAAAAAAATATATATCTGACGATCAGTTACAGGATTTTTAGTACTGTAAATAAATAAAAGAGAACAAGAGCTTCAGTAGCAGAAAGTAGTGGAATTGCAGTATAATGTGGGAGTGGTGCAATGCAGTGGCTGTGGGGCAGCCATATTCAGGCAGACCTTCTGGACACTGAGGTGCTGCCTATCTGCATGCATCTCTGGACTGCGGGATGAGGTAGCCAGACTCAGAGCGGAAGTAAACTGGGTCAGGGTACCATCACCCCTATCCAGGGACCACCCAGTCCAATGCAGCTGCCTCAAAGGATGCCGAGACGAGGAGCACTTGGATGACAGTGGGCTCAGGGAGGTTACAGCAGTCAGGCAGAGGCACATCCCAGATCCTGTTCCTCTCAAGAACTCATATGCCACACTGGCAAATGAGGACAACCAAATAGAGGTACCCAGGGAAGTGGAAGGAAAGGATGTGGAGGTTAGGCAAGGAGGTGACCTCAGTGGGAAAGCAGTGGACCCCAGAGGAGGAGGCGAATCCTGGTGGGGACTCCATCGTAAGAGGATCCAGCTAGGAACACAGGAGGGGAGGACAGGGGGTGAGGTGCCTACCAGGTGCCACAGCATGGAGGGATGGAAGGAAGATATTGGGGATCACTGGGAAGGCAAGACGGGAGGGTGAGCTGGATGTCATTATCCACCTAGGTACTAATGACTTGGCAAATGGGGAGCCAAAGGAAGTTCAGGAAGAGGTTTAGGAAACTGGGAGGGTCTCAAGCAAGTAGCTACTTCTGTCACTTTCTCAGAAGTACTACCTGTGAGAGGCAAGGAGAGCATAGGGTGCATGCACCAGGAACTTTAACTCATGGTTGAAGAACTGGTGCTGTGAGGAAGGGTTTGGATTCATTGGTGACTGGGGACCCACCTGGAGGGATGGAGGTTTGTTCAAGCCTGGCGGCCTGCATCCATCCTGGAGGAGAATCCAAGCACTCAATGATAAGCAAATGCTACACTGACAAGCATTTAAACTAGCAAGGGGGGTGGCAGGCCAGCAAGGACGGTACCTACTTGCTCACCCCCACAGCTAGTAGTGGAACCAGTGAACCAGAGGAGTGGCTATCTCTGCAAAGCAGTGTGCAAAAGATGGAGATTAGTGTCCAAAAGGTGGATAAGCAGAAAGGGGCAAAATTCAGCAGAAGGGCAAACAGCAAGGAGAACCAGGATAAATGACAACCAAGGAAGGGGCTGAGTAGAACAGTGAAGCAGTCTAGGGAGGTCAAATCATGGAAAGCCATGTGTGCAAATGCCAGGAGCCTTAGCAACAAGATGGAAGATCTGGAGGCTGTCATGGTACAGTCAGACCTGGACATTGTGGCCATCACTGAAACCTGGTGTAATGATAACCACGACTGGGAGATGGCCATACCTGGCTACAACATATTCAGAAGAGACAGAGAAGGCAGGAAGGGAGGAGGAGTGGCACTGTATGTGAAAAATGACATAAGGGCCACACAGATCCAGGAGGAACAAATGGGGAGAGATACTGTGGGTTAAGCTGGAAAGGAAAATGGGGACAGCCATCCGCACAGGTGTGGTCTATAGACCACCAGCCCAGGAGGAAGAAACAGATAGGAGTTGATGCTAGCCATCCAAAGGATGGCAGACAAGGTGAGGTAGTACTGGTTGGAGACTTCAATATACCAGACGTGGACTGGAGCATCCCAGCAGCAGCATCAACTAGAGCAGATTTATCCTGAACTCCTTCAGGGTGCCTTCCTCAAGCAACTGGTCATGGAACCAACTCGGCAGAAGGCAATACTGGACCTTGTGCTCACAAACAGGGACAGTGTGATGGGGTAACAGTGGGGAGCACCTGGGTAACAGTGACCACCAGTCATTGTGGTTTTAAAATCACAGAAAGAGCAGAACCAAACCACAAAAAACACGTATCCTGGATTTTAGGGGCGCAGACTTTGGGAAAATGGGAGATACTTGAAAAGGCATTAAGGAGAATGGGACAGGAATCAGGGGTTGAGGAACAGTGGGCAGTATTTAAAATGGGGATTATAAGAACAACAGAATTATGCATTAAGCAGGTTAGCAAGAGGAAAAGGAAGAGAGACCATTATGGTTTTCCAAAGAGGTAGCAAGAAAGTGAAAGCCAAAAGATTGCATTCAGGCAATACAAAAAGACACAGGCAGAAGGGGATAGGGAGAAGTACCAGGAGAAACAAAGGGAGGCAGGAAGTCAGTAAGGAAGCCAAAGCTCAGACAGAAGAACACATTGCAAAATCAGTGGGTAAAGGGACAAAACCTTTACAGGTACATAAGTGAAAAAGAAAGACAAAGGAGGGATAGTGAGACTGAAGGGGAGGATGGGAGCCGCGTGGAGGATGACAACAATAAAGCTGACATATTGAACAGGTATTTCTGCTCAGTCTTTACTAAGGAAGAGGGGTAATGGGTCTGAAGGAGTACAAGGGTGAGAATGGTGCAGAAATGGACACAAGTCCTTTACACGAGAAAGGGTCCTGAAGGAACTGGAAGTAATAAGAGCTGATAAAGCAATGGGGCCAGATGGGGTGCACCCAGGGTCCTTAAAGAACTAAGAGGTGGTGGCTGAACCTCTGGCTATCCTGTTCAGCCAATCACTGGAAACAGGGGAGGTACCCAAAGACTGGAGGACAGCAGATGGGTCCCTTATACAAAGTGGGAACAAAGAGGAGGCAGGGAACTACAGACCAGTCAGCCTCACCTCGGTAGTGGGAAAGATCATGGAAGCACTACTGAAGGAGAGATTGGTGGAACATCTGGTTGTCAATGGACTACAGGACCCAAGGCAGCATGGTTTCACCAGGGGGAGGTCATGTCAGACCAACCTCATTGAATTTTTTGACTGGGTGACTAGGGAGGTGGATCAGGGGAGGGCAGTGGACATGGCCTATCTGGACTTCAGCAAGGCCTTTGACACTGTGCCACATAGAAGACTATTACACAAACTGGGGAATATGGGTGTGGGCAGGACAGTAGTGTGGTGGGTAGGTAACTGGCTGGGTGGCAGGACACAGAGGGTGGTGGTAAATGGCTGTCACTCCACAGAGGGAAGAGTAACCAGTGGGGTACCACAGGGATCAGTGCTGGGACCGGTCCTATTCAACATCTTCATCAGTGACATTGCACAGGATCTAGAAGGCAGAATTTCACTGTTAGCTGATGACACAAAGCTCTGTAACAGAGTAGACACACCAGAGGGTGTAGACAGAATGAGAAGGGACCTGCAGAAACTTGAAGAATGGTCAAGGGTTTGGCAGTTGAAATTCAATGCAAAGAAGTGCAAGATAATGCATATGGGGCACAAAACCCTGGCACAATATATCAGTTGGGGGTGAGGATATAGCATGCACCAAACAGGAAAGGGATCTTGGGGTTGTCATCTCTGATGACCTCAAGGTAGGAAACAGTGTGACAAGGCATCAGGTAAAGCAAATAGGATGCTGGGATGTATAGGCAGGGGCATCACCAGCAGGAAAAGGAGGTCATAATTCCGCTATACAAGACACTAGTGAGGCCCCACCTGGAGTACAGTGTACAGTTCTGGAGACCATACCTACGTAAGGACATAGACAGGGTAGAGAAGGTTCAGAGGAGGCAACAAAGATGGTGCATGGGTTGCATCACAAGTCCTATGAAGACAGGTTGAAGGAACTGAACATGTACTCCCTGGAGGAGAGGAGGAGAGAGGATATGAGAGAGACATGCAAGTATCTTACAGGGAGGAAAGGGTGCAGGAAAACACTATTTTAAGCGAAAAAAGATGTTTCAGGACTAGAGGCATGGGATGAAGTTGGAGGAGGGACGATTCAGAGGAAACATGAGAAAGAATTTCTTCACAGAACAGGTGGTGGACAAGTGGAACACCCTGCCAGAGGAAGTGGTGGGGGCTGAAACAATCACGGGATTAAGAATGCATGGGATAGACATAAAGGAATTCTAGAGGGCAGGGGTAAGGGGAAACAGACTTCTAGGAAAACAAACTGAACTTACAAGCTCAAATGGACAGACTAGGTGGGCCATAGGCCCTTATCTGCCGACACTGTCTATGTATCTATGTATCCTGCCGCCTGCCGGCATCAGTCCTATATGTAATTACCTACTGCAAGAGTCCACGGTTACAGATGAGTAGCCCATTTTTCTGGGAACATGGATAGGATTCACTTATCCACACACAGACTCCAACAGTTCTCTGGGAGGAGAAGGAAGGTGCGCAACCCTATTTGACAAATGGAGATTGAAGAACTGAGGCCCCAAGAGCAGAATCCTGGCATGACTAGAGGTTGATGCTGTAATGGGAGATGACTGTGTGTCCTGACTTCCAGGTAACCACCCTACAGATATCCTGTTTGGAAACATCCCTGAAAGCAGCCACCAAGGCAGCGGTGTGTCTGGTGGAATGAGCCCTAAGCCCTACAGGAGGTTCCCTACCAGCCAACCCGTAGCAGAGGTTGATGCAGGTGACTATCCACCTGCCAATCATCCTCTTAGTTGCCAGTCTGCCAGTGGCTTTGGTGTACGTTACAAAGAGCTGGCAGGCCTCACCATGGACTCCAGCCATCCTTTCTTTATAACAAGAGAGCACCCACCATAGGTCCAGAGTATGGAGCCTATGGTCAGCCTCCAAAGACTGGTTGGTGAAGTATACCGGAAGGTTAATCACCTGGTTAAGGTGAAACTCAGATACCACCCTCAGAAGAAACTTTGGGTGGAAGCAAAGGACTACCCTTGTCCTTGTGGAAAATCTGTTAACAGAAACTTCACCGAGAGCACTTAAAACTTTTTGATTCTTTATGACTGTCACCTCCACCAGAAGAAATGTGTTTTTTTCATGACAGGAGTGACATCTCATACCTGTGCACAGCCTCGAAAGGCTTGCCCATTAATGCTGCCAGAACCAGCAACAGGTCCCAAGGTGGTGGTGGTTCACACACCAGCGGGTTCAAGTGGTCAAGGCCCTTGAAAAAGTACCCAGCAACCTTCTCCTGCACCACCTCCGACATACCCTGCACCCAGTATGCAGAGATGGCTGCTAGTTGCACCCTGACCTAGGCTGTCAAATGTAGAATTCAGCCCCAGCTGGGAGAGGGACAACAGATAGTCTAGAATGCTAGCCAAGGGGCAGGCATGGGGATCAAGATCCTTGCCCAAAGACATAGCACTGACGAGTTGACTCCTTTCAGGATGCATCCACAACATGGAGCACATCTTCCAAAGGTCCCAGAGCCTGGAACTCTAGCTGCTCAGGAACCAGGCTGTGAGGTGCAGGATCTTCCCCCAATGACAAGAAAGCAGATCCAGGCACAGAGGCAACTGCACCGACATCTGCTGCCGAGGCAGACTAGACCCAGGTACCAGAACTGGCGGGACCAGAGGTTGGCTATCAGGACCATCCCCACCTTGTCTCTACGCACCCTGAGCACCACCTTCTGGATCAAGAGAAAAGGGAGGTAAAGCGTACAGGAGGCCTTTGGTCCAGGGCCTCACAAAGGCATCTCACAGTAGTGTTCCAGAATGAAGGGGGCAGACACAAAACGGCCTCAGCTTTGAGTGCCCTCTGGAGGCGAAGAGATCCACCAGAGGAGTGTCCCACAGGGAGAACAAGTGGTTCACCATCTCCTGATGCACAGACCACTTATTCAACGTCTTACCCACCTGGCTGAGGGCATCTGCCAGCTGGTTGTTGGCTCCCATGACATGAATCACCAGATCTGCACCCAAGCTGTGCACAAAGCTCCGGGTGCAGAGGACCTCCCAACACAAGAGAAGGGAGCGCATGCCATTCTGCTTGTTCAGGTAGAACATGGTTATGGTGTTACACATCTGGACTTGCACTACCGGACTTTGGACAAAAGGAGCAAATTCTGCCAGAGCAAGGAACACTGCACGGAGCTCCAGCAGGTTGAAGTCGTGACTGGACTCCCTCTAGGTCCAGTGCCCATGGGCTCTGTGGGCCCCCCCCCCCAAAGTGTGCTCCCCACCCCACCAGAGATGTGTCTGTTGTCAGAATGACTATCTGCTCTGGGCAGACAAACAGGAATCCTTCCTCCAGATGTTGTGGGAGAAACCACCACTGGTTGGCATCCCACAATGACTGCGTCATTGAGACTGCCTGGTTCAAGTGACATAGGTGCTGGGACCACTGACACCCCAGCTCCCACTAAAAATGATGCATTTGCCAATGGACCCAACAGACCACTCTGGTGCAGGACACCATGTACCACAGCAGCCGCAAGAAGTCCAGAGCATGATGCTAGTGCCCAACCTGAAATGACTGAGCAAAGAGGTAAGATACAGTGCCCAGTCCGCAGGGAGTACGGCCTTGGACAGAAGGGAGTCCACCTCTGCCCTGATGAAGTAATCGCCTGCGAGGGGTTCGGTTCAGACTTGGCCCGACTGACCAGAAGGCCCAAGTCTTTGCAGGTCCGGAGGGCCAGGTCTCCAGACTTACAAAAGACCAAGTCAGCAACCAGACCCTCGGCCAAGGGGTGGTCAGAAAATCCAGATACCGTGCCGATTGGTACAAAATACTTTCAGACAATATGGTTAGAGGGTACTGGGCAGGAAGCTGGGTGCTGCCAAAGCTCCGTTCTAAGATGGCCTTAACCATTGTGAAGGCAACCCCAAGGGATTTGTTCCTAGCTAGGATATCAGTAAAGGGGTATTTGGCCCTTTTCTGGACTGGCTCCAAGAGAATGTCCATGGACTCAGACATGAACTTGAGGAGAGCCCCAAAAGACGCCGGCACATGGTCAGTGGCAAAGGCTTCGGACGAATAACGGTCAAAAGCATGAGCCCTTGAAGATTGCACTGAGGACCCTTCAGTGTTATCCGAAGAATTCTGAAACACGGCCCTCTGCCTTTTGCCAACATGCACCACTCTGGACTCATCGGAATGTGAGATCACCAACAAAATGGACTGGCAAGCTGGTAGCCAGACAGAAGTCCTTAGAGGGGTCTCCCTGCAAGGGCCATCATGGAGGTGACTGCATCTGATCAGTGGCGAGACTCATGTCAGTAACAGCTGTCTTGCAGGACCAGTATGGGCTGAATTGGTGCTGACCAGGTGGCCAAGGGGTTGAGGGTAGAGCCCTACCCTACAAAACCAAAGTCAACTGCTGCCAAATGAGTTCTTCATAGCGCTGCTGCATATGGCAACAGTCTCAGCATCCAAAAAGGAAGAAGAGTGCTGGCACCTCCCACTCGAGCAAGACAGAGTGAGAGGACTCCCTCGACCTGGACCTCTACTTTGACCTTGAGCATCAACAGGTCAACGGTGTCGAGGAGACATGGCCAGAGGGGCAAGTATAGACTACCTGCACAAGGTTCGACCATTCAACCCTGGAGGTAGGCAACTCCTAAGAGGAAACAGCCTGGTTCGTCAACTGCTCCTGGCCCTCCTGATTGAGGCCAGACAGGATCGGAGTCCTGGAGATCGCATCATCTTCGATCCCCTCAGACAATGGGTCAACAGGGTAAAAAAAAAAAATCTCAATAGCCTGCTCAACCTGTGTCAAGGCCAACAAGGCACCACAGAGCTAGCAGCCTGGTCCTCAACTAAGGCAGGTTCAGCCGAAGCTCAACACTCAACAGCTGTAGAGCAGTTGGGGGAGTTGAGGGAACAGAAAGAGCGTGCTCTTTCAGATTCCCACAACCATTGGTGGGACGACTGATTTTTTCACCTTACTGTAGTTGGCAGGGCTCTCCCCGGAGGTCTGCAGGGTCTTGCACAGATCACAGAAATTACCCATGAAAATCGTAGCAACGCTGGCCCCTAACAGAAGCATGTGGAGACAGTCTAGATGCCCCCAACCCGCCCCCTGCGGCCTTGGCCCCCGTCTCTTTCAAAGCTGCCAGTTGGGCCACGGATCCCACAGCCACAGGAGACCACTTTATATGCATGCTTGGACTTCACCGGAGGTCTCGGCCAGTCAGCCAGTGAGAGGACAAGCATAGTGGTCTTCGAGTGAAGTAGGAAGCATAGCCTAGCACATGCCACAGGCAACGGACTTTGTGGTGTTCACACCAAGGCAATAGACGCACGACACGTGTGGATCCATAAATGACATTTTTTGACTGCACTGGACACAGCGCTGAGACCAGACATCAACAGAACTGAGGAATATACTCTAGTAACAATTTGAAAAGGTAGAAGAAAGGTTAGGCAAATGGCTCACTTAACCAAGTTTTGGCCTATACCGCATGTAAAGTTGTGAAGGAGGAAACCAGACTCTTCCTGCAGAAAAGAAGCTCTGACATCACAAGGCAAAGCAGAGAGATATACCACCTGGGTGGTGGGGGCAGCTTCTCTTAAAGACAGTCCGGCAAATCAGCTCTTAAAGAGAGACCACTAATGTGTGGCTAAGTGAACCATATCCATGTCCCTAGAATTCACATTTCCACTAATAAAAGTTACTGTATTTTGTCAAAAAACAAAATCAATAGACTGAAATCATGAACAGAGCTTATAACACTCCTAAAATTTTGAATCAGATCAATCCAAACCTCCCTGAGTCGATACGTTTTAAGCTGGTGGCACATTACTTCAGATCTACTTTCCCAGTTATAGGAGACGGACTTTACGTCTCTCAATAGATCTATTTATTTTTTCTTTCAACCTCAAAAAAACCAAAAACAAAGATCCATGTATTGGTACTATGGCTACCAAGAAAATTATATGGGAGCACTGGAATACATGAAACCTCCCCTCAAACAGAAATGGTGGCACACAGGGCATGAAATTCGTAAAAAAAAATACATGCCCACTGGGGCATGTAGGCAGTAAAAGTACATGTCCTCAAAACTTTTTACATGCCATCCCTTTTTTTCCCCACATAATTTGGCTCAAGAGAGCCTTTTTTTATATATATAGATTTTAAGTATTCCAGTCCAAAATGCTGTACCTGTATCCAGTATCTCTAGCAGATTACTTAGATGTCAGTACTACAGACCACAGGCGTAATAGCTCTCTTGACTTTATAAAGCCTTCTTATATTTAAATTCAAGGTAGTGCAACACAAAGCAGCTTTTCAAAATGCTATAGGGTACCAGTCAGTGGATTCAGATTTTAGATAGGCCACAAGTATAATTGCTTTAGAAAAAAAAAAAAAAAGCTTCCTAATTAGTTTTAAGATAACTCAGTCTGCAGCAGTTTTTACTTGAATTTTAGGTAGTTTAGAAATAACACATTAGTAGCTCTCAGTCTCTTCCCAAACCGTTATTATTTAGACTTCAGCTGGCTTTCTCAGCTCCCAGTAGTTATTTTTAATTTAGATGTTTGCAATGTTAGCTCCACTTAAGCAAAACACATTTTTATTCAGGTAATTGGACTGAATGAGAGGAGAGTACGAGACAGATGTTTCCCCTTTTTTGTTAAGTTTTGATTTTGGCAAGCTCAGTTCCTAGCAACTTTTACTTAGGGGAGAAAAAGCAAACTGCTTCAGCCTGCAGACTCTTAGAATATCCTTTACCTCTCTCTCTTGCAGTCTACTTTTCTCAGTAAAATCTGTGCCAACAAGCTGAATATATACTTCCAAGATTCTTAAGCAGCAGCACTTTTTATCTTGTAAAAATAACTTACTGTAGTTCATCCTCGAGTCTCACCCCTTCCCCTTTACAGTATTTTTTCAGAGCTTGATGGCTGCCCGAGTGTTAAATATAGTATTGGCTTTGTAGTTTTTTTTCTTACCCCACAGTTGAATCCTGTCAAAATTGCTTTAACTTTATTTTTCTATCTGCTTGCTGCTAAATTCCTCCGTCAGTATCTTTTGCAATCTCACCCTCTCCCTATCACATATGCACAAGCACAATGCACCCTTCTATTCAGAAGTAACAAATGAAGAGCATTAAGTTTTAACTATACCTCTGAAAAGAGCTTTTTTCCCCTTTGGATAATAGTTTGAAATCATCGATCCCTGTGTCACAATCTGCAAACGCGCCACTCGCAGCATGACCTATATCACCTACAGAGGAGGTTAGAGTGGTGCGCTTTGTAGCAGGGACCACACAACACACTGTGCAAAGGGGGCAGGCGATCGATCAGATTACACTCTCACTGATTGGAGTCTAGCTCCTGGCTGCAACCAGTAACCCTCCCTCCACAATGATGGACCAATCCCTTGCATATTCGGCACACTGATAGCTGTGCTGCAGTCAGGGAAATCTGCGTCTGTTACTCTTCCTCTCCGTCTCCTTGCTGGTGTGTCATCTGGTCTCCTGAGGTGTGCCCTTGTGACCGGGTGTCTGCGCTGCACTCCTACAATGGTTCCCCACCCCGAGGAAATTGACGCTCAAGCTTCTACAGTGACACTGAATGGGTGGAAAAAAAGAACGGGGGAAAAAATGGAACTCTGTGCACAAATACCTTAGGTGCCCCTCTGGGCAGGCACTAGTGTACAGTAGGTGTCCTGAGCCAATAGTACCTGCCCTGGGGCACCTAAAGTATAGGAATTTCGCACCCTGGTGGCACATATTGAAAGAAACTCACTAGAATGATTATGGTATCAAGCTGATTACGCAGACTGCATGGAGTTATAATAGCGCCAACAATAGCAGCACAGCAATCAATGCTGCAAGCAAAATGTCGTGTGCCGAAATAAGGTCAGAAAAAAACACCAACCTTACAAAAAAGTACACACCCATTGAAAACAATGGGACTATTTTTTTTTTTATTATTATTTTATTGAGGGGCTCAGCCCTCCCCGCTAAAAATAATCATCTCGTCGGGGATGGGGTGAAACTCGGGAGGATTTTATTTATTTATTTTTAATAAAAAGTAGCAACACCGGGGGCGAGATGTGCTACCAAGTCTCCAACCCTGCCGTGTGTGGTGCCTTAGCCACTCCACCACGGGAGAGGCTCAACCACGCACCACAACACACGGCAACTTGAACCTTTCAACGTTTAAGTGCACGGGGTAGCGGTAATTCCCAATTGCTATTGTACTCTTGTCGATCTAAATGCTTTTGTCCTTTACACGGTTCTTGCAGCACTATTCTAGGAGCGCCATATTGATCTAGTACCACCGAGACAATATTATGGCAACCTCTTGCAAAGAATTAATGGACCTTCCCCCTTTTGTTAGGAATAGCGCAACACCAATAGTTGTTCCTTTGTCAAGGATACCTGTGTTTTGTAACCACTGCTGTATTCCAAATACCCCGTTTATTATTGGTATTATTCTTTATAGTTTGTATTTTTTCATTATTTCCTTTTTTCCCTGCTCATTGTTTGTTTTTTCCTTGATTTTCCTTTTCTTCTCTCGATAAAGTATATTAAAAAAATTAATTAATAAAGTATATTACTAAAATAAAATGATCTTTACATGAGAGGGCGCAGGACTATAACTCGCAAGTTGAAGAGCCACAAGTAAGATAAGCAAAACCTGTCCCCCTAACAAGCAATGATAAATGGCTTATTCCGAGCAAGGCCACTCTTTCTCCAATTTAAACTATGTATTATAAATCTTAAAGAGCAGCTTTCTAGTCTACTAAGTCGCCCCCCAACCCAACACATTCGGTGGCTTACCTTGCCCTAAAGAAAGTGTGCCAAGCAGTTTCCTTTATTAAAAATCCATATTTTTGGTAAAAATGCTCGTAACTTTGCCCCGGAGCCCAGTAGCCAAAATGCCCCGACTTCCTCACTCGGAGACATGCCCCCACATTTTGTGACGTCAGTAAAGGACGAGCACGGCAGCGCACGTCAGACTATAATGGGGCATTGTTTGACCTTTGTTTTTTAATGTTTCGGTACACAGTTTCACAAATCCCGGCCACCGCTCGATTAACAAAGAATTTCTTAGTCAAACAGTGGCCGTGATTTGTGAAACTCGGTACTGAAACTTTAAAAAAAAAAAAAGTTGGGGGCGCTAATGAGCAGCTAAAGGATCAGTAACTTCTCTCTTCAGCTCTGTCTTCACGGGACATTTAAGCCCCCGAAAAGTTGTTCCAAAAGTGAAAACTGGTCATTTCAATCGACAGGCGTGGGTGCAGGAAGACGCAGTGGAAGAGTATCTGGTCTCTAATGTCGGGAAACCTTCAAGACATGCCTTTAAATCTGCAAAAAACACTGCACCTGCCAGTGTGACGGAGGGCTCAAGTATCATAACGCTCTCCGCGCATGAAATGAAAGTGCTGGGGCGATCCCTGATGGCCCACATACTCATGGCTGTCTCTCCAAAACTGGCCGTTATAAGAACCAAACAATCCCAGCTTTCGGAGCAACTCACTGGGCAGGTGGCGAAACTCTCTGAAGTTGAAGCCCACATTTCCAATCTGGAGGACCGGGTGGAACAACTCCCCAAAATGGCACAGGGCCTTAGGAGAGAGCTAGAAGAGTTAAGAGAACAGATGGACTACAAGGAGAACTATCAGCGTTGGAATAATCTCCAAATACATGGTTTCCCCGCGAAGGTAAAGAGAACTCACCAGAGAAATTCTGTGGCACTATCCTCCAGAAAATACTGGGCCTGGAACCAAAAGGACGCATAGGGCCTTCGCGCAGAAACCAGCGGTGGGAGAACTGCTGTGCCAGATTATCTTCCACCTGCATAATTTTGTGGACAGGCAGACCATTTGGTTTGCCTTTAAAAAACAAAGAGGTCTTAGATCAAGGGGCCCAACTGTTTCTGCACCAGGACTTCTCGGAACTATTACAACGAAGGAGGAGACTGTTTAACCCTGTCTTGGATGCCCCGAGAGCAAACAAGGTGGATTTTCAATTTTTATACCCAGCCGTTGTGAAGGTGCGTAGGCAGGGAGTGACTCATGTTCCATGAGGTGGAGCGAGTGCAGCCGTTTTTGAAGGATCTGGAGAGAAATCGGAGTCATGGATCAGTGCCAGGAACCTCAGCGAGCTCAGATGTGACATTTCTACCCAACCAAGAACTGTATATAAAAAGGGGGAGGGGGATTTCTAATACTATCTCAATACCTGGAAGTGGTGTGTGCAGTGGCCTACTTTACACTTCATGGAGGGAAGGGATATACATGAGACTTTGGATGTACAGAGGGATTAAACAAACACTGTTGAATACAGCAAGTACACCATGCTACAAAATGGACTTATTAAATGACGAGGGGACTCTTGCTTGGTCGATGGGCACTGAATGGGGTTACAAAAAAGGTAGGGAGGGACTTTACTCCGCTGGAGGAGGCACATCACTGTTCGGGGGGTGGGTTACACCTGAACCGTGACTGGAAGATGAAGGGGCAACTTTAAGCCTCTGACTGGGTGGTAAATGCCTATATGAGGAGGGTATGGAACAAGGGGGTCTTGGGGTAGCTCCTCCATTCTTGTTTTCCATTTTGTGGGGGAGGGTGCGCTCTCTACCCTTCAGTTGGCACCTCAGCTGCGCAAATGGAGATTCAAGGAGGCGGAAGGCCTGAGCGTGTGTCTGGAGCAAGATTGTAGCAGACTGAAATAAGGCCTGGGACCCATAATAGACATGTTTGTGGCCATGTAATGTTCCTCCAGCGTTTGACCAAGGGAAGGGTGTGTGGCCAGTTGGTCTGACTTGTCGGGGGAAGGAAGGTAATACTTGATGACATGGTTAGAGGGGACTGCACACTCAAGGGGGGTAGTCGTTTATTGAATGTCTTCCATACAATTGGGAGAAAGGTGAGGAAGGTGGATGGGTGGCAGAGAAAGTCATAACCAGTACATGGGGGTGAACGATGATGGGCTGGGGAGCGCCTCCTCCCCTCCCGGGAGGGAGGGGTTATGAACAGTGAGATGACTGTGGAGGGGAAGAAGGAATATAGGCGTGGGTCATACCCGAACTGAGCCATATGGGAAGGCCAGGGGAGTAAGGAACAAGTGGCAAGAGAAACCAGTTTTTAAAGCTGTAAATGGTCTCCCAATCTTTCCACTCATAGATACTGTCCCTGCAGCAAGGAGCATCGATGGATAGCCTTGAGGGATGCTCGAGAAGGGGCCTGGAATTGGCTCCCATGAGATAATGGTGTGGGAGTAAGTAGGGGGTCCCATCTGAGAGGTCCAGAGATTCAAAGAGGGGACCCGTATGGACAGGCCTACAAGACCTACCAGAGATAGGAAGGGAATGAAGGTGCACGAAGGGAATATGCACCAAAAGGAAAGGGGGGGATGGAACCACTAATAGGTCCAAGAAGCAACACATTGTGGAGTGGGTTTGGGAGTTACCTGAACCTGTACTTAAACCTGCTTAAAACGAATGGGACTGGGGGGGGAGGAGGGGGACTGGCGGAAGTTACCTTATCCTCCAAGACCCAGAAAGGTACATGGGATACAGCAGGATAATGTGGAACAAGGTGAGGAGGAAAGGAGGTTGTAGAACAATAACATACATAAAGGACAATGTCTAAAGTTATGACAATGTTTGTTTGGATATGTGGGTTAAAAACCTGCCTGTTGCAAAAGTTACTGGGTTGAGGGTGGGGGTGGGGAAGACAATGGTATCCAACTACAAATGTGATAAGGCAATGGTATAAACTATATGTTGTGTGTGACAAAGGCCGAAAGATACAAACCGGGGCACAGCAAACTACTGGTACAATGGTGGATAAAGACATGGTGGTAATATCCTGGAACATTCAAGGCTTTAATAACCCTATAAAAAGGGAAAAAGTGCTCCAAGCTTTAAAGAATAGCCAGACTCAGGTAGCACTGCTACAAGAAAGCCACTTGAGCATGGAAGAGCATAAGAAACTAGTGGGAGGCTGGGTAGGGGTGTGCTATGCGGCCGCATATACCTCCCACAAAAGGGAGGGAGCAGCACTGTTTCATAAGAATTACCCAACAGTGACAGAAAGGGTGGTGTCGGACCCTGAGTCGGGCAAGTATATTTTTGTACAAGGAAAAGTGGGGCAAAAACTGATAACATACGTCAGCATATATGCCTCCTCGATGTTTGATGCTGAATTCTATAAAAAGTTATTGGATGTGACGATATGTGAACAATTCCCCAATGTGTTTAGGAGGGGATCTGAACTGTGTAATGGAGCTCAGCCTGGACCATTCAGAGAGAACAGGTAGACATGACAGGGCAATTAACCAGTGGAAACAAGGGGTGGTGGATATGGACATGGTCGATGTATGGAGGGCAGCCAACCCTAGAGATAGGGAATATACGTTCTACTCCAATCCACATGGTACATGGTCCAGGCTGGACTACATATATGTTACAAGAGAGGGATATGGGGGAGTGCGGTATGTGGCTCATGGGCTTATCCACATACAAGACCACACTATGGTGGTGATGGGGAGGTTCCCTGGGGATGGGGGCAGGATCATGCTCAGGCTGGCGTTTCCCCACATATCTTATGGCATTGGAAAAATTTAGGGAATTTCTGAAACAATGGGGGCAATACAAGGTCACCGCACCTACAAAAGTGGTATACTGGGAGGTAGGGAAGGCATATGCGAGGAGCAATCATAGGTTATGTGAATATGTATAAAATGCAAAGGAAGCTTGGAAGACAGACCTTAGAACAATTGAAGGATACAGAGATGAAAATGATTGCCCAGCCCATGGACCTGCTTAGGGGAGAAATGCTAGCACTTAGAAGGGCTCTTAATTTATTGCTAACGGGGGAGCCTAGCACATCCCTATTCTATGCCAGATGATTGTATGAGTGGGGGAACAAACCCGGAGCTATACTGGCACACGGCAGAAGGGGCACAGCAGTAGTAACTGGGGTAAGAGATGAGAAAGGACAGCTACACATATACAGAGTGAGAAGATAAGGGGAGGACTTTGCAGCTTTCTACAAAATTCTATACAAATCGGAACGTGAGAACTCAGCACTGCAGATGGAGCAATTCTTGGAAGGGGTGAGACTCCCAGGAATTTCAGAAGTGCAAAGGGAAAAGCTAGGAGAAAATATTACACCAGGTGAGATAGGAAGGGCTGTAGCTTCAATGAAGAATGGGAAGGCAGGGGGACCCGACAGATTTGTCATGGTGTACTATAAAGAACTGAAGGGGGAACTGGTGGGAGCCATGGCGGGTATGTTGGAGGAGAGAGGAGAGTTAAACGGTCCGCCAGCAACTTGCCTACAGGCTATGATTTGCATGCTCCCTAAGCCTGTTAAGAACCCGGATGAGTGTGGGTCCTACTGCCCCATCTCTCTTCCGAATTGTGATAGTCTTTGCAAAGGTTTTAGCTAGGAGATTAGAGGCGATCTTACCCCAGATGGACCATGCAGACCAAACAGGGTTCGTGCGGGGGTGCCAATCTTATCACAATATGAGAAGGCTCCTTAAAGTCATAAAATGGAGTAACTGGCATCCAGGACAAATGGTGGTGCTGTCCATGGATGCCAAAAAAGCATTTGACCGCATACAGTGGCCCTACCTTTTTGAGGTGCTAAAGAAATTTGGACTGGATTATGACTATACTGACATGGTCAAATTGCTATGCAGCGAGCCAAAGGCACAAGTTTTGGTTGATGGGGGGATGGTCCAAAATGTTTACACAACACAGGGGAACACAGCAGGGGTGCCCTATGCCCCCCCCCCTGCTGTTTGCTCTGGCCACTGAGCCACTAGCTACACCCACATCTGGGAAGATGCCAGAATACAAGGGGTACGTGGGAAGTCTGGTTCTCACCACAAAATAACCCTATACACAGATGACCTGTTACTGTTCACCACACACCAGAACACTGCTATACCAGCTCTATTAGAAATATTGAAGAAATTCGCAAGGTTCTCCAGATACAAGCTCAATCTATCCAAGTCAGAAATGTTCAGGATAGCAGACCTAAGGGGCAGTGAGGGTAACAATACCTGGGAGCTTGCAGTGGTTAAAAATCACACTGCATATTTAGGAATCAAGGTGGGTAGCGATCTGGCAGGCCTGTATGGGATTAACTATGGACCACTGTTACAAACAATTAAAGCGGGTATCGAAAGATGGAGGGTACTCCCCATCTCTCGGTTGGGACGTATAAAATCTCCTAAAAATGAATGTACTGCTCAGAATTTTGCATTTGATGCAGATGCTACCAATGGGACTGACTAATAAAGACTACAAAGATGCAGACAGGGAATTTAGTAAGTTCATCTGGCAGAATAAGAGACCCAGGACGAGTATATTGAGGTTAAAAGGTAAGATGGAAAAAGGGTGACAATTTCCCGGATCTAAAAGGATATGCAGTGGCTATGCAGCTCAGATATATTCAAGATTAGGTACATCGAGGGGAGGAAGCGAGTTGGGTAGACCTAGAGGGAGAAGGTATATGAGTCCACCCGACAGCGTACTTAGACCCAGGAGGCAGGAGAGCATACCAGATGTTACAAAACAGAAACCCCCTAGTAGAATGGACACTGGAGATGTGGGAACAGGCTAGGAAGGGAAGAAGAGCGGAGGGAGAGGCCACAGGACTTGTACCACTGGTGGGGAAATACAGGTTACTCACCTGTAACAGGAGTTCTAGGAGTGATGCATGTTCTTCATCCACACTTGTTGGCAGGTACCTTGCCGCTTTAAGATGAGCAGGAAAGTCTTCAAGCTGGCTCCTCCCACTCACCCGGGTGGTAAAACCCTCGGCTCCACCCCATGACGCCAGATCTAGCCCGCTGGAAGCCAGATTACGTGTCGAAGTCGGGGAGGTCGGGTGGGTCGTGTGGATGAACATATACCACTCCTAGTACTCCTGTTACAGATGAGTAGCCTGTGTTTCTAGGGACGTGGATATGTTGTTCAATCCACACTTGTTGGCAGACTCCTAGCAGTTCTCAGAGAGTAGGGAGGCAAGGCGCACACCCCCTATACTTAATTGGGGAATAAGGACTGGAGAACCGAGGTCCAAAAACCAGCATCCCGGCATTACTCTAGGTCAATGTGGTAATGGGAAATAAAGGTGTGTGCTGACTCCCAGGTAGCAGCCCTGCAGATTTCCTGGATAGGGACGTCCCTAGAAGCAGCCACCGAAGCAGTGGTATGGCGGGTAGAATGAGCTCTTATCCCTTTGGGTGGCTCCATGCCCGCCAACCTATAGCAGAGATCTATGCAGGAGGTGACCCACCTGCTTATCATCCACTTGGCTGCAGGTCTGCCAGGTGCAGCTTCAGCACAGCTGACAAAACAGCTGATGAACCTCTCCCCGAACTTCAGCCGTCCGCTCCTTATAGTAAGCGAGCGCTCTTCTAGGGTCCAGAGTATGGAGCCTATATCTCGGCCTCCAAAGTGTGATTGGGGTAGAACACCGGCAGAGTCAACACCTGATTTAGGTAAAACTCCGACACCATCTTCGGAAGGAATTTCAGGTGGGAGCCAAGGACAACCTTGTCCCTGTGGAAGACCAGATAAGGAGACTCTATGGAAAGCACCTGGAGCTCTCCCATCATTCTGGCTGACGTGACAGCCACCAAGAAGGCGGTCTTCCACTACAGGTGGGAGATATCGCACCTGTGCATTGGTTCGAATGGCTTGCCAATGAGCTTGGCCAATACCAGCAGTAGATCCCACGGAGGTGGAGGTTCTGGCACAGGAGGGGATATGTGATCTAAGCCTTTGAAAAGCGCCAGACGACCTCCTGCGCCACCGACTGCTTGCCGGCCTGCGCCCAGTAAGCAGAGATGGCTGCCAGGTGCACCTTAAGGGTCGTCACCCGAAGCCCTAGCTGAGAAAGGGATCACAGGTAGTCCAAAATGCTAACCAATGGACATGATGAAGGGACCAACCCTTTGCCCTGACACCAAATGGAGAATTTCTTCCATTTAAAGGCATAGCATTTTCTGGTCGACTCCTTATAGGACGCCTCAACGACATTGAGGACCTCGTCGGAAAGACCCAAGGCCTGGAAATCTAGCTGCTCAAGAACCAGGCCGTCAGCTGCAGGGACTCAAGGACCGGAAGGAACACCTTCCCCTTGCTGACTGAGATCAAATCCAGGCGGGCTGGAAGCCGCCTTGGGAGCCTGGAGCTGAGGCTGAGGAGATCTGGATACCAGAAATGGCGAGACCAGTCTGGGGCTACCAGAATCACCTGCACCTTGTCCCTTTTCACCTTGAGAAGCACCTTGTGGATCAAGGGAAATGAAGGGAAGGCGTATGAAGATGCCCGAGGTACACGGCTTCGGAAAGGCATCCCCCTGCAGCGAGCCCTGCTGAAGGGGGTGGGCATGAAACAGTCTCAGCTTCACGTTCTCCCTGGAGGTGAACAGGTCCACCTGAGGGATGCCCCACTGGGAGAACAGGTCTTGAACTACATCCGGCAGGAGAGACCACTCGTGAGATGCAGCGCCTATCCGGCTGAAGGCATCGGCCAGACTGTTCAAAGCTCCTGCCACATGGATGGCAAGGAGATCTGCCTCCAGGCTGATCACGGAGACCAAATGTAGAGGGAGCCTCCTTGCACAGGGGCAAGGAGTGCGCCCCGCCCTGATGGCTGAGGTAGCACATGGTCGTGGTATTGTCCGTCTGGACCCGAACCATTTGACCCTGTACAAACTAAGCCAAGGCGGAGAGGGCTAACCGTACCGCTTGCAGCTCCAGCAGTTTGATGTGGCATCAGGACTCCTGAGGGGACCAGAGACCGTGTCCCCTGAGCTCCCCCTGATGGGCTCCCCAACCCATCAAGGAGGCGTCGGACGTAAGGATGACCGTCGGCTAGGGGTGGATGAATGGGATACCCTCCTGCAGATGACCTGGGACAAGCCACCACTGCAGGCTGTCCCACATCTTCTGGGTCATGGTTACTGGCTGGTCCAGAGGACCAGAGCGCTGGGACCACTAGCGGGCTAGTCCCCACTGCAGGAGAGGCATATGCCATTGGGAGCAACGGACAACGCTGGTGCAAGCCGCCATGAGACCCAGAAGGCGCAGGAAGTCCTGGGTAGGGCGCAATTGCCCAACCTGAAATAATTGGGCAAAGGAGCAAAGGACCTCAGCCCTGTCCGCCAGGAGCCGGGTTCTGGCTCAAAGAGAGTCGAGCCCTGCCCTGATGAACTAAATCACCTGCGATGGCATGAGTTCCGATTTGGCCTCGATCAGGAGGCCAAGTTGAGAGCAGACCTGGAGGGCCAGATCTCTGGAACTGCTCCACCTACAACCTGGAGGGGGCTGCTATCAGCCAGTCATTCAGGTAAGGGTACACCCAGACCCCCCAGCGCCGCAGGAATGCTGTCACACCTGCCGTGCATTTGGTGAAGACCCTGGGAGCAGGAGAAAGGCCGAAGGGCATTGCCTGGAACTCGCAAAGGGATCCCTCCGCTCTGAAGTGGAGGAATCGCCGATGAGACGGACGGATTGGGACATGAAAGAACACGTCCTGGAGATCCAGAGAACAAAACCACATGCCTAGTTCCAAGGATGGTATGATCTGAGCCAGAGTGACCATCTTGAAGGTGAGCGGCCTTAGGAACTTGTTCAGGTCTTGCAGATAGAGAATGGGGCGCCAGCCCCCCCCCCCCGGTCCGTTTTGGGACCAGGAAGTACCTGGACACAAACCCTGGGCTTGGAGGAGGATCTGCCACTTTGCTGATCACCTCCTTTGGATGAAAGAGAGCTATCGGGTTGACGAGCCGACAGAGGCAGCAGAATGTAGCTCCCCAGGGGAGACGGCTCGAAAGGGAGGGGTCTGCTCAAATTCCAGAGGCAGACCCCTGCCAACCACTTCCAACACCTAACGGTCCGTGGTTAAAGCAGACCAGGTGGAAAGGAAGTGGCTGAGCCAGCCCCCCATGGGGGGACCCAGGGGAGGAATGACGAGGTTGGAGGGCGGCACCCCCAAACCATCACTGGACAGGCTTGGAGGAAGGGCCAGCGGAGGAGCCACCTGGACCTTTGCCTCCAGGCTCCTGTTGGAGGAAGCAGCAGGCTTGGCCTTGGGGCACCAAGTGTGAGCCTGCTGGCCATGCTGCTGGGCTGGTCGTGCCGCAGGGGTGGAAGGGCAAAAGGGCTTACGCTGTTTCTGGTGGCCTTTGTCGTCCTGGGCAGACGTGACCGAGTCCAAGATGCACTGGACTTCTCAATCCGCAGGATGTGGCCCACCACCCTGGGCCCGAACAAGTCGGTGCCCAAGAAGGGGACGTCAGCCAGCTTGTGCTGGGTATCTGCCGTGAAGGTCAAGATCCACAGCCAGGCTCTGCGGTGCATGGCTACTGCATCCACTACTGACTGGGCACAAGAGTCTCCGATGTCCAGAGCAGTCTGGAGCTGTTGCTTGACCACTGCCCTTCCCTGATCCCGCACCTGCTTTACTGTCATTTGAAGTTCAGCCAAGAGATGAGGAAGAACCTCATCCAGGGAGCCCAAGAGGGCATGTGAAAAGTGTGCCATCAGTAGCTAGCCTGTCATAGGCCTAGGGAGGAGGCAGCATAAACTTTGCGCCCCAAGTAGTCCAGCTTTTTGGACTCCTCGTCTGGGGGCTTCTCTACGTCCTTGGTGTTTCCGGAGTGCCGGAAAACGCCATCGGTCACCAGCCCCTCAGCCGACGGGTGCTCCGAAAAACCAGAAAGGGAACCAGTTGAGACTGCGTACTTGCGGGCCATCCTGGCTGAAGGCACAGGACCAGAGGCAGGCCACTGCCATAACTCCAAGGCCAGACCAACAATGGCCTTGGCCACAGGAAAGGCCTCTGTGGGGGAATCCCCTTGGTCCAAAATCTCCGTGAGGGGATATCTGGCCCATTTCTGCATGGGTTTGAGCTGCATCCCAGTAGACTGAGATGAGCCGAAGAATACAGAAGAATGAGGATAGGCTCTCGTCCACTAACAGACCCCCGGAGGATTCCAGGTCGAGGGGCCTGGAATACAGGGAGGAGGAGTCCGACTCCAAGGAGTCAGCGAACAGTTGCAGAGCACCTGAGCCACCCTCCACTTGCAGAGACCAATCGGGGGCGAGGGTGACTGAAAACCTGTGGGGCAAGCCCCGATCCGACCGAGAATCCTTAGCCAGAGTCCCAGTCTTTGGTTGCGGAGGCGGCGGTTTCACCACAATGGGTGGAGCAGCCGGTTTCGACCGAGCAATCGGCGCCGGAGTTGGCTCCTCGACCAAGGAACCGAGGGCGATAGATCGCTTCGGCCACTCGGGCAACAGCCACTTAATTGCCGGGGAAGGTAACGGAGTCTGCTTGTCCCCAGCCAACAAGAGCTGCTGCCACATCATATCCGCATAGCTCCGATGCAACCTGCACCGGAGCCTGTCCTCCAAAGGGTATGAGGAGGAAGAGCAGCGACGCCACTTTCCGTGATGTCGGGACAGAGACCGCCGGCGTCTGTGGGACTTGCCCAACATGGAAGAGAACCGAGACAGAGACCGTCTGGGTCGTAGAAGAGGTGGGGAAACCCGCACATCCTCCAGACCAGGGTCCTTGACCGGGGACTTCGGCTCGGGAGGCTGAGGCAAGTCCTCGGTAGGCACCGGGGGAACTGGTGAAAGAGGGCTGTCGGTCTCTCCAGTCGACAGCCCATCTAACAGGTCAAGAAAAATCTCTACCACATCGACTGGTGTCTTGGCCGGCTGACCTGACTGGGACACCGAAAAGCCAGCGGCCTTGACCGCAACCTTGACCAAAGTCGATAGAGGACGGTCCAGGAAGCGAGATCTCTCCCGCTCCCACGAACGTCGACAGTGGGACTTACCTTTCTGGTCCTCCTTAGACCGACTGAAGTGAGTCCCTGAAGCACCCTCTCCCTTGGAGGAGAGGGATTGACAAAGCTCCCGAAAGGAAGCAGTGTAGGAGGAGCCCAAGGAAAGCAGGATAAATGCCGACGCCGAGGAAGATTAAGATGCGGCCTGGGCCTCCTCGAGGGAGATTAACTGCTCCAGCTGTTCCACGGAGCCAGCTGCTGCGGATACAGCCAACAGTCCTCCTTAAACCACCCGTGAGCAGATGGCACCCAGTTGATCAAACCTTACGGTCTTCAAGAACCAAAGCAGAAAATGACTTGCAAAAATTGCAGGCCTGCAGATCGTGGCCAAGCCCAAGGCAGTAGATGCACATGACGTGCGGGTCAGTCCAAGACATCTTCTGCCCACAAGGGCACAGACGGAAGCTGGGAGTAGATTTGGAATCCATTGCAGCCGCAAAGGAAGGAGAAGACTGAAGTCACGTAAACTTCAACACGATTTTCGGTAAAACCAAAGGTTTAGGATCCAGGCCTAGAGACGCAAGAGCGCTAAGGCGGGAACCTGAGCTTCCAAGCTGTAAGGAAGATCTGGAGTTATGGGGCGGAGCTGAGGGTTTTACCACCCAGGTGGGTGGGAGGAGCCAGCTTGAAGACTTTCCAGCTCATCTTAAAGTGACAAGGTACCTACCAACAAGTGTGGATTGAACAAATCCACGTCCCTAGAGCCCAGCCTTTCTGCCAGGTTTAGAAGGAAGGGGGTTTAAGCTGGGAGAACAAGGAGTACACTGCCTATGAGATTTACGGGGCATGAGGGGGTTGAAAACCATAAAAGAATTGAAGGAGAGGTATGGTATTCCAACCATACGTAGATATCAGTAGTTCCAGATTAGAGCCTTTAATACAGCTCAAAGTGGACAAGAGGAACAAATCCAGAGGCTGGAACCACTGGAGGAATTAGTATGGTCCGCATGGGTAAACCCCAAAGGCCTCATCACATGTGCAGTGAAGCAAGAGAGAGACCTATTTCCAGATGGATCCTTAAAGGTTAAGGGGTTCTGGGAAAGGGATCTGGGAATCCAGATTTCCGGGAGAATTGGACTCTGGTCCTCCAATCTCATATGGGGTTATTGATGTGCAATAAATTTAAGGAATCTCAATTCAAGTTCCTGCACAGGTTATACTGCCCTCCAGTGGTAGTTAACAAGTTTCACCATACGGCCTTACCAATGTGTGCAGCAAGGGGCACCTACATACACTATTTTTGGGAGTGTAGGGAGCTTAGACCCTTCTGGACAGAGGTAGCCCAGGCTGTAACAGGAGCTATGCAGATAGTGGTGGCAGACACTGCGGCCTAGCTCATGTTTGGGATGGAAGTATCAGCAGAAGAGGAATGGGAAGCGTACCGAAGAACAATAAGGGTCCTACTTACTATAGAAAGGCAATGTATTCAAAATACGCGAGTGTCATGCACTAGGCCTTCGGTGAGGCAATGGAAAACTCTAGTAATAAATAACCTGGCACTGGAAAGTAACAGACCAATGATATGTCAAGGAAGAGTTATTCATGACTAAATGGGGGACATACTGTATATAAAACTCACTACCTATAGGGGAAGCAATGGCATTGAGACAAGGTGTAACCTAAGTGCCTGGGGCTCTGTTCCTTCCTAGGAATCATAAGGAAGAGGGAGTAGGGCTCGGACCCAGAGAGACGGATTGGACAAATACCTGTGAGCTGAGGAGAGGACATGAGGTGGAGACTGAATCTCTGTGGAAGCTCACAAGGGACCACACATAAAAATAATGCAGAGAAAGAGAGGCATCTGTAGAGTCACATGGGAGGTATAGAAGAGATGCCTCTTGGGGTCCGAAACCAACAGGTGTTGGGGGGAGTGGAGCACCCAGCAGCAGAGTGGGATCCTCGCAGTGGAGGAAAAGGCCAGAGGGGGATTCTATGTAAAGTGCATCCCACGCACAGCACAGGTGAAATAAGGTTTTATTACTACATGCAACATTTGTACTAAGGTAAGGAAAAAAGGGGTGTACATAGTTTTGTGGGGTTGTTAAATATGAAAAAAGTGGATATAGAAGTGGAAATACAAACAAGGCTTAATGTGTACCAAGACTGGAATGAAATGTTTGGGCAGCACCCTTAGAAGTTGGAAAAGGAAATGTCTACCGTCTGTAATAAGGATTTGAATAAGCATGTTGTTGTTCCTAGCTAAATAAAGGATATTTAAACATAAAAAACAAAGGTCAAACAATGCCTCATTACAGTCTATGGAGCGCGCCCCCACACATCTTTTACTGACGTCACAAAACGTGCCAGCGCGGGGGCATATCTCCGAGTGAGGACGTTTGGGCATTTTGGGTGCTGGGCTCCGGGGCAAAGTTACGAGCGCTTTTACCGAAAATATGGATTTTAATAAAGGAAACTGTTTAGCCCACTTTCTTTGAGGCAAGGTAAGTCACCAAATGTGTTTTAGGGGGTGGGGGCGAATTAGTAGACTAGAAAGCTGCTCTTTAAATCAATTTAGAGTGTTTAGATAAACCAGGGTTTTATTTAACTCTAAAAATTGATTAGCGTTTTGCTCAAAAAAGTTCTAAGACATTGTGAAAATGCATAGCACCTACCTCACTGTGTTTAACAAACATAGCACTTCTAGAAAACCTATATCAATACTTTCTGAATAGTTAGTATTGTCCCAAGAAAAAAAGTGCTAATCAATTATTTAAAACCCTGTAAACTGAACCTCCGAGTTAACTTCAATGATCCCATCTATTCAGTAAAGCACTTCTTGGCCAAATGCCACAGGGTATCTGCAACTACAACTCTCCAATCAGAAACAACTGTAGAATTCGGTCCAAGGATGACCAAAAATTGTTCATGCCCCTCAGCAAAACAACGCTTGGACTGCGCTCCTTTGTGGCCAGAGCTGTCAAAGCCCGACAGTCCTTCAATACAGCTATTATCAAGCTCCCTAGTTTAAGCCACTGCCCACTTTTTCCATAAACTTCACAGCTTATGTACCTAGACCATTTATGCCAGCACCCTCCCTCCCCTGCCCTATACCCATCCTCTTGTAGTTGCTCCCTTCAGCTGCAGACAACCATTACCTAACTCACTGTGAATACTTCTTATATTAGGTAAGTGCTTATTGGTATTCGTCTACTGTACTGTCCCTTATGATGTATGTAACTTGCTTTACTTGAATACCTTAAGCTCAAAGGTCTTCTGAACGCAACAGACAAACTCCTCAGCACTGTGGCTTCACTCATTGTGACATCACTGGCCGTTCAATGACTATCCTAGAGCGCTAGTGATGCCATACTGCTGATGAAATATGAAGCGGACCAGAAACACAGAATGTGACAGCAGATAAGCACCACTTGGTCCATCCTGTCTGCCCATTTCTCTCTACCTACACTATTACATCAGACCATGCCCGATCTACTGTTCTTTCTACCTCCCCCTTCCTTTCCACTATGATTCCTTTGTACTTATCCCATGCATTCTTGAACCCCACCCACTGTTTTTGCTCCCACCACTTCTGCTGGAAGGCTGTTCCAGGAGTCGACCACTCTTTCAGTGAAGTACTATATATTTACTTACAATTTTGATAACCAGGAAAGGTACCATGAGCAAAACTCGTTTCTAGGTACGACCCGTGGAAGGGGGTACAGAAATAAACAGAGGATAAACATAATATACTAACAGAGGAAAGACAATTGTACAAATAGTTGCTACTAACATACAATAATATACAATGATACAAAGTGTATATAAAAGTATTTACAAAATAAGGCTGGAACCCAATTAGAGGATATCAGCCATACAAAGCAAAACCACAGAATGTGCATAATGGTATAAGGAGGAGAAGGGAGATGTGAGGAAGGGGAGAAGAGAATGGGTACAAGGGGTGAGGACATGTGCAGGATTAGGTGGGGGTAGGTCTGAGTAAGCACTTAAGGGCAGGATAGGAGGGGGGTGAAGCGGGTAAAGGGGAGATGCTGTTCCAGAGGGAAGGGAGCCTGTAGGAGAAAGGCAGTTTACTACAGTTTACCGGCTGAGGTGTGTACCATGGAGTGCAAAAGAGCGGCCAGTAATGCCGTGGAATTGTGCCGTGGGGAGGGGCAGCAGATCTAAGGAGAGATGCACCGTGATGTGCTAGGTAGTGTTGCTCGGAGAGTGCTGCCGTGGATCCGCCAGTGATCCGGCAAATAGTGACACTTTTCAAGTTAGATCCGAACCGGGATCTGGCTGAATACTAAGGTCGGATCCCATGTTATCCGGCACCAGAGGGATCTGGTGTCGGATCCCTGGATCCAGCACCGGATCCAGTCTTCTGATAATGTGGGATCCGACCAGGGATCAGACGGCCAGACCCACAGGCAGACAGTGGAAGTATCTGACGGATCCACTATCCTGCTAAGGACAGGTATCTGGTGGATCCAGATTTGTCAGGATCCATCTGAGCAACACTAATGCTGGGAGAGCCCTGAACCAGAACTTAAGATACGAGGGTAGAGCAGTCCAATAAGTGTCTCAGAGAGGGATTGGAGGGATAGGGAAGAGTAAAGGTCGCAGTGGTGAGTTAGATGAGGGGGAGTTAGTGGCGAACTGACAGAAGGCATGAGATGTCGAGTTTGGAGAGGGAGGTTACCAGGACAGTACTGTAGACCACGTCTGCGTAGTCAAAGGTAGGAAGGATCCATTTGATCTATAGGTTGCATCTAACAGGGAGGGGAAGACTAGCCTTGTGGCGATAGAGCAGCCCTAGTTGGGATGCAGTGTAGAGCATTAAAGTGGGAAGAGAAGTCAAGTGAGGGATCAAGCCAAACCCTAAGGTACTTGTATGCAGGGATATTTGAGGGTAGTGTTTTCACAGGAGAGGAGGGATGGCAGAGCTTGAATCCTAGCAAGTTTTTGCTTGGTTCCGAAGGTCATGGCAACAGTTATTTATTTTTTTGATGTTTAGTTTTAGACAATTTGCTTTGAACCATGAGGTAGCTGTGGTGAAGTCCTCTTGAAGGGGGGTGTAAATGGCTGAAGCATATGGGCCAGAAAGGAAAAGGACAGTATCGTCCACATACATGTGGATCTTGGCATGGTAGCATACAGAAGGGAGGTTGTTAATGAACAGACAAAACAGAACAGGCCCTAGGATCGAGCCATGGGGTACTCCTGCAAAGATAGGGAGGAAACATGATTGGACTTTATTTTTACCGATTGGGAATGTCCAGTTAAACAGAAAGTGAACCAGGACACAGAGAGCTGAAAGGCCAGATGCAATCAGTTTGGTTGGGAGAGGGGGCATGGAGTTAAAGGCCTTTGCTAGGTCAAGGAAAATGGCCGAGGTGATGAAACCTTGATCCATAGCAGAGTGGATAGCATTGGTAAAGCAGAGAAGGTAGATGGTGGTGGTGGAATGATACTGCTAGCGTGGACCAAGGACTCTTGGACATTGGCGAGTGATGGTAGAAGTGATATGGGGTGGTAGTGGCCAGGGGCAGTTGCGTCTCCCCCTTTGAAGAGGGGGAGGACTGTAACTGACTACCAAGCCGAGGGGACAGTAGCAGAGGAGTTGGACAGACTGAAAATGAAAAGGTTAAGGGGGTGACAATTGAGGGAGCTGAGGGTGCAAGCCATCAGGGCTAGATTTTGAGGGGTTGAAGAAGACAGCTCTATACACTTCAGAGGGAGATACTGACTGTATGCTGTATGTGGAATTCGGAGAACCGAGGGCAAAGGGGGGGAGAATAAGTAGACCATGCGGTACGGCTACCAGTTGTGAAGAACTTGTTTAGTGCTTCAGCAACAAGGGTAGGATCAGTAACTAGCGAGCCTGCCATGCTGAGAGTGGGTTGGGGGAAGGGAGTAGGAGGGGTGAGTGACTGTCTGGAGATCTTTCCAGAAGAAGGAAGGGAGGGAGGAGTGTTCTTAGAGGCTTGCAAACGAGCTTTGAAGAAATCAGATTTGTCCTGTCGTACACGCTTAGTGCAATTGTTGCAGACGTTTATTGTAAGTCTGAAGGTCAACTGGGCTCTGCAAGGTTTTTTTTTGCTTCTACTTTCTCCCCCGGCTCCTGGTCGGCTGCACATCCTGACCATCCTCCCAGCCCACACCCCAATATCAGACAGACTCCCCGAGCTTACCCTCCATGGCAGGGTGGAGGAGCCCCTGAACTCAATTCACCTGAAAGGATCTAAACTGGGGAAGCACCATTCGGGGTCGATGCCACGGAGGACAGAAGCTCATGCTGCCGACCAGGAGCCCATTTTTCTTATTCTTGGTGTGTGGTCCCCAGAGGTGGAGCGTGCAAGGACGCCAGCGATGGTGCCCCACATGCACACCCTGTCAGGCGTCTGCCCCACTTCTTGCCCGTTAGTTGCAGCATCGGTGTGCCAACTCCCAGCCACCACTAGGGACCAAGCATGTACCGACGTCTGGTCACCCCCCCCCCCTTGCCAGAGAAGGAGAGCTGTACCAGGACACTCGATCCTTCTCCTCTGCTGATCTGCGCCACTCCCAAACACGGGTCACCGGCATGGCACGAGGTGTGGCATCCAGCGCCTCAACCCTTGGCGCCACCGGGCCGGCTAAGCTCTGTGAGGTTTTAAAGTGACACCACGAGAGATCAGGGCATTTACACAAGGTCAAGATTTCAGGGGTGATCCAGGTGTGGTGGGAGCGTCTAACTCTGATGGATTTTAGAGGGGCATGGGTCTCCCAAACTTTCAGGAAAATGGATGCGAAGTGGGTGAGGGCAGCGTCAAGAGAGAGGGAGGAGTGGACAGGAGACCAGTTGGCTGAGGCTAGGTCTTGAAGTTTGCTCGTGTCAAGGGATCAATACTGGATGTATCTGGGAGGATTAGGAAGGCAAACCTTCCTGATGCAGAAGGTGGGGCAGTGGTCACTAAGTGTATCAGGTAGTAAACCTGCAGAGCAGATACGGTGGATGTGGGTCAAGAGTACCCAGTCGAGCAGGGCGTCAGACTGGGAACAAGGGTTAGGGCGAGTGGGTTCTTTTATCAACTGGGTCAAATTTAAAGCTTTGATCTGCTGGCAAAAGTTGAGCAATGAGGGGGATAGCCAGTCTAGATTACAATCTCCAAGGAGGATGAGTTCACCTGTTACTGTAATGCCCCAAATTATAGGGCTCCTGTTAGCCCCCAGTATCCCCCATCTGCCAGCTAGTCCCCACGAGTTCCCTGTTGTCCCCAGTTCTCAAGCCCAGGAGCCCTGTACAAAAGTAAACTGCAGCTGCAGTTTAAACCTTCCCCTCTGCTGCAGTCTGTCCAGCCCTAGCACGAGGAGTGCCATCCTCAAGGCTGGGGCAGCTGCCTTGCCTCTCCTTGGTCGCTAGGGACTCCTGGCGCCCTAATGCCAGGGAGGGCTAACACAAAACGGCCCTTTTTAAATAGTTAGTGGGAGTCAGCAGTCGTGGTGGTCGGCGGGAAGTACTCTCAGGCGCCCCAACAGCAGAAAGAGTAAAGTTTGTGGCCCAAAGCAGGGAGAGAGAGGATGCAGGGAGGTAAAAGTACCTGCAGTCCTTCTCTCATCCCTGCAGCAGCTCCTGAGGTCCGGCGGGTCCAATGGCGGCAGTCCTCCTCCGGCAGCGGGTTCCCAAACGGTAATCGACTGCAGCGCAGGCTACTTAGCCCAGATTCGTTTTAAAATTTAAATGTAAATGCAGTCTCTCGGGGGCAGCACCCAAAAGCGGGGCCACATTCCCAGCCAGCAGCACTAGCAGAGCATGGGGCCGAGCAGCTCAAGGCCCCTTAGTCATCCGCTGACCGCCTGCCCGGTTCTCCCCCAGTGCCAGCAGCAGCATCTCCCTCCAGTCTCCTCCGGCAGCAGTACTGCTCCCCGGGTCGGGGTGGTAAGTGGGCGGCAGCACCAAATGGCAGGTGCTGACTGCCAGTTCTGTTAATTTATTTAAAATGAAAGTTTAGTTGGTGCCATCGGGCACTGGAAAGGGCAGCCTAGAGGGGCAAGGCCCCTAGAGAAGGGACAGCCAGAGGGCCGGGTTATTAAAATTTATTTAAAGGAGTTCCATAGGCAGAGGGCAGAGCTAAGGTGGGGCATCCTGCTTTACAGACAGGGAGGTTCCTGCCAGGCCTTATAGATTTAAAGGGGCAATGCTAGGCCCAGCTGTTTAAAGGGCAACACAGACCCCAGCAAGTTAAGGGGGCCAGCTCAGGGTATAGAAAGCCCCAGCACTTTAGGCCAGCTAACCAATTGGGCTACCAGAAAGGGCTAGTTAGCCAAAAAGCTACTGTATTTTTATTTAGTACATACAAGGGCCAGTTAAGGCAAGGAGGGCCCCAGTAGTTTTAGTAGCCACGATAGCCAGGTAGCCAATGTGTTTTCTTGGTTTTCTTAGCATTCTATCCAGTTTTTTCCAGTTCTGGGTGGGCCAGTGAGGGGACGTCAGCCTCAGATAAGGTACAGTGCCCCAGATCGGAAACCACTGGCCAGTAACCAAGTGGCCACCAACAGATAAGCTAAGCAAATATTTAATGAGTGCGCTCCTGTGGTTTAGAAACACATTCTTATTAGTGATAGCCAGCAGAGAGTAAAGGGGAGTGAGTTAGGCAGTTAGCCATCCTCTCCAGTTTGGTAGCCACTTCTGTGCCCAAGGGCTAGTAACCCCTGTAATTTCCCCATTGCCTCTAGTCTGGGGAGGGACTCAGTGCTTAAACTAATCAGATTACCTTTGCCTTAGGGTAATTTTCCCATTAGGTGCCTTCGGAGCTTATTACCAGTGGGAAGGGCACAGAATGTATACCTCAGGGACACCGCATAGCTAGCCCTTAGCTTTTGGTAGGTTCCCCCCACCAATGTATTCCCTTTCTAAATTATCTGCCTGGATTGCTACTGCGTGACACTGGGATTATTAAGGAAGGCGAAGCATTGTAGGGACACAGACTGCTTTACAGCCACTGTGCCTGAATCCTATAATATAGCTGCCTTTTCCTGCTTAAGCTGTTGTGCTGCAAGAAACTACTGGATTAACCCTGCATGTTTTGCTTATATTGAAATGTTCTGCTTGCTTTCTTCCACTGGATTATGCTTACAGACTATGGGATCAATCCTGCACTTGTGTCTCCGCCCAAGAACTGCCTTGCATGTTACCGAACTGCCCGCTTGCCTAAGTATTGAACTCTATAGCCTAATTCTAATCATCTTCACTAGATTCTCATTTTCCTCATGAACTGTTGGCCGCAGTGATCAACTGGAGACTGATATCACATTCCTTCTACAAGTTGGGGCCGGTCGCCAGCATAGGTATAGCGCAGCTGGCTCCCGGCCAATCGACTCACGTCCTGAACATCCGGCCATTCCCCTTCCCAACAATGTTTAAGTAGTGCAGGGAACTGCCCTCGTTCATAGGTAGGGATCCATCGTAAGAATAAAGGGTTGTGCTTTGCACGCAAGAATCCAGAGACCTCCAGTCAAGTGTTTGCATCCTGTCTTGTTCCCTGGAGTGCAGCTTCGACCCAGTATCTGCATCCTGTCTTGTTCCCTGGAGTCCAGTTCCAGCCCAGCTGTTTGCCTCCTGAATATCCCTGCAGCCCAGTTTTGGCTTAGGAGTTCTTCAGCAGTTTAAGTCTTTCTCGTTTCCTTGGGGTTTTCCACTGACCAAGAATTCCCACACCTGCATCGCATTGTTTGCTTCAGCTTCACCACAGTTAGATTTCCCTGGAGCCCTATTTAGCCAGGAAGCTTGCACAGCTTGGGTTCTTGCTCGTTTCAGTCCTTTCACGCTTCACTTTTCTGATCCGCCCAAAAGCCGGCCAACAGAACACATGGTGGCCACCGCTCTGGACTTATAAAGGACTCTGTGTTCATTTGATTACTGCTCAACAGGTTGTATTTATGTAATGAAATACAGTACAAGGTTGACTATAGAGCTTGTAATGATAAGTTTACCACAGAGTTTAAAATAGAGCAATAAGAGTATTATAGAGTTCAGAAAATAAGACATTTGTAGAATAAGACATTCGTAGAGTACAAGAACCCCTAGAGTATAAGTATCACTATAGAGTCATAGGATCCTAAGTTAGAGTTACAGTAGAATTATAGAACACTAAGCTTCAGTAAAGTTATAGCATACTACGTTACAGTATAGATTGGTTGTATACTGCTTGATCTCCTTGGGTGCCCTGCACCCAGTAAACCTGCTTTTATTCCCTGAGTTTGTCTCCTGCCTGTCCTTACTCACGCACAGCTACACTATCAACAAAATTAGACACTTGTGCTCTTTGCAATATTGTATGTATGGAGGTAGCAGCAATGCAGGAGACAAGGGAAGAAGAGAGAAGTTTTAGGGAGGCATAATGAACACCCACGAAAAGGGGCTCCGAGGATGGAAAATGGAGTTTGGATACAAGGAGCTCATGGGACTGGGGAATCACTTCCTTGTGGGAAACAGTGTAAGACAGGGCACTGTGGGAGTAAACAGCAACTCCTCCACCCCGGTCTTGCTGATGGTGGATAAAGTCGGGAAGCGCCAACTGACTGACTGGGATGCAGAAGGATAGCCATGTTTCGGATACACACAGTGTCGGGGAGTGTTGAGTAACCCATACTTTTAGTTTGTCCATTTTAGTAAATAGGCTTTGAACACTGATATGGAAGATTCTCAGTCCTTTAGCATGTGTGGCGAGTGATGGGGAGGGGATGCGGGATCTAGGGAAAGGATAGATGTAGGGAAAAGGGAAAAGGAAAATTGTTTGATCAGGAAAAGCACTCAAAGCCAAGGGTTGTTTCCAGGTGTGACCTGTGAGCACAAGCAAAGTTAAGTGACTTGCTCGGGGTCACACAGTATGAAAGTGCGGGCTGATGGGATTCAAAACCAGGTCTTCCAGGTTTGCAGCTCAGTGACCTTAACCACTACGCTATACTGCCTCTAGCCAGAGAGATGTTCCACACATCACACCTTGAACTGTCATGAACATTTTTTAATTAGAGGAAAAAGGAAAATTACCTCAAGTGCAAAATGTAATAGTGGACTATTTAAAAAAAAAAAAAAGTAATTTCTGGCAGTACACCTCTTTAAAGGGGAACAGTCACCAACAAGGGCCCCCACTTTCAAGTTTAGGGGGTGATCCCAGTTTGCACTTTGTGTGCAGAAACATGCTGGTTCACTTACAGTTTATTGTAGTATAATCGATTGTATCAAACTAATTTTGCTTAACTGTAGGCTACCATCTTCTTTCACTACAAATCCCGGAATCCCCTGCAGATGACATCAGAGCAGTAGGATGCAGTGAGAAGATTCAATACCCTGCAGTGCATGTTAGAGTTTATATAAACTCCGATCTTTTGTTTGCTGGTCCTGGGCTATATACAGTTACAGAGGACTATACTTAGCCCCTGGAGAAAAGCAGGCCCAGGAAGCATCTGATCGGAGATTATAAGAACTTTAACATACACTGCAGGCTATTGAATTGCCTACTGCCCTGATGTCAGCAGCAGGGGATTCTGGAATTTGTAGTAAAAGAAGTCAATGTACAACCAAGCAAAATTAGTATGATACAATGTTCTGTACTACAATAAACATTAAGTAAACCAAAAAAATTTTTTGCCCACAAACTGCTCATCGGGACCAGCCCCATGCTTGAGAGACTGATACTTTGTGCTGACTATTCCCCCTTTTAAGTTCTATAAACAGAAGTTTGAGTACAATCAAATCCTAGAATGAAATGCCAGGCTTTTCTGAAGGCCAGGCATACTAAAAACCACTCTGCCCTAAGGTGTGCTTTCACAACAAGCAGGGCACAACGAGAGTAGCAGCACCACCACAAACTTACTGTCCATTCAAGCTCAGTTTATTTTGCAAAGCACATTTATTTCAGACATGGAAAAGGTGCAATTTATACTGGAGTCCTATTCAGACAGGGCTCTCTGGGACGCAGGTGACCGTGTTTATTTACACACATTCTGTGCTTCAGGACATGCGTTATTTCCCCAGAAAGTCTCCAAGACTATTACTTTTAATAGGCCTGTGAGTCCCAGCAAGCCGAAATACTGCACACGTACAAATCATGTGTCCGTGTCGTTCCCCCTACCGTTACTCACCTGGTGTGATTCCCATGCCATTCACATCAGAGAGGACAACGGGGGGAGGGGGGCAGGAAGTTTTCCACAAAGAGAGGAAGACTCTACACCTGGAAGAAACAACTGTTTTGACCCATAGAGAAACAGCAGCCATTTCAGAGTTGCTGGAGACCTCAGCAGGGTTGCAAGTCCACAAACAAAGTCCAATTTCAGTGTTACCAAAAAAACTTAAGTCATTCGCAGTCCTCTTGACCTGGGATGAGTTGGATTATCAACTACATGGCCAGGTAGCACTGAAAATGCACCGAAAGACTTACAGCAAGAGTAAACAGGTGTTAATTTAAGTATTATTTAGGCAGTTAGGGCAATGCATGCCTATTTTGGAGTAAGATTAGGTATTTGTTTGGGGGGCCTCAGCTTTAGTCAGAGCAAATTTGCAGAGAGTCAGTGAGAGGGGGAAAGTGGAGACTGCCTCGTGGTCAGCGCCAGACAGTGGTGAAATGTCACAACGAAGCCTTAATGATTATTTTGAGGGAGGATAGTCAGAAGAAGATCAAGAAACAAATTCATCTTCGGAGTGTGAAGTTACTACATCAAGAGTTTGTGAATATTGAGACTGACAATGATAAAGCAGTCTGAGGGGACAGCATCCGCAGGTTCAACTAAAAACAAAATAAGGTTTTGGAGGGACAGCTGTAGAAAGTTATATCCATGTCTTGCAAAGGATGAAGTAGAGTGAAGCACTGTTAGGAAATGTAGTTTGTGTGAAAAAGCTGAGAAAGGCAATCCATTTGCCACAACTGGCACAACCAACATGCAAGTGTCTGCTTTTTACAGACACGAAAGAAACAGAGAACATTTGCTAGTACAAATGGGAAGCAGAACTACTGTCTTCCAGTGGCATTTGAGAAATAAATTTCAGGTCCCGAGCCAAAGGATGACAGTAAGGTTGCCCAGTTATTGACAATCACTGAACCAGTCTGAAACATGATATATCTATAGATGAGGTCTACTAGGAATTACAAAGGGAATCTTACCAGTTTTTTGAAGGGGGCTCTGGGGCTATATCTGGAATCAGACACGATTATTTTTTAATTTAATATGCTTTTTGCTTCAGACAACCACCAAAGGCTCAACCCCCGCTCCCTCCGGTCCCCCACCTCGTCCCAGGGACTTACCTCATCCAGACTTGCACCCCAGGGTGGGATCACTGCTCCAGTACGAACCCACACAATGTCGGTACAAGGTAACTGGTAAGGATTGCCTACCGACACTGCCTCCCTGGTTTGCACCCCAGGGCGGGGGCGTGGGGTCAGAGCAGACGCGGTGGATGACAGGGCTAGGTCGGCAGTAAAGCACCACAGCTGGTGACTGGGGCCGGAGAAGCGAGGTGTCATAGAGGCAGCCGCTGGATATTATTATTGTTAATGAATACCCCAGTGGGAGGCACGGCGTGCAATGGCATAGCTACACCAAAGTGTCCGCGTCCAGCACACCTCCCCACAATCTCAATGCCGTTTTTACATTCATAGAAACAAAGTGGTTGTCCAGGGTTGCAAAACAGTGGCACAATGCACTCTGGCTGGGATGCTAGATAGGATATGCTGGACTCCATAAGTGAAGTCATACAGAAAGAAATCAAAACCCACTTAGCAGGTTCCCAGTTTCTTGGGGTAATAGTGGATGAAAACACTCTTGTAACCATTCACAAAAAAATGAACATATATGTAAAGTACATATTCAATGCACAGTCAAAACCTCATTTCATTAATTATGTTGCAAAACCTGATTGGAGAGCAGAGACAACTGCATCAGAAATCACTGAAGTTTGTTCTGCTAATGCAGTTGATCCTATGAATATCATCACCCTAGCAAGTGACTGGTCAAGCATCATGACTGGAATGCACAATGGGGTGGATGCAAACTTAAGACAACAAGTAAATCCAAGGCTGACTCAGATCCGTTGTGTTGCCCACAGACTGGCACCGGCAGCAGGACAAGCATGTAGGGACAACAGGGTTTTTGATGAATATCAAGTAACTGTAAAAAAATGTGTACAGGTACTACAACAATGCTGCAGTACAGTACAATGCCTTGCGTTTCATCCAAGAAACACTCAGTGATGACATTAGATATCTGTCTCTAAAAAGTACCTGCAAGTCTCCCGGTAGCTGTCACTGCATTCTGCAGTTCAGGCAATTTACAAATCATACCCTGCACAATTACAAGCCTTGGAGCATGATGCAGCAAAAGGTTTCCAAGACGCAAAGGGCCTTCAGACAAAAGTAGAATCAGCGTGCTGTAGCTTAAGCACTTCTTTTTTCATGGATGTCTTAGATGTGGTGAATAAACTGTCTAATCATGCAGCGGAACAATGATGACATTTCAGTGACCAGCAGCATGACAGAAGCCACTGCTACTAGACTGCAATAGTTCAAAGAGCAGAATGAGGCACAGCTTCAAAAAACATTTCAAGAACTTGACCAAAGTCCTGGCATGTGGCAGGATCAAAAAGCGCATGACAGACCAACACTGTTTATGCAATTCCAGACTGCATCCCTGGATACCTGATGCAACTCACTGAAAACATTCACACAAGATATGAGACATCTTCAATGGAGTTGCTGAATAACTAATGTTCTTCTAAATCCTAAATGTATCCCTGATGACTCCAAGGAACTGATAGATGTTTGCACTTATTTCCAAGACACAACCTTCAAAGAAAAACAGTGCCAGCACCTACTGACCAAGAAAAAAAAATTACTCACCTTAGTAATGTTGTTTCTTCTAATGGAGTCTTGCTATATTATGACATATGCAGTATAACCCCAGGTTAGAACTGCTCCGGAGGTGAAAGAGTTAACTTCCATGCAGGGCATGGAATCTTGAGCGCAAGGTCGGTTGAACACTCTTGTCTGTTGAAGCTCAAACTTAAACTGTCAGATCTTTACGAGCAAAAAATCACTAAGGTTCTGTGTGGAAGCCATAAACCTACACTAGCCACTGGCTACTAACTACAAAACATCTTTTGATCTTGATCCCAAAACAAAGACTCAAGTCGGGAGTTCAAGAAGAAACTTAAGCATAACACCTAAGCACCCTAGAAGGGTGAAATGGAAGTGGGCATCAAAGAAGTGCCAACATTGCACTGCCCACCACATCCCAAAAACAGAGGTTCTGAGAGGGGCAGGCTGGAGGGAGGTCATAATATAGCAAGACTCCATTAGAAGAAACAACATTACTAAGGTGAGTAATTTTTTCTTCAAACAACATGAAGTCTTGCTATATTATGACATATGCAGACTACACAGCAGTACCTCCATGGAGGAGGGACAGAACCTACTTGGGAAATAGGCTCTGAAGCACGGCTGTGCCAAATCGAGCATCACTCCTAGCCTGGATATCCAAGGAGTAATGCTTAGTAAAAGTGTGAACTGTTTTCCAGGTAGCTGCTTGACATATCTCTAGGATAGGAATGTCCCTGGCAGCAGCCAGAGATGCAGCTGTACCGCTGGTAGAGTGAGCCCTCAGGCCTGAGGGAGGAACCTTACCCAGTTTTTCGTAACAGAATTGGATACAAGAGACAATCCACCTGGCAATGGATCTTTTAGTGGCAGGTTTCCCTTTACCAACCTCACCATAGGTGAGGAACAATTGGAGGGATTCAAACCTGTGACCCTTGGTACGTTCTATATAGTAACTAAGGGCTCTTTTGACATCTAAACTGTGCAATCTCCTCTCACCAGAGGAGGAATGGTCAGTGAAGTACACAGGGAGAGACATGGATTGATTAAGGTGAAAGTCTGAAACCACCTTAGGCAAAAACTTCCTGTTAGTCCTGAGGACTACCTTATCTCTATGAAAGGAGATGAAATCAGGCTCCACTGACAAGGCTTGTAGCTCACTTATGCGCCTGGCAGAGTGATGGCTACCAGAAACACAGTTTTCCAAGTCAAGTACTTCAGCTCTGCTGAAGACAATGGCTCAAAAGGGGGCTGCATAAGCTGAGCGATGCAAATATTAAGATCCCAAGCAGGGGCAGGATCCCTGAACGGGGATTGGTGTGAAGTAACCCTTTAAAAAACTTGGAGAACACAGGGTGAGCTGATAAAGAAGAGGGCTTACCTGCTGACAAGAAGACAGACAGCTGCCAAGTGCACTTTTAGGGTAGCTGGTCTCAGCCCCAAGGAATTCAAATGCACCAAATAATCCAGGATCGTGGGCACACCAGCAGATTCTGGGGAAATACATTTACCAGCACACCATATGGAAAATCTTTTCCATTTTGAATTATAGGTAGCCCTGGTGGAAGGCTTCCTAGAGGCCTTCAAGATATCAATACACCTTGAGAAGGTGTGGGTCAGCAAACTAACTCTTCAAAGCCAAGCCTTGAGATTGAGAGATTTGAGGTTGGATACAAACTCTCCCTGGGCACAGGTTAACAGGTTGTGATTCCTGGGAAGGCATAGGGAGGGTGGACTGCTAAGGACATGAGGGTGGGTACCAGGGCTGCCTGGCCCAATCTGGAGCAATCAGGATCATCTTGCAGGATTGAGATCTGATTCTGACTAGCACTTTGAAAAGAGGAGGGGGGGGGGAAGCATAGAGAAACTTCCCTTCCCAACTGAGAAGGAAGGCATCCAGAGGGACTGAGCCCAACACTGAGGGCCTGCAGCAAAAAAGGGGAAGTTGGTGATTGTCTGGGGCTGCAAAGAGATCTATCTGCGGAGTGCCCCATCTGGCAAATATTACCTCTAGTACCAGAGGATCCAGTGCCCATTCGTGATGGCCCTGGGAAATCCTGCTGAGAGCATCCGCTAGGACATTGTCCCTGCCTGGGAGGTGAACTGCTGTAAGGGAGGCGTTCAGAGAGTAAGCCAGAGACCACAACTTCATTGCTTCGGTGCACAAGGCCGTAGACCGAGTGCCCCTTGCTTGTTGATGTACCACATTGTAGTGGTATTGTCTGTTCTGACCTGAACTACCTTGTTCTGGACAGATGTGGAGAAGACCTGAAGTGCTAGAAAAACTGCTCTAAGCTCCAGCAATGCCCATGTGAGCTCCCCACCCCAGGAGGGATGCATCTGTAGTAAGGGTCAAGGAATGAGACTGGGGGGTGAAGGGAACCCCCTGTCTCAGATTGTTCTGATCCTGCCACCACTGAAGGGCCTGGATCAGGGTTCGAGTCACTGGAATCAATTTGGTTAGGGGATCCGTCCTTTGAGACCAAAAGGCTCTCAAATGGAACTGAATGTCCCTCATCTGAAATCTCGCTCCCTGCACTACTGCTGTAGAAGCAGCCATGTGCCCCAGGAGCTGTAGGAAATGCCTTGCTGGTCGAGAGACCTGCAGGGTGAAAGAGGAGGCCAGAGACACCAGGGTCCTTGCTCTCTCCAGGAAGGAAGGCTCTGGCTTCTTTTGTGTTCAGTTCTGCCTATGAAGGTGAGAAGCTGGACAGGCTCCAGAACGACTTTGGAAGATTGAGAGAAACCTAGAGATGTAAGCAGCTGCTGGGTTACTTGCAAATGAAGTCTGACCTGTTCTGGAGAGTGGCCTACAATGAGCCAGTCATACAGATAAGGAAGATGGCAATCTTTGCCTTCTTAAATGAGCAACTGCTACTGCCAGGCATTTTGTGAACACCCTTGGAGCCAAGGAGGCCGAAGGCATTGCTCTGAACTGGTAATGGCCTGAGGGCAGTTCGAATCTGAAGTACTTTCGATGGGAGCTTCTGATAAGAACATGGAAGTAGGCATCCTTGAGGTCCAGGGAGGCTAGCTAGTCCCCTGGCCTTAGAGAGGGTAAAATAATCCCCAGGGTCACTATTTTGAACTTTGGTTTTAAAAGGTGCTTGTTTAGATACCTGAGATCCAGAATGGGCTGCCATTCTCCTGTCTTTTTTGGGGTAAGGACGTACCTGGAGTAAAACCCTTTGCCCTGGTGTATGGGTAGAACCCTTTCCACGGCTCTGAGAGCCAGGAGGGCAGAAACTTCTGCTTCCAAAGCAAGTACCTCTGATGGGTTTGCAGGTGGAAAAGATCTGGCTCATCTTCGGAAATTTTTTGAAGCTGAGAACCAGTCCCTGGCTTACTACCTCCAGGACCCACTTGTCTGATGTTAAAGACTTCCAGTCCTGGACAAAGTAAGCCAGCCTGCCCCACCGGTAGTGGAGAATCGGCCCTGGCTACCCCATCAGGGAGCCTGTTTGCAGGGGCTTTGGGTTGAGGGGTAGAAGCAGGCTTACTAGAACCCCTTCTGCCCCTTCCTCTAAAGAACCCCCTCTGGGCATAAGCAGAAGAGGAGGCCTGGGCTCGGTAAAATGGCCTATGAAAAAGCCTGCCCCTGGCCCTGACATGCTGCCTTTGAGGAGTGACTTGCCTTTCTTTGGCCTGTGCACTCCTATAGGTTGTCCTATACTCATCCATTTTCTTCATATAATTCTCTGTCTGCTCCCAAACAGAAATTTCCCACAACAGGAAAATCCATAGCCTTAGACTGGGTATCCTGTGACAGGGCAATACATCTGAGCCAGGCCATTCTGCGAAGAGACACAGATGTAGCCATAACTCTAGATGAAACATCATTAGAGTCTACAGCAGCAGCAATTGCACCTTGGATGCCTCAATACCATCCAGCAGCCACCTGCTCCAGCTCCTGGCAAGCTGTGCAGGGCCTGTTTTGCTAGGGCCAGACAGTATCCCACCTGGATTTCTGGTACCTAGCCACGTAAGCTTTATAATTTGCCTGTCTGAGTCCCAAAGATGCTGCCATGTACTGCTTTTTGCCATGGCATCCATCCTCCTGGAATCTCTTTTCAGGAGGGGTGAGGCTAGAGGAATATTAGCCTTGTCACAGGCTGCAGCCTGCACTACCCCTCACAAGGCTGCACTGCTGGAGACAGAAACTCTGATCACAGCCTGATAAAGCATACCTCTTGTCCATCCTTTTATCCACAGGGAGGATAGAATGAGGAGTTTTCAGAATTTTACTGTCTGTTTCCTAAAAGATTTATGCAGGGAATAGACGGTCTCCTAGACTCTGGAATATCCATCATTTCCACAAAATCAGGCTCTTCTTGATCATCAACAGTTTCCTCAACAGGGAGTTGCAGAGTGTCAGCAACTTTCTTGTAAAACAAAAAATGAGAGGGGGACTCAGATAGCCTGGGAGGGGATACTCCTGAAGGTCTGTCTGGAGAGATGTCCGGTTCAATGGGCACATCCAGACTGTCAAAATCACACTCACTCTCCTCGTACTCCTCCTCCCCTTGCCCTGGTTCATAAAAATCTTCAAAATCATAATCTTGAACCGAGGGAACCGACCGAACCGGGCGCTTACCCAATGGTGCCGGTTCGGACGGGACTGGGGAAAGAGACTGGACAATCTGAATAGCTTTGGCTATTTCCTCAGAGGTTGGAGAAAGAACTTTTGGCCCCAAACTAGCTGACCTTCTAGCCCTTTTAGTTGGAACCGGCTCCTCAGAGCTGGCTCTTCGTTTGGCCGAGGAAGCATAGCCCTGGTCAGAGGGCACTCCCTCAGGTTCAGTTGGAACCGAACCGGGCTGGCCATCCGGGTCTGCGGACTTTTTGGCCTCCCTTTCCCTGAGCCTACCAACTCTTTTTTCCACGGTGGCAGCAGGAAAATTTTTACAAATCTGGCACTCTGCATTGAGGTGGTCAAACCCCAGACAATATACACATATGGTGTGTGGGTCAGCCTTGGCAAAGGCTTCCCCACAGAGGCCACAGTGCTGAAATCCAGTGGGTCCGGTTTTTCTTTTGGGTTTCTCAGACATAGTGCCAGCCTAACCAAAACTTGCCCGTTAACGGCAATCCACCAAGCAAGATTCTCTTATCGGTTCCCAACTGTGTCACGGGTCGTGAAAAAAAACGTAATAAAATCCGTTTTTTAGAACCAATAAGAACCGGGAACCGCACTCTAAAGGGCTAGAAAGTCATTTTTAAACCCCTCTGATCGGGTCAAACCGAACCGAAAAAGACGTTTACAAGTTCCACACAGAAGAAAAACAAAAAAGTAGGCCTATCTATTACTTACAATACCACAGACAGAGCTTGAACCGGCGATTAGGTTAAATTTCGGAAAAATAAACCGAGAATTACACTTTAAAACCGACAAACAAACCGAGCAGCAGGAGGAATCTCCGGAGCGACTGTTCAGTGAGGCGGAGTAAAGAATCTGACAGTTTAAGTTTGAGCTTCAACAGACAGAGTGTTCAACCGAGCTCGCGCTCAAGATTCCATGCCCTGCATGGAAGTTAACTCTTTCACCTCCGGAGCAGTTCTAACCTGGGGTTATACTGCATATGTCATAATATAGCAGGACTTCATGTTGTTTGAAAGGGTTGCGATAGATAACAGACAATTTACACTTCTCATATCTAAAAAAGGACCGACTTTCCTCAGCAGTATCTGCCAAGACTTAATTGAGGACTAATCAGATACAATCCCAGATTTTGTCATAATGGCCAAGATTTTACTTGCGTCACTGGTTACATCGGTGGCATGTGAGAGAGCATTTTCTGTGCAAAACAAAATCAAAATGCTGACTTTCTCTAAAGGCTGACACTGCGAGCAAACTCATGTGGATAGTCCAAGTAGTAGCTGGAGTTGAAGACTATGACCATCTCCCAGCACTCAAGTCTATTAGACTGCGCAGAAAATAATGTTTTAAAACAGCCTTAAATTGTGATCGTTTTTTCAGTTCCAGGCTCACACTACTGACCCAGAGACAAAAGATGACAGATGGGCAACTGACTAAAACCATTTGGCACAGGAGAGAATAACTAACAGTTGCACAAAGAACTCACCATAACAGCAGATCTTCGAGGGGATCTCAGTCATCACGTCACACCGTAGGAACTTTACCATCGGTGGAGCAGGTTCCACACAGCAGATTTTCAGCAGTACAACTGGGGCCGCCCACACCATCAATGTCACCAACTCTATAAAGGTGTGAGTGGCCCCGCTCCCTCCTGAGTTCTTTCCCCTGGAGGCTAAAGGAGCAAAGCTCGTGCCATGGGGGACCGAGCAGAGAGAGGTGCTCAAGCCTATAAGAAAGGCTGGATACACCAGACAGCCAGTCTAGTACAAGAGCCCCAAGAAGGGGAAAGTGGGAGGGAAAGCAGACCGGATGACCAAGATCCCCTCGAAGATCTACTGTTATGGTAAGTTCATACGTAACTGTTCTATGTTGTTCAAGGGTATCTCTGTCATCAGGTCACACCATAGGAACGAGTCCCAAGCAGTTACAGGTGCAGACAGACAGTCTGGGAGGAGGGCTCACCATGAACTTAAGACAGGAGGCCCTGCAGCACAGCCCTGCCAAAACCTGCACGGGCTCTTGAGGTAATGTCTAGACTGTACTGCTTGGTGAAAGTATGGACGGTACTCCATGTGGCAGCTGCACAGATGTCAGCGGCTGAGACCCCTCAGAAACAAGCCACAGAGGTAGCTATGCCTCTTGTGGAGAGAGCCTAGATAGCTCCAGGCAATTCTTTCCCATAACTGTTGTAGCAAAACAATGCAATTTGACAATCATTTGAATAAACATTGCTGAGAAACTGAAACGTCCTCGCTACCTGGGGCAAAGGAAATAAACTGCTTCAACTTTCTACATTCCTTGGTGTGAAGCAGGTACTACTTCAAAGTTCTGTGCACATCTAATGTATGGAGCAGTGCTTCCCCTGGATTGGCAAGCTCATGAAAATAAACAGGAAGGTGGATAGACTGGTTGAGTGTAAACTAGAGAGATCACCTTAGAGAGAAATTTAGGATTTATGCGCAAACATACCCTGTCTTGGTGAAAAGCCAAATAAGGCTCCTCGCACCACAGGGCATGAAGCTTTGAATTCTTTGAGCAGAGGTAACGACAACTAAAAACAACACTTTCCAAGAGAGAAAGAGCAACTCGCAAGTCACGATTGGCTCAAAAGACGACGAGGTTAACTTTTCCACAACAAAATTCAAATCCCAGTTATTGGAGGGGACCTCAATTTGGTTCTTAACCCGGTACTGGACTCTTCCTCCGCAGTTACTTGCCGTAATCAGTCCCTCATTAAAAAAGTTGCCAAACTCTTCTCTGAACTAGGTTATGTCGATGTGTGGAGAGCCACACATGGAAAGCAGAGAAATTACACTTTTTTCTCGGCCCCCCACCAGTCACATTCCCAGCTGGACTATTTTCTACTTCCCGTAGAAACAACTGGACAGGTTAAGGATAGCTGGATAGGGGACAGAACTTTGTCAGATCATGCTCTGATTTTTTGTCAGCTTCACCATGGAGATTTTGTTAAAGAATATTTTGGAGACTTAATACATCTCTGCTTCAGGACCCAGAAGTGAAGGAGATAATCATATTAACTGTAAAGCAAGCGGTGGCTGAGAACGCCTCCCCAGAGACACCAGCATCATTGCTGTGGGATACCGTAAAAGCCATAGTTCGAGGCAAATTTATTTCCATCTCAGCCTTTAAGAGGAGGCAGAGGGAAGCTAGAAAGGCTACATTGAAAAAAGTAAAAGATTTTTGTGAAACACAACTTAAAATTGAATATGTGACCGCAACAAATAAAAAACTTTGTCAACTCAAAACAGAACTTAACAAGCTGTTAGATTACCAGGTAGAGCAGAAGGATCTGTTCACTAACTGGCGGCATGGCTGAGATCTCAAAGAGCGTGGGCACTGATCCCCACCGTTACACCCAGTCACTAAATAAAGACTGAGTCAGACCTCGGAGATTGTTTTGGCCTTTAGAGATTTCTATACCTCACTATATACTGCCCCATATCCACCTCCACAAGACAGTAAAGTGGAAGAGTTTCTGAAACGGCTATCTTTGCCTTCCCTCCCCCCACAAACAAAAGTGGGACTGACAGCCCCCATCTCCAGTTTGGAACTGCAAGGGGTACTCTCGAATCTGAAAACTGCCAAATGCCCGGGTACAGATGGACTTACGGGAGAGTTTTATAAACACTTCAAGGGTCAGTTGGTTCCATTGTTACTGTCTTTAATGAGGTAATGAAAGATACGGGACCCCCCCCCCCGAATTCCTGGGAGCAGGCCATCATTTCAGTTATCCCGAAGCAAGGAAAAAATCTTACACTCTGGTTCCTCTTACCGTCCTGTTTCTATCCGAAATACTGACTATAAGCTTTTTATGTCAATCCTTATTACGCAGCTACAGAAACTGGTGCCCCAACTGATTCATCTGGACCAAACCGGATTTATTTCAAACCGTCAAGCTCAGGATACCCTCCAACGAACCACCCACATGATTGACTATTTAAATTTCACCCATCAACCCTCTATCCTATTAATCCATACATGCATTCTGGGCAAATAGCTGAGTCACTAGTGAAGGAGAGCGGGGGATAGCCAGGTCAATAGATTTCCAATGGGCAAGGTATCTCAGATTTTGCAGAAGGGTTACCCTGGTCTGAGCCAATCGTGACTTGCGAGTTGCTCTTTCTCTTTTGGAAAGTGTTGTTTTTAGTTGTCGTTACCTCTGCTCAAAGAATTTCAGAGCTTCATGCCCTGTGGTGCGAGGAGCCTTATTTGGCTTTTCACCAAGACAGGGTATGTTTGCGCATAAGTTGTTTCATTACATAATGAAACAACTTCGAAAATCTTTATTAAATTCTCGGGATTTCATACAGCCGACAGCCGAAAAGGCTTTTGATAAAGTCTCTTGGGCCTTTCTTCGGGCTGTGTTAATTTTGGATTCCCCGCTCAGTTTATCAACACCATTTTCAAAATATACAAATCACCAAAAGGATTCAGTAGAGCAAATGGCCATACTTCATCTTTCAAACTGAGTAGAGGTACAAGACAGGGGTGTCCCAAGTCCTCTATTCTTTTTGTACTGTACCTAGAACCCCTAGCTCAAAGTATCAGAGAAAAATCTGCATATAAAGAGTGGATTCGAATAGGAGAAAAACACAAACTAGCTTTATATGCAGATGATATCTTGCTTTATATTACGGAACCTGAAACATCCATTCCACACCTTTTTCAGCACCTAAAAGAATTCTTGGAGTTATCTGGATACTCCTTGAATACCCATAAAATGGAGACAATCACTTTTAACTATGAGCCAACCCAGGCCCTCAAGAATAGATATCCCTTGAAATGGGACCTCCCTGCCATGAAATCCCTAGGCATAAAATTATCACCTAATAATTCGTCTCTGTACCAGTTGAATTACCCACCACTGCTAAAACAAATACAAGCGGATATTGAGAGATGGTCCTTACTACCACTCCCCTTTCACGAAAAAGTCCAAACCACTAAGATGAATCTTTTACTCATGCAAAAGTCCAAACCACTAAAATGAATCTCTTACCCCCAATTCCTCTTCATATTCCAATGCGTCCCCTGCTGGATTTCCAAAGGAAAATTAGATTCTTGGCAAAATATTATTTTAAAATTTGTTTGGCTGGGAAAACGTCCCAGAATCAGGAAACAAACTCTTGTTCTTCAAAGGGAGGAGGGAGGTTATGGTGTGCCATGCCTGGAGGGGTATTAGGTGGCGGCTCAGACCAGGGTAACCCTTCTGGCTGCATCATCCGAGATACCTTGCCCATTGGAAATCTATTGACCTAGCTATCCCGCTCTCCTTCACTAGTGACTACTCTATTGCCCAGAATGCTCCAGTATCACCTCCCGTTTACAGGCACAGAAGCTGCTTTTTGAGGGATGTAAAAGGGGCTTTGATAGAGGGGCCACCAGGGAATACCTCTGGAAGTACCAAGCATGGACCCTTAGTTCACAATATACAGTGGATCACCAGGACCCTTGGTATAAATGACAAGAGGATACATAGATACATAGACAGTGTCGGCAGATAAGGGCCTATGGCCCACCCAGTCTGCCCATTTAAGTTTCTAAGTTCAGTTTATGTTTTCCAAGAAGTCTGTTGCCCCTTACCCCCGACCTCCAGAATTCCTTTATGTCTATCCCATGCATTCTTAAATCCCATGATTGTTTCAGCCCCCACCACTTCCTCTGGCAGGTGTTCCACTTGTCCACCACCCGTTCTGTGAAGAAATTCTTCCTCCGTTTCCTCGAATTATCCTCCCTCCAACTTCATCCCATGCCCTCAGTCCTGGAACATATTTTAAGCAAAAATAGTATATTCCTGCACCCTGTTCCTCCCTGTAAGATACTTATATGTCTCAATCATATCCCCTCTCTCCCTCCTCTCCTCCAGGGAGTACATGTTCAGTGCCTTCAACCTGTCCTCATCGGACTTGTGATGCAATCCATGTACCATCTTTGTTGCCCTCCTCTGAACCTTCTCTACCCTGTCTATGTCCTTACGTAGGTAAGGTCTCCAGATTGAGAGGATTGAGATTGAGAGGAGCAAGGGAGTCGTGCACCCTGGCAATTGATGAAAGGAGAGCAGGTACTAACATCTGAGGAACTGCGGGGAAAATTCCACTGGGGGCAGAGGGACCTCCTATTTTATTATCAGCTTAGGGATTACATAATGAAACAACTTCGAAAATCTTTATTAAATTCTCGGGATTTCATACAGCCGACAGTTTTTGAACAGATCTGGGCTACTGAGAATGGCGGGAGGGCTGTCTCCTTGTTATATAAAAACTATCTTATTGATTCACAACATTCAACAACATATATTAAAGAGAAATGGGAAGAGGACTTGGGGTAAATTTAAGTGAGACAAGATGGTTGCAGTCAATAAAAAACACATGGCATTCCTCTTCATCTACAGATTGGCGCAAGTTTTTATGGAAACTTAGAAGCAGATACTTTCGAACACCTGAACAAGTGGGTAAATGGAACCCCGCAGCTACATCTGTCTGTTGGCGAAAGTGTGGTGCCACCTCGGCCTCACAGGCCCATATTTTTTGGCAATCTCCAATACTTGATCATTCCTGGGCCAATATACAACAATTGCAAAAGATTTTTAATATCACGATGCCCTTGGGGCCGGAGCATCTGATCCTTGGCCTATATGCCTTGGAGGTAAGGGGGCGAGAAGCCCAATATCTTTTGAACATCCTAGAGCTGCTGCCTGTAATGTGATTACTAAGAATGGTTGTCCCATCAACCCCCCAATCTGAGAGTGAGTGGAAGGAGCTGGTTGAGAATATAAAAACTTTGGAAAGAATAACTTTTTCTCTTGCTCTTAAGACCCCACAATTCATAACAGGTGAACTAGATGGGAGGTGCTTATTTAGGAGACAAAGAGGAGAAAGGGATCAGGAAAAAAAAAAAAACAGAAAAGAAACATTTTGTTCTCTACGAGTTCTTCACTTGAAGGTTATTAAGTACCGATACAACAGATGGGAGGGGAAAGAATTAAAAAAAAAAAAAAAAAAAAGGAGCTGTTTTTCCTTTTTTGGTTTTGTCCCATTCACCCTAAATTGATGCTGGGTCCTGGATAGAGATGTATTTATATGCTATATATATATCAAATTCTACTGCCTGCATAGACAAGTAGACCTAGGATAAGCAGAATTTAGGCTTTTTCTTTTCCTTTTTCTTTCATTTTCTATAATTTTTTCTTTCTCTTCAATATGTGTAATCTGTAATCTTTTTAGAGCCATAGATTGGTTTTTCATATTTCTGTTTTTAATTACTTTTTAGAATTCCGTGTATATAATTATAAAAGTTAATTACTTAATGTAGTAAGGAACAAATGATAGAGATTCTATAAGCTTTATTTTCCAATGATACTGTTTTTTGATTTTAAGTTTTTAAATTGACTACTCGTAATTTGGGTTAAAATATATTGTATATTATAAGAAATGCTGGGAGTATCCACTATGCTGTAAAATGGAACTCCCAGATACATGATTTTCAAAATGTCATATATACTGTTTACGCAAAGATTTGGATACAGATATGTATTAAATTGAAAATATTTTTGATGAAGTATAAAAAAAAATTCAAATCCCAAACTGGGACAGGAGAACAGATTTGGCGTTTCAGATGCAGGATGCCTAAAGTATGGGAGACTTTTTCAGCTGAGCAATCGTGCGGTCACCCACAGGCTCATGAAAGACAGAAATAGCTGAAAGGTGCACCTTGAGGGAGAAGCACTGGAGACTAGAGTCAGACAGAGAGATCAGGTAATCCAGGCAGGTGAAAGGGTCCAGATTATGTTTGGCAGCCCATATGGCAAACTGCGTCCATTTCATGGAATATGTGGCTCAAGTGGAAGGCTTCCGGGTGGCCAATAAGACGTCCACCACTCTGTTGGAGACCCCAAACCTGGCAATGGCTATGTCCTCCGAAGCCAAGCATGCAGATGGAGGGGGACCCAAGGTTGGGATGGACTAGGGTCCCCCGATCCTGGGTTACCAGGTTCCTGCAAAGGGAGAGAGGGACCAGAGGTTCCTCTGCCAACTGCTGTAGAAGTGGAAACTATATCTGCCGAGGCCAGAATGGAGCTACCAGAATCATGCTGGAACCCTCCATCTGCAGTCTGATTAGCACCCTTTGAATCAGAGCAAATGGAGGGAAAGCATAGAGGAACCTCCTGCTCCAGGACAGGGACAACGCGTCTCGCCAGAAAACTTCAGGCCCTGGATATAGCAAGCAGAAATTGGGCAGTTCTGCACTGAGTGGGGACACAAAAAGTCCAACTTTGGATGACTCCATCTGTCAAACAACTCTTCTACGATGGATGAGAGAAGCTTCTATTCATGCATGCTGGACTTAGTCCGGCTGAGGCTGTCCGCCAGAGTATTTAAAATGCCTGGCATGTGGACTGCTGAGAGTGACGGACCGTGATTTAATGCCCAGTACCACACACTTATGGCCTCCCTGCACGGGGTGAATTACAGCAATGAGTCGTCTCTCCCCCATTTGATGATGTACAATACCACAGATTGTCTGACTGCACCAGCTAAGCTGGAGCAAAGTGTTCCTGAAAGGCCCAGTATGGCATAGAGCACCGCCCTCATCTCCAGGACACTGATATGCAGGGAAGTTTCTATCTGAGACCAGAAGCCCTGGGTTTGGAAGGGACCCAGGTGCGTTCCCCAGCCCAGACCAAATGCATCCATGGTAAGGATCTGTTGTGGGGAGGAGATCTGAAATGGGGCACTTTGCAAGAGATTCAAGGGGTCCATCCACCTCTGCAGCACCTTGCGGACTGGGGAAGAGACTAGGACTGGATGATCTAACTCAGTGGTGCACAACTTTTTTTTTGTGGCGGGCCAGACTGAAAACTTGAGTCAAGGTCACTGTAAAACGGCTCAAGGTAACTAATGTCCAACAAGACATTGTTAAATGTACATAAAATAAATCAAAACATACATTTATCTATCCACGTTACTAAAACTAAAAACAAAAACAAATAAAGGCTGCAAGGGGAAGCTGCTAGGTTCTTGGGGGCCACAGACAGCTGCTGTGGGGGCCATTTGTTGCCTCCGGGCCATATGTTGTGCATCACTTATCTAACTTGTCCAAGCACTGGTCCCACTGTACCCTGAGGGTCCACTGCACAATGTGCATATTGAGTCTGGCCAGTGGAACAGTGGGTATGGCAGCCGCCATGAGTCCTAACAATCTGAGGTATACCCTGGCAGGAAAGTAGCGACTTTGAACAACTTCCTGAGCTTAGGCTATAAGGCACTCTGCTCTGTTCTGGGGTAGGAAGGCCTTCCCCTGTGCAGAATCTAGAACCGCCCCTATATACTGCAGCCTTTGGGATGGTACTAGAACCAACTGGGGCAGATTGACAGTGATGCCCAGGAAGAGAAACAACTGGCAAGTTCTCTCCAGAGTCAGCAGGAGCTGTTCCCTGAATGGGGCTTTAGGAGTCAGTCGTCCAGGTAGGAAAAACATATAGTCCCTCCTTCTGAGGGCTAAAGCTGGCCACTGCCAAGCGCTTTGTAAGCTCCGTGATCGCGCCAGAGAGGACAAGCCAAAGGGCAGTACTCTGAAATGGTAATGCTTACTTGAACAGAAAATGGAGAACCTCCAAAGTGGCTGGGACCCTGTGGGGGACCAAATGTGCAGGTAGGCATCCCGCATGTCCAGTGAGCAAAGCCAGTTGCCTGCCTTGAGAAGAGGCATAAGGCCTGGCAAAATTACCATCCTGAACTTTCTGTGCTGGACATATAGACTGAGTTTCTTCAGGCCTAACATGGGCCTCAGATTTCCTGTCTTATTGAGCTCCATGATGTGACCCCTTTCTATGATCTGCAAAATCCAGGCATCCAAAGTTATGGTTCTCCATTGATATAGATGAAGGGAGAACTGACCTCCAACCACCACCTCTTGGTCGGGAACCAGAAGAGGGGGGGGGTCTGGCAAGGAATCAAGCAGAGGCAGATCCAGCTGCTGGGGCTGGTCCCTCACTTCTGGGACACTTGGCCACAGATCCAGCATTGGAGGGGGCGGGCAAGGCAGCCAGGGGCTCTGCGCTTCTATTGGGGCAAGAGGCTGCCCTGGGTCTGTTGGCTGCTTTGTGAGAGGAGGGGTGCTGTCTACCTCTCAGCCGTAGAGGAGTGGGCAGACTTGATAGCCCTGCCTGAGGCCTGCAGATGGTTGATAATGTCCTAGACGTCAGGACCAAACAGCTTGGTGCCACTGAAAGGGCACTGAGTACCTTCTGTCGAACATTATTAGCAAAACCAGAGACCCTCAACCAGGAGTGCCTACGCAGGCATATGCCCGTGGCTGCGGACGGCACCGTTATTTGGGGGCATGCATGGATGCTGGGTGTCATTGCACATCCCTGCTCCCAGGGATCCAGCATTCTTAAAACAAAACAAAAAAAAACCAAACAGCTGGCCCAGGGCATGATGCCTGCTCTGCCACCGGCTCCACTGCAATCACGTCTGGGTCGGGGGGTGTCGGCACCAGCCAACACTGTCCATTGGGAGGGGGGGCCCACCTGCATGCAGGCCTGGTATGGAGGACGGCAGGCAGGGCTGACCTCTGAATGGAGGATCGGGAGAGCCAGACCAAAAAAAAAATTAATAAATAAAATATTGCAGCATTCTTTTTTTGTTACAGGCAAAGTTTATTGAATTTTACACTGTACCACAATAAAAACAGTGAACCATTTACAAGGAAAAATGTCAGAGAGGCATACAGACATACGTTCTAAAGTTAGAGAAAAAGGTAAACAGATCTAAATCATAAATATCCCTGACCACCTCATGCCATTTCAATATAGAGTGGGTGGGTCTTTAGAGAACCATCTTTTAGTCATGTGTTTTTTAGCTGCCACCAAGAGTATGCCCAGTAGGTACCTTTTTTGCTTTAAGCAGATGCGTAGCAGAGTAAGAATGACAGATCAGTAAGCTGCAAGTTGGGAAGAGAATATTGAGCAAAGAGCTCTTTATAACTTGTTGGAACAAAGGCAATATCGGGCACACCCACATAATAGGATAATAGGTTACAGTTTACTACACTCCTGCCAAAAGGCAGGGGTAGGAACAGTTCCTCACTGGATTTGAATGGCAACAGAAATGCACGAACAGTTAGCAAGATTTACCGTGAACTGACTCTCTAGAGGCGCTTCCTGTGCAGTAGGTATTCACAAATAGGACTAGCAGCCTGACTCAGGACCCCAATGAAAATCTCTAGCTAGCATGCCTGTCATCAGTTCTTTCCTGCCAGAGGCCAAAAGGCATGACAGGGAAATAGGACATGCCCCCTAGAAAGGAGAGAAAAAACTCAGGGGGACAGAGGGAGGGAAAGCAATACCTACTGCAAGAGCCTCTCTCAGAGATTTACTGTTATGGTAAGTTCTTACGTAACTCTTCCATCTTACTTTGAGAGGTCTCTTGAAGTAGGTATTCACAAACAGGACGGAGTCCCAAGCAGTCTGGAACAAGTCTGATAAAAGAGAGGAGGTGAAATCATCCACAGACCGTAGGAAAGGCAGGAGAGATACTCATCAGGAGTCCCCGCAAGACAGCCAATCCAAAGCCCGCCCTGCAGCGAGAGGCAACGTCCAAACTGTAATGTTTCGTAAAAGTATGGACGAACATCCAAGTAGCAGCTGCACAAATCTCGGCAGCAGACACATTCCTGAAACAAGCAGCGGAGGCAGTTACTCCTCTGGTGGAGTGACCTCTAACTTGACCCGGGAGGGTCTTCTTGTACTTGTCATAACAGAAGGTGATGCAATTAGCTAACAACGTGAAGAGGCACTGCTTAGAAATAGCACTGCCTTCTCTCTTGGTCGCAAAGGAAACAGAGTTGATCCGTTTTTCTGAGATCCTTAGTCCAGTTGGTGTAGTATCTCAGAATTCTGTGAACATCCAGAGTATGTAGGAGGTATTCTCCTTGATTTGAGTGGGCCGGAAAAGACCGGGAGCTCGACTGATTGGTTAAGTGTGGACTCAGCCACAACTTTTGGCAGAAACCGGGGATTAATACGCATGGCCACACGGTCCCTGTGGAAAATCAAGAAAGGGATCTTGCAAGTCAGGGTTTGAAGCTTGGAAATTCTTCGAGTAGAGGTAATGGCCACCAGAAAAAGTGTCTTCCAGGAAAGGAAATTTAATTCAGCCTCCCCTGCCGGCTCAAAGGGAGGCAGCGTGAGCTTCCAGGATAAAATTAAGATCCCTGGGGATTACGGATAGGGGTCTTAAATGAAGGACCCCTCTAAAGAAAGGTCTTAGAGACCTCCAATTGAGCAATCATTTTGTCCCCCAGTGGAATATAGTAAGTCGAAATGGCCGCCATATGAACTTTCAAAGAGGAATAGCTAAGGCCCAGTTCATAGAGATGCCACAAGTAGTCCAAAATCTTGGCTGCTAGACATGAAAAAGGTTTCAAGTCCTTGGAACCTGCCCAAATTGAAAATCGCTTCTACTTCATGGCATAGGTGGATCTGGTGGAAGGCTTACTGGCCTACAACAGGATGTCCGCAACTAGAGGGGAAACGCTGAAGCGAGCAGTGGCTAAGTCTGTAGGAGCCAGGCATGAAGGTGGAGTGACTTGAAGCCTGGATGAATCAGGGTCACCTGATCCTGGGTCAGCAGTTCCTGTGACAGGGGAAGAGAAGAGGAAGCTCCTCTGAAAACTGCTGCAGAAAAGAGAACCAAACTTGCCTCAGCCAGGAGGGAGCGATGAGAATCATCCACGCCACTTCCGCCCGAAGTTTGTTCAGGACTCTCGGAATCAAGAGAATGAGAGGGAAGGCGTAGACGAATCTGCCCTTCCAGCACAGAGACAGCGTGTCCTGCCAAAAAAGTCTCACCCTGGAGTGGGCAAGCACAAGGCAGAGGAGCTTAGTGTTGTCGGGGGAGGCAAACAGGTCAACCTGTGGAGTCCCCCACTGTGCGAAAAATTTTGTGTATTTTTGTGTGTTCTCTTTCACCCTGATGTGCATCCATGCCAGCCTTTCCTTCAGATGAGCCAATGCTACTTCAACTACGTCCTCTCACCTGACAGCCAATCCCTAGGTAACCCGGCGTGATCCTTTCGGATGGGTCCCCTCACTCAGAGGGAAGGCACCAGCCAGGGAGCATGAACCAGCGCAACATCTTGGCCGGGCTGCGCTGAGGCGGAAGGCTTCAGAGGACTGACCGGCTCGGAGAGCCAGGCAGCCATCATTCGGCATGACGTGGAGCATTTTCTGGTTGACGTCCCTCCTTGCGTCATCGTGCAGTGCTCCTGGTCTCCACCACAGGCTGCTGCCTACTAATGCCTTCCCTAGCCCACCACCAAGAGAGGAGAGCAGTGCCACGGACGCCCAATCCTCTCCCACCCCTGCCAGCCTCCGGCATCCCGAGTCCGTTCCCGAACCCGGCTCGTCACCGTGGGTCCAGGTAAGGCACCCGCGCGTCAACCCTCTACACCACCAGGCCAGCTAATCTTGTTTATGACCTCTTGTTTGAGCTCCCACTCTTGAAACTTGGCAGACGAGCGACTCAGAGCATCTGCCAGGGTGTTTTGCACGCCTGGCACGTGGACTGCTATCAGAAGCAGGCTGTGCTGAGACGCCCAATACCACACTCTCATTGCTTCCTGGCACAGGGGATAGGAACGAGTCCTTCCCTGCTTGTTGAGGTACCAGACTATGCACATTGTACCAGGAGGTGATTGGGAAGAATAGCCTGCAGGGCATAAAGAACTGCTCTGTTTGAGAACGTTGATGTGCAACCATTTTTCAATGCAAGACCGGTTTCCCTGAGTCTTGTGAGACCCTAGGTGGGCTCCCCAACCTGCACCTGTCACATCCATGCTCAGAGTCTGGGTGGGGTGGATGGTGCAGAATGGGACCCCCAACTCTAGGTTCTCTGCGCCGTCCACTACTGCAAGTCTCTGATCATCAGGTCCAAAACCAGGATCTCGTGATCTAGTTCATCCCAGGACTGGTTCCATTGTGATCGGAGGGTCCACTGCGAAACCCGTATGTGAAGCCGCACCAGAGGGACTGTTGGAATGGCAGCTGCCATGAGGCCTAGAAGGCAGACGACCTTCCGGGCCGCGGCCAATTTGCAGGAGGACAGCAAGCGAGCTTGGAGTTGCACAGTCTTGATCCTGTCAGAGGGGAGAAAGGCCCTGCCCAGGGTCATATCCAACACTGCCCAAATGAACTGCAGCCGTTGGCAGGGGACCAAGTGAGACATGGCTTGGTTGATGGTGATACCCAGGCTGGAGAAGACCTCCAGGGTGAGGGATAGAGAGCACTGGATGCCCTCCCTGGAGGGGGCTGCTAGGAGCCAATTGTCCAGGTAAGGGAATACCAGTACTCCCTGGGTATGCAGGAAGGCAGCCACTACTGCCAGGCATTTGGTAAATGCTCGGAGGTGATACCCGGGGGGCAAGGAAAGACCAAATGGGAGGGCCTGAACTGGTACTGCGCCGCCTGAAAACAAAACCGGGGATACGTGCAGTAGGATGGGCTTATGGGGATATGCAGGTAGGCATCTTGCATATCCAGAGCACGCAGCCAGAGGCCCGACCGGAGCTAGGGCAGAAGGCTCTGCAGAGAGCATTCTGAATCTCTTGTACACCACATACTGTGTCAGGGTGCTGAGATCCAGAATGGGTCTCAGATCACCCGTCTTCTTCGGTACAAGGAAGAAGTGGGAATAGTAACCCGACCCCCAGAAGAAGTGGGGGGGGGAGGAGGGAGACCAGGTTCTATCGCTGCTTTTTGAAGAAGGGAGACGATCTCTTCTTGTACCAAAGGAAGGTGAAGAGGTGGGTACAAAGACTGAGGTGGTGGTCTTGGGGGAGGTTTCTGGGTAAACTCTATGGAGTGTCCCACTGTCACTAGTTGCAGAACCCAGGCATCCGACGTTACCCTCTCCCAACCTGGCAGGTGGGAGGAGAACCTTCCTCCTACCAGTTCCTCTAGACGGGCCAGAGGAAGGAGAGGCAGGGAGTCAGGAGGCCATGGTCAAAGCAGCGGCTGCAGCACCACGAGTCTTATGAGACTTGTTTTGGGGGCTTTGGCAGATGACGCGGCTCTGCGCTTATTAGGACGCTGAGCCTGCGTTTGCTTTTGCTGACGGTGGTTCTGGTGCCAAGAGGGCCGCATTTGACTTTGGGAGGATTTATACATGGTCTGAACAGACCTTAATGCTAAACCCTTCTCCTGCAACTCAGTGATGTCTGACATCTCCACCGAATAAGACCGAACCCCGAAAGGAGGTGTCCTGAATAATGGTCTGCACTTCTGGGGCCATGCCCAAAATGTGAAGCCAAGCATGAAGTTGTAAACCTATGGCAAAAGCTGAGCTTCTGCCTGCAGTGTCCACCAAGCTGTAGGTGGCATGGAGCATGTCTGCATGCCGAACAAGCGCAGTGAACCAGGTCTTCAAGTTCCTGCTTTATCTGAGAATCTGGGAGAGAGTCCAATTTCGACTCCACCTGACTAAGAACCGACTTCTGGAAGTCCCCCATATGTCCCACATAATTAAGAGCCCTAATGCCCAGGGTAGAAGATGCGAAAATCTTCTTGCCATATTGGTCCAGAAGCTTGGCTTCTTTGTTGGGAGAGGATAAGCTTAGAAGCTTGGGATTACAGGTCCTGTTGTGGGCTACGCTGATCACCACAGAGTCCGCTTTAGGGTGAAGACTAAGTAAGTCTTTGCCCTCTGGAGCCTGATAAAGCCTATCTGCCTTACGAGGGAGAGGGGCTAGGAAGGAAGGTTGTTTCTAGATAGTAGAAACAAGGTCCTCATGAAGCTCGATCCAGGGAGGAATCAGGGTTGGTGAAGACTCTGGAAGATCCAGGTGAACGGCCAATCTCTGCCGTTGTGGATCTTCTTCCATTGATTTCCATTCATAAACTGCTTGGATTTTCTTAAGCAACTCCAGGAAGGAAGGATCCTCCAGGGAAGACTTGGGATAGTCCTTGAGTTTAGGAGTCTCTGGAGTGTGTGGCTCGCCCCCTGGGTCAGAGGGTTCAGAATCTGATTCGGGTTCTAAAGATTCCCAAGATGTGTCCTCCCGGATAGGGGGAGGTTCGACTGGTCTGGAAAATTCCAGAGGGCATGGAGGCTCCCTAGGACGCGAGCCAGAAGGTTCTGGTCTGGAGTCCGGCAAAGACAGAGGGGTCACTGATCGCCGATGTATGGGTTCAGGCGTAGGGTCCGGTGTCGGCTGACACTTGTCTATCTGAGACGTGAGCTGTAACTTGGCCTCAGCCCACCAGGAAGACAGTACTACCTTCAAGTCCACCTGCGGCTGTGGAGGAGGACGACTTGGGAATGGGTAGCTGGAGAACCTGTAGTACTGGTACCCATAACCTGATGGCGGAAACATCAGCGTCGGGTAATGTGGCATCTGATACTGTGGCGCTGGCTACCCGAAGGGAGCCCAACCAGAGGACCGGACGGTTCTAGCATCTGTCTGGAGGGCACAGGGGCCAGTTCAGAAGGCCCTGGAGGAGGGTCCAGAAGGGCAGGCCCTGCTGGTGCTGAAGGCGGAGCTAAGGGTCGGCCATCAAGCACTGGTGAGCCAGACGAAGACGATGGGGTTGCAGTTAGGTCCGGCGTCTGAGGCTCTGGCAAAAGGGGGGGGTACCCCAACTGAAGTGTCCCAGAATCCTCAACCCCAGCCAGGGAAGAGGGGGCCGACTCCACAGGTAGAGACAGAGGAGTCTCTGGCGGCAGCTTGTCTAGTGACAGCTGTGGTGAATGCATGTACTGGCGAACGTAAGATGGCGGCCACGCTGGGCTAGCCACTGCACCGTATGTTCGCTTTCTGCCGTTTTGTAATTCTGAATCGCTCTCCTGTGTGCTTTTGGGCGCTTTAGCCGCAGAATCAAGTTTTACTCTGCTGCTCTGTTTCTCCATTTTGGAGTTGAGGTGGACTGAGCTTTCTTTCAGCTTTGGAGTTCGAGGTGGACTGAGGTGGATTGAGGTGGTGTTATGACCCTGTACGTGTCTGTAAGAAAGCCGTTTGGATGAGCGATACGGCTGCTGCTAAACGAGCATTCGTTCGATGTTAATGTTGGTGGAGTTGGGCTGGATTGCTCTCTGTGCTATGAGTGGATAACAAGTGAATATCTTTTGGCTTTTGGAAGTAACGACTACTGCATTGGATTGCATCGGACTGTGAGTTATATTGGGACATTTGGGAGTTGGGCTGGGCTGCCTTCTGAGCCACGAACTGTGGGCATTTAAAGCCGGTGGAATTTGGCGTGGAGAGTGTGATTGTGCTGGCCCCCGGTCCTGTTGCCTTCGACTGTGAGGAGATTTAAGGGGGATCTCGTATTTGTGGATTCCTATAGTGATCAGAGTTTGGGGGTGTGTTGTGAGATGGTTGTCTGGGGTGGTTGATGCTGGCTGGGCTCAGGGCGGGTGACGCCGGCTTGGATCTGCTGGAGAGCGAGTGCTAACTGCCGGCATCTCCTTGACCTACCGGAGGGGTCTACTGGTGGGTGGACACCGCTCCGGGGTCATTGCTGAGGTCCCAGCCTGGGTCAGTAATCCACTCTGGGGCAGATATTCTCCTCACACAATTATTCCGGTACCCATGCTCCTCGATCAGAACTGTTCAACTTTTATTTGCTCACAAGGCAGTCTGACTGATCGTCCGGGTTGAGAGAGAGCCTGGAGTTCTTAGACCTGCAATACTGGATATTTTAGCTCTTTATGTTTGATCCTGAATAATGCCCTATCTCTCCTAGCAGCAGAAGTCTATGGAGACCTTGAGTGAGGGGTTTAAAAGACTTGAACTGTTTGCACTTACTCTCACACCTTAGTGAGAGTTTTTGATGAGTTTAAATTTATATTCTCCAGTTTTAGTTCAAAGACTCATTATCCACCTCTTTATGTTAACCCTTTATGATGCTATTCGAAGTTAAACTTTGATGCTGGTTTAATAGTCAAATTTTAATATATTTTATTAATCCGTTATTTTATTATTATTATAGGTTTTGTTTGTTTTAGTACAAGATTATTTTTGTTTGAGGTAGGTTGGTTTTAAGTTGTGAGTTTTATTTGACACTAACTGTTTAAGATGTGCGGATGGGTCCTCTGACGGTCAGGCTACTCTCCTGCTCTGCTCGAGCCTCTCAGTCCTTTCACTGTCCTCACTTGTCTGCTGGATGTCTTTAATAGGTGTCGTGCAGCGGGATAGTGAGAAGGCACTGAGGATGGTTGGACTGGACAGAGTGGGAGATTGGAAAGGAGTGGGCAGATAGGGGTAGTTGGGACGAGGAGACGCCCTGGGGCGAAATGGGATCAGGAGAGGGGTCCTCCATGCCTGATTCCCATACCCAAGGGCTCCACAGATTGTGGGCAGATACTGCGCTCCTCTCCGAAAACCCATCCAACCCGAGCGGTGTTATGTAATGCCAGGTCCATAGGAACAAGACTGCAATTATTGCAGATCTTGTTGCAACATCAACCTGGCATGCATCACGAAACCTGGCTGGATGAGAATAGGGTCTATATTAGACTCTGCTGCTCGCTGGTTCTCGATGATACACGCCCGAGACTGGATCGTAGGGGCGGGGGAGTAGCCATCTTTTTTAGAACAGATCTGAATCTTGTGGATGTGCCAGTGGGTAACACTAGATCCTTTGAGTGTATCCTGGCCGCAGGTGCAGGGTTCAGGATTCTCCTCATCTACCGTCCACCCGGTGATGGTGGAGAATTCCTGAAGGAGTTCGGACTTCATCATCGACATGGCATGGGGGTCGCCCAGATGGTTAATACTGGGTGACTTCAATGCCTGGCCGATGATTAACCTCGACTTCTGGTAGGAACTTCCTCCAACTTATGACTATGCTGGGCCTGTCACAGGTAGTTACCTCTGCTACCCATATAGGGGGTCACTCATTGGATCTGGTTTTCCTACTGGATTTGGAGGTTACGCATCTGGGGGTGGAACCGAATGTGTGGACGGACCATCACACCATAAGATTCAGCTTTGGGGCACCCCCTAATAGGCCTGCCTCTACGGAGATGGTCCAGTATCGCCCTTTAAGGGGAGTTACTCCAGAGGGTCTACTAGCGGTACTGGACCTATCGGGTATTTCAGGTGAGAGCATGGGTCCAGGAGACCTCGTTCTTGCCTATAATAAGGTGGTGAGTGAGGCCCTGGACCTAGTTGCTCTTGTCCGTGTTCTTCACTCACTCAGTGCCCAAGGACTCCATGGTTTGATGAGTCCCTGAAGGAACAGGAGAGTGGGAGGCGAGAAGACTAGAGAGGAGCCTGGCGGAAGTCCGGCCTGGATGCTGACAGATTTAGGTTGATGGATCATTATGGGTATCTATCAATCAGCAATCACCAGAAGAAGGTAGAATTCCTGTCCAGGAGATTGCTGCAGCGAACCGACCAGCTCAACTCTTTCGGACTGTTGACAGAATGTGCAATCCACTCTGTCTACAGTCTGGAAGAGATTTTTCACAAATAAAGTGTGATGAGCTTGCTCGATTCTTCACTGATAAGATTGCTAGCATTAGGTCTGATATCAGCCAGGCTCACTCTTAAAGGGTTTGCGGTGATCGGCAAGGGGAAACAAACACCTGTGTCACCTGGTCTGACTTTGGTAAGCTGGAATTCACGGATATTGTGAGGACTGTCCAGACTTTACACCCAACCAGCTGTAGTTTGGATCCGGGCCCTACGTCACTGTTATTAGGTTGCGTAGATACTATTTGCCCGATCCTTGCTGAAACTGTCTGGAAATCTTTGGAGCAGGGGGTCTTTCCTGATCCCCTAAAGGAGGCAGTCGTTGACCACTCCTGAAAAACTTCACTGAATCGGACTGTCTAGCTAACTACAGACCTGTCTCTAACCTGCCCCTTTGTGGGTAAGGTTATTGAAAAGGTGGTTGTGCTACAACTGGATGACCATCTTACAAACCACAATATCTATGATACTCTTCAATCAGATTTAGGAAAAGACATAGCACTGAGACTGCCCTTGTCCGGGTTTTAAATGATCTCCTAATTGCAGAGATCGAAGGCTCGTACTATCTTAGTCCTTCTTGATCTCTCTGCAGCATTTGATACTGTGGACCATGGTGTGCTTTTGGGCAGCCCTCTTTATTGCAGACTATCTGGTACAGTTCTGCATTGGTTTCGATCTTTCCTCACGGGACGGAGACAGAGGGTTGTCACTGGAATTTATTCCTCTGATGCCATCTTCCTGTCCTGTGGGGTTCCATGAGAGCTCCATTCTGGCACCCATTGTTACGCTATCTATATGCTGCCATTGGGAGACATTATTAGGATACAGCTTGGGTTTCACTGCTATGCAGATGATACCCAGCTGTATTTGTCCTTTAATCCCGGACAGGAAGACGCAGTCTCTATGCTTAACAGCTGTCTGTCCGAGATTAAGGACTGGATGAGTGCCAGCTGGCTGAGGTTAAACCCGGATAAGACTGAGGTGTTGGCGGTGGACCCAGGTCGCCTTGAGGCAGGTTGCAGGGCTGGGCTTCCTTCGGGCATATGGCTCGATGGTGCCCAGCTCTCAACCTCAGACTGGGAGCGTAACCTGGGCGTTATTATTGATGATGGTTTGACCCTAAAATTGCAGGTGTCATCATGTCAAATCCTCTTTTTACTATCTTAGGAATATCACCCGGGTGAAACACCTAGTTCCTCCGGATGACCTTCCTACATTGGTCCATGCCTTTGTGACCTCTCGCCTTGATTACTGCAATGCCCTGTACCTAGGGCTACAGGGGGTTGATATCCGACGCTTGCAGCTGGTGCAGAACGCAGCAGCCAGGCTGTTGACTGGGACATCCAGAAACAGTCATATTATGCCTGTGCTGAGCGGACTGCACTGGCTGCCGTTCAGTGGCGGATCACCTTCAAGGTCGGGTTACTGGCCTATAAAGCCCTACATGAACAGGACAGCAGTACCTACAAGATCTCCTTACTCCCTACTGTCCTCTCGTTACTCCGATCCGCCAGACAGAGGATTGCTAGAGATTCCCAGGTTGGTTTGAAAACATCTGGGGCACGTGCATTTTCTCACGCCCCTACCCTGTGGAATTCTCACCTACTGGATATCGAAGCTGCCTGACCGTCGAGAGAGTTTAAGCCTGAGTTAAAACATATCTATTTTTGAAGGTGTATGGAGAGTGATTTTTACTGTGATTTTATTGTTATTATTATTGTTATATTCTGTAATTAAATGTTTGTTCACCTGTACAGCGCTTTGGTTTCTGAAAAGCGCTTAAAAATAAATTTTACTTACTTACTCCCGGACGTCAGGCATGGCGTCAAGACCTGATCGGGTGGCAGGCTGGACGTCCGTCACACAAGCAGGCGAGTAGCTTAGCAGCCTTGTCTGGGCAGAGCAGCATAGCCAGAACCAGACTTTAACAGAACCCACTAGCGTGCTGGTAGGCGGGAAGAAAAGCGGCTGTGGCAGAAGTGGAAACCTCTCTCGCGGAGGCTCCCATCTGACCTGAGCACGCGGGGAGGGGGAGCACGGCGTGCACTTGGATACCACCAAGGCGGCCGTCAAGGAGTGATCCCTGGAGGGGAGGATACCTGTAAGGCCGCAACTCCAGCCGAAGTCGCGGGGGCTTTGGATGATGATTCCCAGTCCCTATGCTTCTCCTTGTCCTGCTTCTTGTGGTGGGCTTCAGGGGAGGTAGACTCCTGCCTGAGCTTTTTCAATTCTTTTTCCACGGAGGCCATCTTTTGCTTTAAAACATGGACTTCCAGGGACTGCTGCTGCCGTTTTCTGGTGACCAAACTGAACTTCTAGCAGTGGTCGCACTCCTCCACGCTGTGGTCTGGGCCTAGGCAGAAGAGACGCAGGGAGTGGCCGTCCTTGTGTGGGAGCAGGGATCTGCACGAGTCGCACATGTTTTTATGCAATTCGGAGGGCGTTGGGGGCAATATACACAGCCAAGGATAATGCGAGAAATAAAGTGCAAACAGATAAATGCTTGATAGAAAATTAGAAAATACTCGTCAAAATGGGGAAGACGTAGCACTGTTCTTCCACAAGGTACTTTCACAAGCCAACAGCATGAAAGAACTAGATGGCGGGCGTGGGGACTGCCCGTTTATTTGTACTGACGTAGGCCGAAGTTGGTCAGCTGACGTGGGGGTGTTATCTGTCAGAGACTGCTAGCTAGAGATTTTTCCGTGGGGTCCTGACACCTGGCGGCTTAGTCCTATTTGTGAATACCTACCGCAAGAGCCCTCTCGAAGTAAGATCAAATGTTACACTTCCAGCTGTATTCATGCCAGGTCAGTGAGCTGGCTGCCTTATGAGTAACGGTGCAAATGCTCCCCCACTTGTCCCTAGTTAGGGGGTCAGGCAGTTCATTGTTCCAGCTATCCAACACTCATACAGGTGGAGGAGGAATCTCAGCCTGGAGGAATTGGTACAGCCTGGCAATGAGATGAATTCCTAAGATACCGCCCAAGGACCCAGTAAGAAGTGATAAGATTGGAACTTTAGCAGTGGGTAGTGAAACAACACAGCCTCTCTAGGTAAGCTCACATCTAGAAGTACCAAAATGTGTCTGCATTTCAAAGGAGGCGCAGTGAAGCCTGGCGATTCAAAAAGGTCACCACCACTGGTTACTGCCAACATACTAGAGGGTAAAAAAGACCCTTGTGGTAGCATCTTGCATACCCAACATCCTGCCACACTGGCATGAAATCTGGTGAAGATGTAGAGGTAATAGCCGAAGAAACTTCCTCTCAATACCATACTGCCAAAGCATGAAGTGCCCACACCTGGAGAGTAACCTTTGCATATGCACAGATAACACTCATATGCGTCCTCCGCGTCCCCTGGAGGAAAAGAGCTTCTTCTGAGGTAACCATATTAAAAGTGGTTTGTTCCAAGCCAACCAACAGTTGGGTGGGAGAGTTCTGAAGTCAGTAACGTACAACCTGGAGCTGTGCTGCTTCAAAATTTCTCCTTGTGTTGTGGGAAACCTAAACCTCCCATTGTTTGGGCCTACAGAAAGCGGACAACTGCCCTTGGAGGCTTACCATTCCATATATATGGAGACAGACAGCAGTTCCATTTGGCCCTGGTGGTCTCGTGTATGAGCAAAGAACGTGACAAATATTAAAATTTTAGTAAAATCATCATTTTATTCAAAGCTATATGGCATTCAAGGGAGCGTGAAGATTCTATTTATCTAAATCCTGCTGTACCTATATCTGCAACAGTAGGAAATTAGTGTCAAAGAGCTGGGTAATGAACTGCATAAGGCTTACACAGAGATATTGCATGGCAGTCAGGTCCCAGCAAAAGGGGAATTGTTATCTAAATGATATGGAAGGGGTATAATTTATCGCTAAAACTTTCTGTTTTATGTTCATTTAACTTATAGCTCAAGAGCTCCCCAAACTTCCCTAGTGGGACAGCTAGGAATCCAGCCTCTGGTTTAGAGAGGTACAAGGCATCACGATGTTCAGTGCCATCTGCCACCCTGTATCCAGATATAGCAGGGTGTTAATCTTGTAGCTTGAGTGAGGTGCTCTATGCAAACAAGGGGCATCCTTGTTGGGTGCCACTCCTGAGAGGCAAGGAGGAGGACAGATGACCACTTGCTCGTATCTGTCCTTGGGGGTTAGCGTAGATATACCGCAACATTCATAACTTAACAGAGTGCACTATGTGCAAGAATTTGTAGAAAGATTAAAAAAACATTGACAATATAGATGAAATAATACAACATGATAAAGTCAAATAAAGTAACCATATCCTATGACTATTTATGTATCTTAACCAAATTTCACAAATTTATGGTGTCATTTGTACTTTTCAGTATTTCTTTTCAATATAGGATGCCTTACATCTCAGTGAATTCAATCAAAAAGAGGACAATTAATGCTAAACTGAGAGGATAACAGCATTCTATATCCAAATTATTCTAAAATTTAATAGCAATTGCCATTAAGAGGTATCATGACAATTACTTTTTGATATGACAAATTACACACAATGTTGTGAACTTGACTGAAAGACGGTGGTGATGAGGGGAACCCAAGTTTGAGGGGGAAAGGGAAAAAAGGAGGTTTGTTTTGGTCACACAACACAATATTGGCCAAATATGCAATCTTTGTAACAGTAATGCTTCAGAAGGCATTGCTAATTCGAACAATAATAAAGTACACTGAAAAAAGAACCATCTTGACAGAATAATCATATGGGAGAAGTATTAGAGTTGTATAAGAACCACGGATTTGAATTATATAAGAACCAAACTGACATAATCCCATGGCATAGAAGAAACAGTCTTCAAAAAAAAGGGGACCCTAAATGACTAATTACTGTCCCACTGCACTTCTGTCTATACTCTGCAAGATACTAGAGAAACTAATATACCACCAGATATCTGTTCACTTACTCCAATTCAACCTCCAGTCCCCCCATCCAGCATGGTTTTAGGGCTGGTCATAGTACCACCACTGCTCTTACTCTTTCTACCAGCAAGGTAAAATCCCGACATGGACAAAGGTCTCCTTACTGGTGCTGTGTTCACTGACTTCACCAAGGCCTTTGATCTAGTAAATCACACTTTGCTCCTGAATAAACTATATGCCCTTGGTGCCTCTAAATCCACAGTATCCTGGATTCACAGCTACCTTGACAATAGGTCGTAGTCTGACCTCTTTGGCAAGGTCCTCATCTCCTTCCCCCGTCTCCTGTGGAGTCCCTCAGGGTTCCATTTTAGGGCCTCTGCTCTTCTCTGTATTTGTAAATGATATTCCAGCCTCTAATCTGCATTGCCACTCTATTATGTGTGCTGGCAACTTGGTCCTCTGCAGTGCCTCCAGTTCGGTCAAGGTCATCAATGATCACCTTTCATCTGTGTTCCGTGAACTCCAATCCTGGTTCTCCTCCAACTCCCTCTTACTCAATTTACCGAAAACCCAGGCCATGATTTTTGGATCCTCTAAGAAACTCCCTACTGCATCACCAGAGTTTCAAGTGCTTTGATTTGATGGGTCTACGGTCTCCCCTACTGTCTCCTTTTTGGGGGTGTTGCTTGATCCTGCACTTAACTTCTCTGCTCATATAAGTGAGGTGTGCACATCAGTCAACATCAAGATTGGAGCTTCATACCGTGTGTGTCACTCATTAACTCCGGCAGCTAGGATCTCTGTAGCGCAAGTAGTCCTTCTCCCCACTCTACTTTATGTTCTCCTTTCCCATGCAAATACCACTGGCCTTCGCAAATGAGATGCTGCTTATAACAATATTTGCAGATTTGCCCTATCATCTGCACCTTGCCTATTGCACCACTGCTTGCTTTACTCTGCCTTGCACTGGCTGTCACCTAGCTCCAGACGTTCCTATTCTCTGGTTTGTTTCATAGACTCCTTAACCAGATATCCTTATCCTGCCTCACTTGGGTCAATGCTCTCCCCCTTGCCTCAGTCCCGTACTCTGAGGTCCTCAGACAGCCAGCTGCTCTGTCCCATACTGTTCCACTAAAATGAGGGAACAAGTTCTCTCTCATTTTGCTCTGAAATTTTGGAACTCTGCCTTCCCACCAAAAGTGCTCCGTATCTCACTCCTCCTTCAAAACTGCACTTTTTTCTCACCTATATCCGCTTGATACTTGTGACTGTACGTAACCTTAGTTGTTTGTCTGCTTCTTCTCTTTTCCTTTAATGCTGCTATCAATTATAATACTTACTGGCATTGTGCTCACCTATACTTACTCTGCACATCCCTGCATGGATGGTTCTAATGGGTTAGTTATGTATAATGTATGGGTGTCTATTGAATGTTTTGCTTACTCTTATTGTTGAAAATTGTTTAGCTCTGCCTTGTACTGTTTCTATGCTACCTATGATTGATTGTATGTTTGTATCATGTAATCTCCCGGATCGTGCCTGAAAATGGGCAGGGTTATTGCCCAGTGTACTTACCCGGTCATAAAAAGCTAATAAATAAATAAGAAATTACTTACCACAGTAATCACTTCTTCTAATGGAGTCTTGCTGTATTCTGACTAAATGCAGGTATAGCCTTTCCACTTCAACTGCCCTGGAGATGAAAGTGTTAAAATCTATGCAAATGCATAGAACGTTGAGCTAGAGCTTGGTTTTCAAACCCCTGTCTCTGGTACATTCTATTTGGCCGTCAGATTCTTATGAGCACTAAAACAGTGGCTGCTAAGCTATACTACACACATAACAATTAAAATAGTAGTCAAAAGACTAGTAGACAAACAAAAGGGCAAACTAGAAGACTCAAGTCAGAGATGCCCAAGAAAATGCCACCCCAATGGAGCAGCACTCAACAATTAGAACAGCTGTAATGCGGTGCACTTCCTCAGGTTCTGCTGGTGGAGGCAGGGAGGGAGGTCAGAATATAGCAGGACTCCATTAGAAGAAACAAGATTGCTATGATAAGTATTTTTTTCTTCAAACATGAAGTCTTGCTGTATTCTGACTAAATGCAGACTACCAAGCCATGTCCCATGGAGGTGAGCACAGAACCTACTTAGGCAATAGGCTCTGCAATACTGCTGTGCCAAACCTGGCATCATTCCTGGCCTGGGTGTCCAGGCAGTAGTGTTTAGTGACTGTGTGAACAGTTTTCCTGTTAGCTGCTTTGCAGATTTCGAGTAGGGGAATATCTCTAGCAGCTGCAATAGAGGCAGCTGTTTCCCCTAATAAGAGTGAACTCAAAGGCCAGCTGGTGGCTCTTTCCCCAGTTTGCCATAGTAGAACTGGATGCAAGACACAATCCACCTAGCAATGGTTCTTTTAGTGGCTGGCTTGCCATTACCCATTTCCCCATAGGTGAGGAACAGTTGTGTACACTCATTCCTATGGATCTTTGACTAATCCAGACAGTAGCCAATAGCCCTCTTAACGTCCAGGCTATGTAGTCTGTACTCTCCTGAACTAGAATGTTCAGTGAAGAATACAGGTAATGTCATGGACTGGTTAAGGTGGAAGTCAGAGACCACCTTTGGAAGAAATATTCCTGTTTGTCCTAAGGATGACCTTGTCCCTATGGAGTGCTATGTAGTCAGGCTCCACTGACAAGGCTTGTAGCTCACTAATCCTCCATGCAAAGGTTATGGCTACCACAAAGACAGTTTTCCATGTCAGGTATTTGAGTTCAGCAGAAGGCATGGGTTCAAATGGGGGCTGCATTAGCTGTGCTATGCAGATATTGAGATCCCAAGAAGGGGCAGGCTCCCTGTGAGAGGGATGTAGGTGGAGCAACCCTTTACAGAACTTTTTGTAGACTGCATGAGGGGCCAGGGAAGGGCCCTTCCCTGCCGAGAGATAGGCAGAAACAGCTGCCAAATGTACCTTCAAAGTAGAAGGCCAAAGGCCTAAGGAATGAAGGTGGGCTAAATAGTCCAACAGGACGGCCAGTCTAGCTGCCTGTGGATCTATTTCCTTTTGTGTACACCAGATAGTAAATCTTTTCCATTTTGAAGTTTAAGTCTTTCTGGTGGCAGATTTTCCGGAAACCTTCAAAATATCCAGAACCCCTTCAGAGAGATGCAAGCCTGCATACTCTAGGTCTTCAAGAGCAAGGCCCTGAGCCTGAGGGACTTGAGTTCTCCTCCCCCCAAACTGTTTAACCAGGAGTAACAAACTAAGCTGAAAGCTTGTTTACAAGTGCGACCCGGGAGCACAGGGAAATTAAGTGACTTGCTAAGGGTCACACATTATGCAAGAGGGGGCTGTGGGATTCAAACCCAGGTCTCCAGATTTGCAGCACAGAGCCTTAGACCACTGCTCTATACTGCCTCCCAAGGTTGGGGTATAGGATCCTCCCTTGAGAGGAGGTTAGAAGACTGTACCTCCCGGGGAGGCAGATTAGGCTGGTCACTGCTAGAGACAGCAGCATGGAATACCAGGGCTGTCTGACCCAATCTGGAGCAATCAGAATCACTGATGATGGCTGGCTCCTGAGTTTGACCAGAACTCTGAAAATCAGAGGGAATGGGGGAAAGGCATACAAGAATTTGCCTGGCCAGTCCAATATCAGTGCATCCAGAGTCACCTAACCTAAAACTGGAGGTCTGCAACAGAAGTGGGATAGCTGATTGGTGCTGCAAACAGATCTGTGGTGTGCCACATGTCCTGAACACTGCATGCAGCATTTCCCTGTTCAGACACTACTCGTGGTGGCTCTGATTTATTCTGCTGAAGGCATCTGCCAGTACATTGTCCTTGCCTGGCATGTGCACGGCTGAGATGGCGATCTTGAGGGAATAAACCAGACTCCACATTTTCATTGCTTCCATACACAGGGCAGAGTACCTCGTCCCTCCCTGCTTGTTGATGTAGTACATGGTAGTGGTCTTGTCCATCCTTATCTGCACCACCTTCCCCTGTACCATCTTTGTGAATGACTGAAGAACTAACAACACTGCCCTGAGCTCCAACAGACCAATGTGGAGCAAGGACTCCTGGTGAGACCATGTCCCATGAGCAGTGTGGTCCCCCAAATGAGCTCCCCACCCTAGGAGAGAAGCATCTGTAGTCAGAACCACTGTAGGAGATTGATAGAGGAATGCAACACCCTCCCTGAGGTTGCCCCCCTTGTCCTTTCACCACTGTAATGCCTGGATCAGGGTGGCTGTCACTGGGATCAGTTTGGACAGGGAATCCCTCTTCTGGGACCAGTAGGACCCAAGATTAAACTGGATATCCCTCATCTGAAACCTGGCTCCTGAAACCACTGCTGTGGAAGCTGCCATATGCCCCAGGAGCTGGAGAAAATTTATTGCTGAATGAGACACCTGTGGGTGAAAAGAGTTTGCCAGCTGAATGAGGTTGTCTGCTCTTCCCACTGGCAGAACAGCCTTTGCCTGAACCGTGTCCAGCTTTGCTCCTATGAATTCTAGGATCTGGACGTGCTCCAGTACTGACTTCTTTAGGTTCACCAGAAATCCTAAAGATATGAGGGTATCCTGCACCAGACCCAAGGCATCCCTTACCTGCTGGGGAGACTGTCAGACAACCAACCAGTCATCCAGATAGGGAAACAAACACTCCTTGTCTTCTTAGATAAGCTACGACCACTGCCAGACATTTTGTGAAAGTTCTGGGGGCAGAAATAAGGCCGAAGGGGATTGCCTTGAACTGGTGGTGGCCTGAGGGTAATTTAAACCTAAGGTACTTTCTGTGAGGGTGTCCGATTAAAATGTGAAAATAAGTATCCTTGAGATCCAAGGAAGCTAGCCAATCCCCTTGCCTGAGGGTAAGGAGGATTTTGGTTATGAGTCACCATTTTGAATTTGGGTTTTGTCAGGTGTTTGTTGAGATACCTTGGATCTAAAATGGGCCACCACTCTCCCGCTTTCTTCAGAGTAAGGAAATATCTTGAATACAACCTTTTTCCTTTGTGAATAAGAGGAACAGTTTCCACAGCTGTGTGCTCCAGAAGTGTAGTAACCTCTGCCTCCAACAGGGCTGTCTCTGAACTGTTGTCAAGTTTGAATGACCTTGCTCTTGTTCTGGGAAATTGTTTGAAATTTAGAATAAATCCTTAGCTCACTACTTCCAGGACCCACTTGTCTGTGGTAATGGCTTGCCAGGCCTGGAAGTAGTAAGCCAACCTGCCCCCTACTGGTAGAGGGGAGGCAGCCCTGGCTGACACATCAGGGTGTCTGCTTAGCCGAGGTCCTAGGCTGAGAAGTGGAAGCAACCCTGCTTACACCCCTCCTGCCTCTGCCCCTGAAGAATCCTTTCTGCTGCTGCTAAGCAGGGAATGCCTGGGCCTGGTAGAAAACTCTTTGATAATGCCTGCCTCTGCCCGGCTTAGGCTGTTGCTTTTGTGGAGTTGCAGTGTTTTCTTTAGCAGCTGCACTCCTGTAAGTAGACCTATATTCATCCATTTTCTTCATGTATGCCTCTGTTTATTCCCCAAACAGAGAATTCTGGACAACAGTGAAGTCCATAGCTTTTGACTGGGTGTCTGGGAGAGACTGGTACACCTGAGCCAAGAGAATCTTCTTAGGGAGACTGCAGTAACCATGACCCTAGATGATGCATCATTTGAGTCCACAGCAGAGTGAAACTGGACCTTGGATGCCTCAATGCCATCCTTGACTGTTTACTCCAGCAGTCTTGGCCAATTCCAGAACAGATTCCCATCTGGATTTCTGGTATCTAGAGACTTATGCCATGTATGAAGCTTGTCTAATCCCCAATGAGGCAGCCAAATACTGCTTCTTGGGCCATGGCATCAATCTTCCAAGAGTCCTTCTCAGGAGGGTGCGAAGCCAAGTGGATGCCAGCCTCATCACAGGAAGCAGCCTGAACAACCCCTACATGGCTACAATGGTTATACGGGAACTCTGTACCATTGCCAGACAACATATACCTCCTTGTCCATCCTTGTGTCCACAGGGGGAGTGGAAGTAGGCATCTGCAGAATTTTGTTTGTCTGCCTTTTCAGAGACTTATGAAGAGGAACTGAGAGTATCGGTGTCAGGGACATCCATCATGTCATTTCTGAATGTTTTTGAAAAACAAATAATGAAGAGGACTCCCCAGGCTGTCTAGGAGGAGAACCTGACTCTGGTCTATCAGGCTCAATGGGGGGTCACCCAAGCCTTCCTTTTCCTCCTCCTCCTCTTCCTCTCCATCCCACTCGAGTTTGTAATAGGCCTCCGGATCATATGAACCGGTGAGAAGCAAAATCGGCAGGTGGCCTAACAGCGGTAAGCGGTTTCTGAACCGGTCTGACATCACCTGAACCAGTCTGTAAGGATTATACAATCTATCACTTTAGCAATCTCCACGAAGGTTGGAGCTGCAAACGTTGGCTGCGAACCAGCAGATTTTCTTTTTGCAGGTACCGACTCCTCAGTATCTGCCTTCCTTTTGGTCAAGGAGATATAGCCCTGGTCAGAAGGCACCTCCTCCAGTTCCCCAGCTCCCTCAGGAGCCGGATCGGGCACCCGGGTTAGAGGGTTGTCTGGCCATTCTTTCCCTAAGCCTAGTGAACTGCTTATCCAGCGTGGCTTTAGGTAAGTTTTTACAGATTTGTCAGTGTGTTTTTAGGTGGTCAAACCCCAGACAGTGTACACATATGAGGTTGGGATCAGCCTTGGCTAACACCACCCCACACTCTGTGCAGTGCTGAAACCCAGTGGGACCGGTCTTTTTCTTGAGTTTCTCTAACATAATGCACTGAAAGGTCAAGTTACCCTTTTATGTGGCGGTCAGACCTGAGCAACTAAATGTGTTTTCGGTTAGCGACCGGTTCAATGGTTAACTGAAAAACGAGAAAGTCTTTTTTAAAAAAACTAAAACCACCGGATCCCAAACTGAGTAATGTAACACAATTTAAACTTTACCTCCTCAAGAGAAAATAATTCACTCGGTTTCCTCCTGGTTACGCAAACCGTAAGAGAAAACCGAAGACTTACCCAATTTGGAGAAAACCTAAGCTAGTCTAACCTGTACCGTAGGACAGAGGATTGAAGAACTGAAAAAAAATGAAACGCAGTCTGAAAAAGTAAAAAAAAAAACTCAACTGAAGCGAGTGAGCGAGAAGAACTCTCCAAAGCGACTTCACAGGCAGGTGGAGTAAAGAATCTGATGGTTACATATAATGTACCAGGGACAAGGGTTTCAAAACCGAGCTCAAGCTCAACATTCTATGCAGTTGCATAGAGTTAACTCTCATCTCTGGGGCAGTTGAACTGGAAAGGCTAACTGCATTTAGTCAGAATACAGCAAGACTTCATGTTTGAAAAAGAATTACTCACCGTAGTAATCTTTCTTCCAAGGGGTCCTTTACAATCAGTAACTGTTGCAGTGAGCTAACCAGGTAGTACTGACCCGGAGGTGGAGATTATGGTAATGAGTTTATGAATTAGCCAATCAGAGTGGAGTTTGAGGGTGTGCTGAGCAAAGGCTGTGAGGAAGGCACCAGAATTTTTTCTAAATGAATGGGCACATGCCCACATAGGCATGACCAAACAGGATTTAAAATATATAACATGAACCAGAATAAACATGAAAACTTTGCTCTAGATGCAATTAAAAGTTTAGAATAACCAACTTTGTAGACAGCACTAAGCAGAGCCCTCTCTTGAAAGGACATCAGTGAAGGAAGGGTGGGAGTTCACTGATGCTAAAGGACCCCCTTGGAAGAAAGATTACTACAGTGAGTAATTTATTATCACAGGGGTCCTTTAGCAACAGTAACTGTTGCAGATTATAAAGCAGTGCAGTTGGGAGGCGGGCAGAGAACCTACTTAAACACCTTTGTAAATCTGGCATCAGATCTAGACTGTACATCCAGGCAGTAGTGCTTTATGAATGTGTGTACAGTCTTCCAAGTAGCTGCTTTACAGACGTCCAGTAAGGGAATTAATGTCCCTTGCAGCTGCCACAGAGGCAGCAGTGCCCCTAGTAGAGTGGGCCCCGATGCCCTCAGGAGGCTGTTTACCAACCTTGTCATAGCAGAACCGAATGCAGGAGACTATCCAGCGAGACCCCGTTCTTTTAGTGGCTGGTCTTCCTCTACCGACCTCCCCATAGATGAGGAACAGCTATGTGGATGAGCCCCTGAACTGCATGGTGTGTTCCAAGTAGTAAGGCAGGGCCCTTCTGACATTCAGACTGTGGTGCTTCTGCTCCCCTGGAGCGGATTTCTCAGTAAAAAAAAAAAACACAGATAAGGTGATGGATTGATTGAGGTGAAACTCAGACCACTTTAGGCAGGAATTTTCTGTTCGTCCTGAGTTCAATCTTATCCCTATGAGGGATTATGTAGTTGGGCTCAAAACAAAGTGCCTGGAACTCTGAAATCCTTCTTGCCGGGGTAATGGCTACTAGGAATACAGTTTTCCAAGTGACATACTTGAGATGGGCCGCAGCAATGGGTTCAAAGGATGGCTCCATGAGCTTGGCAATACAGAGGTTCAGACTCCAAGGAGGGACAGGTTCCCTGACTGGGGGGCTCGATATGGAGGAGACCTCTAAAAAACTGTTTTAACACTGGTTGGGGAAAAAACAGATTTATTCTTTCCAGTGGAAAGACAGGCCGAGATTGCAGCCAAGATGAAGGTTCAGTGAAGAAGGCTTCAAGCCTGAAGCCTGTAAATGCACCAAATAATCCAAGAGATTAGAAACTGAAGCTTTAAAAGGATTAATTTGTTTCTTCTTGCACCAGAGGGAAAATCTCTTCCATTTGGCTGCACAGGTCTTTGGCCATCCTCGGGATCTTTAGGACCCATTCAGAGTAGTGAGTGGCAGAGAACTAACTCCTCAAGAGCCAGGCTTTGAGGTGAAGAGATTTCAAGTCTGGATACATTACTCCTAATCAGAGGGAGCGTCAAGAGGGAGTGACTGAGTGGAAGGCGAATGGGTTTGCTGTAAGATAGGGTTAGCAGAAGAGGATACTAGGCTTGCCTTGGCCAATCCGGTGCCACCAGAATCATTGCTGCTGGCTGAGCTTGGAGTTTTAGCAACAGTCTGAAAATCAGAGGGAATGGAGGAAAGGCATTAAGTAACTTCCCTGACCAATCCTGGGTAAGGGCATCCACTGGGAGAGTTCCCAGCACTGGAGGCCTGCAGCAATACAGAGAAAGTTGATGGTTGAGGTGAGAAGTGAAAAGATCTATTTTTGGTGTGTCCCACCTTCTGAACAGTGTGGCCAGCACCAGCTTGTTCAGACACCATTCACTGTGACCTTGGTTGATGCAACTGAGGGCATCTGCCAAGGTGTTGTCCTTGCCTGGGAGGTGTTTGGCTGAAAGGCTGGCATCCAGGAAGTAGGCCAAACCCCAGATCCTCAAGGCTTCCAGCCAGATTACACTGGACCTTGTGCCACCCTGCTTGTTCATGTAAAACATTGCAGTAGTGTTGTCTGTCCTGATCTTCACTGTGTGGCCCTTTATCTGTGAAGCAAAGGCCTTCAGCGCCAAGTAGATGGCCCTGTGTTCCAGCAGATTACTGTGAGTCTAACTCCTCTGGAGTCCAGGAGCCACTGATGGAAGTACTGTCCATATGAGCTCCCCATCCAAGCAGAGAAGCATCTGTAGTGATGATTCTTGTGGGAGAAGGTGTTTGGAAGGAAACTCCTATCGAAAGGGTGGTTGTTTCCTTCCACAAGAGCAAAGCCTGAAGGAATGTCTGACTGGAATCAGTCTGAATAGTGAGTTGCTCCTTTGGGACCAGTGAGACCTTAGGTGATACTGTATGTCCCTCATTCTGAATCAGACTCTGGGAACCACGGCTGTCATGGATGCCTAGGAGCCTTAAAAAAAGTGTCCGGCTGGCCTGGGCTGGTCCAGGACAAATGAATTTACATACTAACATACTATTTGCCAGCAGATTAGGCCTTATGGTCTATCAAGTCTGCTCGAACCTAGATCCTTAGTTGGGTGCCGAGACCCTCCCATCCCTTGTGCTCCAGAAACCCCTATCATCCATCCCCACCCCCCCGGGACAGGCCATCATCTGATACATCCACTTTCTGTGTCTGTCCCACCTCTCTTAAAGCCCTCCACTGTGGATCTCTGAACCAGCTCACCCAGGCAGAGCATTCAAGGTCCACCACCCTCTCAGTGAAAACCTCCTCCTCTTTTCCCCCTCACCTTCCACCTTCCAACTTCAAACCATGCCCTGGTGATGCCTCCCTGCTTTAGTCTAAAGATCCTCCATGTTTACCCTATTTATTCCTTGAGGTAGCTTGAAGACCCTCAATCATGTCCCCGCTGTCTCTCCTCTCCTCCAATGAAAACAGGCAGAGCTCCTCAAGTCTGTCCTCGTAAGTCAAATCCCCTAGCCTCGTATCATCTTTGTTGCCCTCCTCTGTACCCTCTCCAGGAGCTGTATGTCCCTCTTCAGAGTGTGGTCTCCAGTACTGTACACAGTACTCAAGGTGTGGTCTAACCAGTCCATTGTACAGCGGCAGAATCACTTCCTTACTCCTAGAGGTGATCCCCTTGCATGATGCATCCCAACATCCTGTTTGCCTTGCTAGCTGCCTCCTGCACTGCTCAGAGTTATTCATACATGTATCCACCATGACCCCTAGGTCTTTTCCCTGTTGAGGCTTCCAGCACCTCCTCCCAGGGTGTACCTGTGTTTAGGGTTTCCCCGACCAAGATGCAACACCTTGCACTTGGTGATATTGAAATTAATTTCCATGTGTGAGCCCAGCTTTCCAGGGTGTCCAGGTCCTTGCAGGCCAACCTCCCTCTTCTCCCTCAACTACTGCTCCCCATCTTGGAGTCATCCACAAGAGACTCATTTCACACCCTATACCATCCCGATGTCCGATATGTATGCATTAAACAGGATTGGACCGGGACCGAGCCCTGTGGTACCCACTACCAACCTCTGTAGGTTCGAGGCTCCCACAGACCACTACTCTCTGAGTGCGTCCAGCTATCCAGTTTTCAATCCATCTGACCATCAAAGGCCTACTCCTAACCCCATCAGTTTCTCCACCAGACCATTGTGCGGGACAGAGTCAAACTTGCTGAAGTCCAAGAATAATACATCCACAGGCTTACCCCTGTCCAGTTCTGATGTTACCATTCATAGAACTCCACAAGGTTGGTTTGACATGATCTACCCGGCTACAAACCCATGCTGCCGACTATCCAGACCTCCACCTCCCCAAGTAAACCCCCAATCGTTCCCTTTAGTATACTCTCCATTAATTTTCCCACCACGAGGTTAAACTGATGGGTCTATAGTTTCCTGGTACTTCCTTAGGCCCCCTTTATGGATTGGTACCACATGTGCCTCGCGAATCCCGGTACCCTCCCTGTCTCAAGTGACCTGTTGAAAAGCTCCGCCAGGTGCAGCCAGTATGTCCTAACTCCCATAGTACTCTCGGATGAACATCCGCCCAGGAGATTTGTCTTCTTTAGGGCCTTGAGGGCAAATCCACACTTTTGGTGGGGATGGCATCATCTGTCCCCTCCACCTACTGTCTTTTTATCTTTATCCAGATGTGACACCCTAAGGTAACTTTCCCTCCCTTTTGCTCCATTTCTTGTTGCTCCCTGATCCCACTCTCTGCTGCTTCTATCCCCTTTGTGCCTTGCTTTGTAGATATCCCATCCCTCCCTAGTGAACACAGAGGCAAAGTACTCAGTAATACCTCTGCCTGGTCCTCGCCTCTTCCACCCACCCTCCTTCTGATCTCAATCTGCTGAGATGGCCCTTAGTTTTCTCCGCTCCCCAATGTGCGGAAGAACCCTTTTCCCTCATGTATCCCTGGCGCAGCGTTGCTCTTTGCTGGACTTTGCTCCCCTCACCATACGGTGACTTTTCTAGATGTAGCTGGTACATTTCCTTATCTATCCCTCTTGTTGTTTTATATTTTTGTAAGCAGCCTTCTTTTCTCTGACTGCTACCTGGACCTCACTGGACCACCAGCATGGTTTATGTGACCTTGCTCCCTTATCGCTTCAACCTAGCGCAGATCCTGACTGCCTCTGCAAGTCCCCTGCATGACACTCCCCCATCTCTTTCCACACTTGTCGTTGAGGTAATCCCTTCAAGTGATCCTTGAGAATATTTCCCATGCCCATAAAGTCTGCCCCCTGAAGTCCACTGCCAGTGTCCTAGATCTCACCCCCACTCCCCCAATGCTTATTTGAAACCAGACAGTATTGGTCACTCCCCAGTCAGGGGTCCTGTACAATCATGTCCCTACCAGATCCCCATCTGCCAGAACCACATCCAGGACATGCCCCTCCCTTGTGGGCTCCATCACATGCTGTGTTTAACACATCCTGGAAGCCATCCAGCAGCCTCTGCTCCTTGGCCACCTTAGAGGACATGGTTCCCCAGTTTGTACCTGGCATATTAAGGTCCCCCATCAACACACTCCTTCCCTTTTGGTCCAACTGGGCATGATGTTGTCCAGCAGGCCATCCTCTAGAACATCACTCATCCCGGGAGACCTGTGCTACTCCAGCTTGACCTTGTCTCCTGCTGGGATCGTAGGTGACCCATAAAGGCCTCCATTTCCCTCTGCCTCTTCTACCATAGCAATTTCTATGTCATCTCTAATGAACACCAGCCACTCCACCCCTCTGCCCTCCTATCCTTCCCCTAAGCCTAGTGTACCCCGTGCATTTAGGTCCCAGTCATGGTTTTTGTTGTTACGTTTCCGTGACTGCCACATCCACCCGAACAGCATGGCCTGGAACTCTGGCAACTTGTTTCCCAAGCTCCTGGCATTTACTAACACTAACCCCACCCCTTATCCCTGATCCTTTTGTTCGAACCCCACCCAGATTCCTTATACTTCCATCACTCCCTCCTCTCCTGAAACCTCACCTCAGTCTGTTTCCCCCTCTCCCCTTGGGCTTGAAGGCTACTCCCTCATCTGGAGGGAGGGCTTCTAATCAACCCCTCATATCCTTCCCCCTTACAAGTTTAAACCCCACCTTTCTTGTATGTAGTCAGCCATCCCCTGTTTAAGGACTTCTTCCTAATGGGGCAAGATGAAACCTGTCCTTGGCATATAGTCCCTTATCCTCCCAAACTCCATTCCAGTTCCCTAACACCCCAACCCATCTCTTCACCCCACTTCCTGAGCTAGTCATTAACCTCCTGTATTCATTTTTTCTCCACTGAGGCCTTTGGTACTAGCAATATCTCGAAAAGAAATGTTGCATCCATTATCCCGACAGACTCTGGCAAGTTATTGGAACCTTGCTTGATTCCAAAATGCTATTTCCTCTAGATCATTAGTTCCCAAATGCACCAGGAAATCCGGTTTCCTCAACAATCCTAACCATTTCATACACCATGAACTTTGCTCTGTGCACTGTCAGCCCAGAGATACTCACACTACCTTCACCTGGCTATGGCATCTACCCCCTGTCCCTCCCAATGGATACCCTTAATCATAGTCTCCCAGTAACAGAACCTTAACACATCCATCATCCTTATAGTTACCTCCACTATGCCCCTCAGCCCCACTTTATTCATGATCGCCAATTTCATGGGAGTCTTCCTGCCTTATTTGAGATCCTTGTCACCCTCCCTTTCTGCCTCCCTTTTATTTGCCCACTTAACTCAAACCCCTCTGAATAGGTGTCCCTTTAACCCTCTCTTATCTGAACCATTTAGCCTGGCCTGATGTTTCCCCTTCCCCATACCACTATCCCCCCTTTTGTAACAGTACCCCTGTCTCCAGAGGCTCTCTGTGGGTCCCCTTTAGCTAAGGCCCCATCCTTGGTACTGACCTCCCTGCTGAAGGGGCTCCTCCCACCTCCTTGTCTCCCAGTTTCTCTCCAATCGTGCTCTCCTCCCTCATGTCTGGAATATGTTGCATCTCCCCATTTGCTTAACATATGTTTCCCCTTCTCCCTCTGGGACTATGTCTATCCTTTCCATAGCTGGTCTGTGATGCCCCTATGGGTATCTGACCTCCCTGGCCTCTGTATAAGTTTCCTGCCTCCACCAACCCCTTCCTCCTCCTCTAGGATGCTTAGCATCTCAAATTTATTGTGACACTCTATGTCAGCCTCCATCAAGTAACCCGAGTTTCCCCTGACTGCATCTCTAAACTGACCCTCTTCTTCCTCTCTTGCACTGTTCACCTTAGGAGCTCCCTTCCCACAGTCTGCTGTTTTAGGCTTCCACACAACAGCCCCTCCTGACTCTTCCCCCTCCAGTCTCTGAATTTAGAATGTTCACCCTGTACGCTTTCCCTTGGCATCAACTTCCCTATCTAAGGTCCTCTGTCCTAATATCCCCCTTCTGCTTGCTGTACAAATGTCCCTGTAATTTCAGGCGCTGCCCCAGCCTCCCCTCAATACCCACCTCTTGCCCATATCCACACCCCTTATCCTTGGACACCCCCCAGCTCCCACAGCTTACTCCTTAACCAATATACCTCACTCCTGATACAAGATAGCTGTTCTACAGGTGGGCAGCCTCCCTCTCAGGCCCAATTTAGAACTATTGCCATCCCACAGCCTGTGCAGCCTACAACCCTTCCGAAGATGCCTGCCATGGTGGAATATGGCCACCCTGATTATCCTCCTCTGTTTATAATAGCACACCCCCTTTTCTCAGTCCCTTTCCCCTGGAGTACAGTTTCTCTCTATACTGACTGTAGTTATTTACAAACCCAATTTCAAACCCACGAACAAAGTTCCCAAGTCTCACAAACACATACAGTCCAGTATGTGTTTGGTCCCACTAACAGTGTGTGTAAGCAGACACCAGGTACCGTATGATGTCACAGGCCCACCAACTCCTGTTGCTTCAAATTTCAGTCCCAAACAGAAATACTCAGCCCTTCAATCCCAACCCCCAGTGGCTTTTCAGTATTTAAGAAACACCAGGCAAACAACACATTTAAATGTCCTTCTAATTTTCCCTGCCAAACAACTATCCCCAAACCTACAATATCACAGCCCCAGTATCAGTTCAAATTCAAGGTAATAATTTTTAACACACAGAACTAATTTCACTTACAAACTATTCAAATATTTCAGTTTAAAACAAAATGTAACTCCTGGCCTCTTTTCTACCAACCTGTTGCTTAAGCTCCCAAGTGAAAAATGAAAGCCACAGTAATTCCTGTTTAAAGACAAGTTAATTGCAGCTAATGTCCCCTCCCCCAAATACCAGGCAAACAACACATTTAAATTACCTTCTAATTTTCCCTGCCAAACATCTATCCCCAAACCTACAATATCACAGCCCAAGTATCAGTTCAAATTCAAGGTAATCATTTTTAACACACAGAACTAATTTCACTTACAAACTATTCAAATATTTCAGTTTAAAATGAATTTGCCACTGACAAAAAGTTTTGGATTCTTTCCAGAGGAAGAAAAGCTATGCTCTGAAGTGTGTCCAACGGTGCTCCTATGAAAGTAAAGAGTTAGGTTGGTTCCAGATGGGATTTCTTTTGATTTATAAGAAATTCCAAGGAGTGCTGAGTGTTCTTTGTCAAGGAAAGGGCCTCTTCTACTTGTAGGGGGCGCCCCCCCCCGAGCCAGTCATCCAGGTAAGGATAGATATTCTTGTTTTTTCTTCGATGTGCTGCCACTACAGCCAGACATTTAGTGAACACTCTTGGTGCAGATGTCAGGCCGAAAGGCATAGCTGCAAACTGGTCATGCCCTGGTGGAAGTTTGAATCTCAGAAACTTCCTATGCAAGTGCCTTATTGGAATGTGAAAGTAGGTGTCCTCGAGGTTTAGGGAGGCTAGTCAGTCTCCCCACTGAAGAGGCTGTATTATTTTCAGGGTGACCATTCTGAATCTGGGTTTCAGAAAATGCTTGTTTAAGTATACGAGGTCTAAGATAGGTCGCCACACCCCATTTTTCTTTTATGTCAGGAAGTATCTGGTGTAGAGATCTTTGCCCCATTGATGGGCTGGTACTCTCTCCACCACCGTTGCTGCCAGAAGGTGTGTGACATCTAGCTCCAACAGAAGCCTTTCTGTTGTGGTTAGTGACTTGAACAGCTGGATGTACCTGAGAGCTGGCATGTTTTTGAACTGAAGTGGCAGGCACTTTTCCACTACCTCCAGGACCCACTTGTCTTAAGTGATAAGGGCAGAGGACTGGAGGTAGTGGGAGAGTCTGCCCCCTACAGGCAGAGAGGAGGTGACCTGGACAGACAAGGCAGGGTTTATGCTGAGGTACAGGAGCAGAGGTAGAGGTAGATCTCTGACCTCTCCTGCCTCTTCCTCTGAAGTAACCTCCCATTTGAGAGTAGTCAAACTGATGAAGAAAGGAAAAATAGGACCTAGGGAAGTATCCCCCGCCCCCGTTTCCCTTAGGTTGGGGTTTTTGAGCGGCAGAAGACTTTGCTTTTGCTGTGTTACTTTGACAGGTTATTTTATATTCATCAACCTTCTTCATGCAGTCTTCTGTTCTGGAGTCAGACAGAACATTCTGGTCGCAAGGAAAGTCCATGGCCCTGGACTGAGTGTCCTGCATCAGATTAGTTGTCCTCAGCCATGCAAACCGCTCAAGGTAGATATCCTGGGCCATCACCCTAAGAGGCTGCATCGTTAATGTCATCCGCCACATGGAACTGGTACTTCGTGGCTTCTAGAGCAGTTTTAGCCATCTCTACCAAGCCCTTTGCCATAGAGTCAGACCCCTGCTTAACTATGGCTAGAACCAAATTCCAGAGAGCCTTCTAGGTACTTGGTTGTGTAAGCCATGTAAGAAGACAGGCGGAGGAGATAACCTGAGGTATAGGTTTCCTTAGCCATAAAATTCAACCTTCTGGAATCCTTCTCAGAGGGCTGGGAAGAGAGAGGGACTCCTGCTTTGTCACATGCCATCTGCTGTACCACCCCTTCGTGGCTGGGATGCACAGATAAGAAAAACTGAATTGGTTTTAGACAACTGATATTTCTTGTCATTCCTCTTCTCCACTCCTGACAAAGATGTAAGGGTTTGGAGAAGCTTCACATAGTATCCTTTCTGAAAGTTTTATAAATAGGAAGTACCACTTTTTTAGGAGGAAGACCCTTCACCCATCAATCTATAATCTTGATTTTCCTCCTCTTCCTGGGTGGACTCCTGAGAAGGCTGGTCAAGGGTGTCCACCATGTGCTGTAGGAAAGTCAGCATGGAGGAGATATTCTCCTGATTTGTAGGACATGCACCAAAATTAAGGTCAGGGGACACGTCAGGCTCTGGGACCTAACCCTCCAATGTCATCTGGAGTATCATAAAAAATCACCCCCTTCATAAGCTCCTGCATCAGAAGGAGCTGCAGATGGGGTTTGCCTAGGAAAGGCAGGGGTACTGAAAAAAGACCCCATGCCCTGTAAGGTTTAAAAAATTTGCCAGGCTTTAGCCATATCCTCCATGGAACGCAAGTCTCCCTGTGTAACTTAGGAATTACTATCCTGGGGTTCTGTATGTTTGGATTTATCTTTATATTTTTTACCCACTGCTGTCTCGCCTTTAGCACCGCTATTTCCGCAATTTGTGGCTTCCCCCGCGAGCCACCCGTGATTTATGCATTCCCCAGTAGCCAAGTAAGCGGTAATTCGAAAAAAGAAAACCTTTATTTTACTTTTTTAAATCCCCGACTTTGCCACATTGCTTTCGGCGTTTTCTAAGCAGTTCCTCCTCGCGGCATCAGCGTGTGACGTGGCAAGAGGGTCAGAACGTTCGTTTCCTCCAATCGCGGTTCTCTGTATAAAAAAACTAATTGGTGCCTTTTTTTAATTATTGTCCCCCCTCAGGTCCGCTTTATCACGATATAGCCTGTGAGTTTGGAGGGGGGGGGGGGCAGTACACCTTGTGTCCTGAAACACCAGAGGAGAAGCCGTCCCAGAAGAAGAGCAGAACAGCCTACCTGCTCCGAAAACACTACAGAGCCGCCTGAGAACAGCAGACACGCCTGCCCACTCAAGAGGATCAGCTCCGAAAATGCCGTCTTTCTCTTTTCTGCATACCAGAGCTGTTCCACTGAACAGCTGAGCCGCAAGTCAATCGGTGCCGAGACGAGAGATAAGTTGAGCAGTAGCAGCCACACAAGCAACAGACCAATTCATTTAAATTTTCACTGCTTGTGGCTTTACTGCTCTGGAGGAATACTGCTCAGTGCTGCCCTGGACCGAGTGCCTACTTCTGGTAAGGGCAAGAATTAATTTATTGTTGGGGGTGGGTTGGTTGGTTGGTTGGTGGGGGCAAGGAAGGTGCAAATGAATAGGGAGTACGATGTGGGGGCAGATGGAGGCATATACAGCAGGTTAGCAAGCAATGGAGGAATGCATTTGTATAAAGCTGAAAGCAGGGCACAAAGAAGACAATTTAACTGAATGGGGGCTGTGGGATTTAAACCCAAGTTTAAAGGTCTGCAGCCGAGTGCACTAACCACAGTGTTGATTACAAAAATGTATAGAAATGTAATTGTATTATATAGTTGGGTGGAGTGGAGGAGGGCATCTGCATAGGCTGACTTGGGGGGTGTGTGTGCGTGCGCGCATTTTACTTTCAAATGTGTTTATCATGCAGACTGACACACATGTGTTTTGTTGATTGTAGGACTTTTTTATCATATGATGTTTATCAGTCCACTAGGTCTGTCCCTTGCTCCTGCTGGTACACATGCAGAGAAAAAATGTTCTGGCCTCTGGTGATTGTGGGCATGGGGAGGACGTGCAGGCTGGCCCAGAACAGTTTTCTGCATGCACACCAGTCCACCAGGTCCGTGCCAATCTCCTGTCGCTTATTGTTGATGGTCGGTGGAGGGTCGGGCCTGGCAGACTAGTACACATGCAGAAAAAAATTTATTTTGGCCTCTGGTAATGGCAGACATGGGGCGGATGTGCAGGCTGGTCCAGAACACTTTTCTGCATGTATACCAGTATGCCAAGTCCGTACCAAGCTCCTGTCGCTTGTTGATGGTTGGTGGAGGGTCGGGCCTGGCAGACTTGGTACACATGCTGAAAAAAATTGTTCTGGCCTCAGGTGATGGTGGGCATGGGGCAAGGGAGAGGAACAATGGAAGAACCCCTCTCCGGAAGACAGTGGAGATGATGGGGACTCCCGAGGCGTGGCCCATATCAACTGCTGGCCCAGCTTGCTGTGATCTTCCTGGTTGCCAACCCATAGACTGTGTGGATCTCAGTCATGCCAGGGGGCTGAGATCTGGCTTAGAGCAGTGCAGGTGGGGAGATCCAGTCGTGAAGGTTCAGGCAGAGAGCGAGAGGCCTTCGCCCAGTGAGTACCCTGGAAGAATGCCCTGTCCTCCGGGGTGCATAAAGAGTCTCTTACAAAATAAAAAAATTAAAAAGAGAAGAATCAATCAACATCAGTTTTATTTAACTGTAACAGTGCTTGCAAGAATCACCATCAATATGTCTCAGCCGAATGACAAGCGTCTGCGTCTGTCTCGCGAGGAGGCCAAACAGCTCCATCTTTCCTACACTGTGTACGCCATTGATTGGGTTGCTCTGTATCCTGGCAATTGTATGAGAATGGGGGGCCAGATATTCTGCAAGTTCTGCTGTCAAGCCGTGGATTATCTTTGCAAACATACAGTTGGCCTGCACATGAAAACACAAAAACATGTGGATCGGAAAGCTGCAGCAGTGAAGAGAAGACAAGACGGTTATGTATACAGTATTAATATACAAGTGTCACATTTATTTCTTTGTGCGTGTTGGAGGGTGGGTGAGGGTGGGATGGGTGAGGACGAGTCTATCACTTTTAGATTACTCTCTATTTTTTCACTTTACAGGCAGTACCATACAAGCGACAGCAGTCACTGACATCTTGTTTGGCGAGCAACATCAGCCGCTGAGGATCGTAAAGAATTTGTTCTGGACTTGAAGATGCCTGACACACAGACATTCCTCTAGAAAAATCTTCAGCCTTTGAACAGTTCCTCCATGAAATACACAAAACATAGTGGAAGTCTTCCTGGATCTGCACCTTCACTTTTCTGTACTTCAGGAGCTTCACCCGAAGCATGAGAACTATGTAAGAAAGCTGGTTGAAGACACTGACCTCTATTTAATAATGGACGAAACTACAGAGTTCTGGCACAGCCTCTGACGAGGGTCAATGAACAGCCGGTGCTGACAGGACTTGAGTTTTTGGATCGTGTGAATCGCATCACTGTCTCCCAAGCTGTGCTTCGTATTTTAAATGAGAATGGCATAAATTTTGACGAGGTGTTCGCAACTGCCACAGAGTGCCAGCTATATGCAGAAAGCATTTAAAACTATTCTTTCCCGCATATTCCCTAATGCTGTGCATTCTACTTGCATTGCACATTTGCTAAATTTGGTTCTCAAACTCTGGTCCACAGTACTGGAAGACCCTAATACTGTGGTCCACTTGATCAAAAAGGCTTTCTGTCAGAGCCCCATGCGGCGCCATCAATATTTAGAATTTCTAGAGGCAAAGGATGGCATTGTTCCAAAGATGCCTGTATATGCTGTGTTGACCCACTGGTGCTCCTGGGTAAAGGCAATCAATCATGTGGTTGACTATCTGCCTCTCGTGGCAGACTTCATAAACAATACTTCACCAGATGCAGCTTCATTTAAAAAACTTAAAATGCTATTGTCAAGTAGACTTGATGTACTTGTAGGACAAGCCACATTTGCGTCAGAACATTCCAGTGAGCTTGTGCAACTCATCAAAAAGCTGCAGGCAACGACGGTACCCCAAGGGCACAACATTTTTCCCCGACTGAATCACCTCCACTTATTTCCGGATTTCTGTGCCACAGTTGGCATAGACGAATACAGGCCTATGACTGTGGAAAAATTCTGTGTGGCAAGAGGGTGAGAGCTGCTTGTGTCTGTCTGTTCCAAAGAGTGATGTTGGAGAGCAGTCAAAAACTGGACGTCATCAAGGGACACCCTTCAATGCATGTTTTTCAGGCAGCCAGTGTCTTTGATCCACTACAATTTCCTATGCTGGACAAACAAAAAGACAGCTATATCACTGGCATACCAGGGGCTTGCAGACATTTAGCCCTTAGAGTGGCATGCTCATACTAATGCTGCCAAGTCAGTCCCACCAGACTTAGAAATTGCAGCCTGGTGGGAGTCTCAGTCACCATCAATGAGCAAACTGGCAGCCTTGGCAAAACGCTACATCTGGCTGCCTGTCAGCACTGCTGATATAGAAAGAACATTTTCTGTTTACACAGACCTTCTGAAGGACAATAGAAGAACTCCAAGAAAATAATGTAAAATTGCTGTTAATGCTAAAATACAGACATTTTTAAATATTGCTGAATATTATGCTTGAGTTATTTCAGTTGGTTGGCAAACCAAGCAGAAGGCGGTTAAGAAAGCAGCCCAGCCCCACACAGTATACTAGTGGAGATTGTGGGAATCCAATCCATGTCTGCCAGATACACCACACTCTGGGCTATACAGACAGCCCAATATGTACTTTTCTGTAACTGTTTTCCGCTGGTTCAAGATAGGGGTCCTCGGTGACAGCGAAAAAGGTGGGATCAAATTATGTCACTTTTTGTCCGCGTGTGAATGTGTTCATTTTTTATGTTTGGCTGGGGTTTTGCATTTGTAATAGAGTTTTTAATTTTTTTATAGTTTTTAATTTTGTAATAGTTTTATGGTGGGTGGATTTGGGGCGAGGAACAGAGCTGAATATTTGTCTGGAATGGGGTGAAAAGTGAGTGGAAATATGTCACTAACAAAGGTCCTTTAAGACTGCTATTAGTGCAGTAATAGTGAAAAATGTATTGTTTGCAAAGAATAAAGTGTGTGTGTGCAGGGGTGTGCTTTCAAAATAATGTGTGGCTTTTTGTACATCAAAAACTGAACTGACTTACATAAATGGCACCATGCATGCTCCGCAACTTTCCGCAATTTTGACCCCAAAAGTTCTGTAAGTTTGTCCACATTTCTCCGCAATCTTCCAGTGCCCCTGCTCATCGGCACCTTGATTAGAAATGTTATCCTTTGAGGGCCCCTCATTGGTAGCCTTGGGTCTTTGTTTGGGGGCAGAAGACCACCCTTCTTCAGCCATCATTCTAAGCCTTTTTGCTCTATTTCTTAAGATCTTGGAGCAAAACTTAGAGCAAAGAATCCAACAGTGGTCTGGACCTAAACACTTTAAACACAGGTCGTGGATATCAGCTTTAGCCGCTATTCTGTGGCACTTTAAACAATTTTTTAAAACCTGTGGGTCCAAGTCCCCTTTAAGGATTTCTGACATGCCAATACTCAGACCCAGCAATTTCAAACCCCAATAGGGTTCTAATATAGAGAAATGGTTGGTTCCCTTGCGGTAAAGAACCACAACTTTGAGGTTAAAACTCAGTAAATACGAAGAAAAATGCCAGTTCTTGCCTAAAAAAAAGGGGAACAGCGATAAAATAAGAAAAGGGAGTCTAATACCACAAACGCGGCTACTGTTTAGTTAGAAACTAAAGAAAAAGGAAACTTCGGGGGAACCGTGGCACTGTACGAAAAATGTAGTTCCCAGGAACAGAGGGGAACCACAAAAAACAAATGGGCTAGTCAGCACACAAGAAAAGTAAATTAAACAAGTTTTATAGCTACCAAAAAGTAATATGATTTTTCCTGGGCCAAAACAGCACTTCAGAGGCAGTGTTGCTCAGTCAGGCAGAGAAAAAATTCTGGTGCCTTCGTCACAGCCTCTGCTTGGCACACCCTCAAGTTTCACTCAGACTGGCCAATTCATAAACTCATTACCATAATCTCCACCTCCGGGACAGTACTACCTGGTCAGCTCACTGCAACAGTTACTGATGCTAAAAGATTCCTGGGGTAAGAAATAAAAATAAATAAATAAATCAGACTAGTTAAAAAGCAGAGGGGTCTGGGAGTCCCTTTTTTCAAAGGAGGAATCTTTTTAGATTTTTAAATTGGGAGGTCTACAACTAACAGGCCTCAGTGACTACTTAATTGAGACTATTTTTACATTCACCCAAAACTGTTACTCTGTCAAGCAAGTTCTCTTTTAGTGCAATTGCATTTTTCTTTTTAGAATTAGCAACACCTTCTGAAGCATTAGCATCACTGTTATTAAGATTGTACATCTGTCCACTAGTATGTTAAGTGTGACCAAAATTATATATTGGATATGCCATGGAACGACAAACTGTTTATCTGCTAGTTTTGACCGCTTCTGCAACTCATGAAGTCTGTAGAGGTCAAACTCTGCAGACAAAAATAAATGTGGTATTTTTAGCCAGCTCCTGGCATGTGTAATTTTCACAATGACTCTAGCAAGACAGGTTCTAGTGCTCATTTTATTAAAAAACAAAAAACAACTTGATTCTGTCCCCCCACCAATGGGATCAATCTGCTATACGCACATTCAAATGAACAAATACTAACAACAGTATCGTTTTAATGAAACAAGCATTCCAAAAAAGTATGGAAAACAAGTTGCTTAATTTTTGAAATCTGACATCTGATGTTTCTGGAGTGAACTATCTATTTTCATGTTGCTAAACAGGAACTATTTCCACTCCAGGAAAATCATCAGAAATAAACAGGGAATACATAATGGGCACAGGGGAGTAACATTCATCTCTATTAGTTCGTTGCAAGACCCATAACTCACAGGTGGAAAAGTCAAGAGTTAGTTAGGAAGCTCTTAACACGTGTGGAGATAAATGTGTTATTTCACTACAATCCACTATGAATTTGATATACTAACATACTAAAATGCCAGTAGAATAGCCCTAATGGTCTTTTGTGTCTGCTCGTTTGGTCAGCCCCCACCCTGGGAGCAGACCTTGCTGCCCCTCTCGCTTTCTCTGGCTTCTCCCTTCCCAGTTCCAGATTTTCTCGCTGCACTGGATTTTGCTTCCAGAACCCTCCCCTGTACCTGTCCCACCCCTCTTGAACCCTCCACCAGCCCCCTGGGCAGCGCATTCCATGGCTTCACCACCCTTTCAGTGAAGTAGCACCTCCTCCTTTCTCCCCTGAATGTTCCCCCCTCCAGCTTCCACCCATGCCCTCTAGTTGCCCCCTCCTCCTTCCTTCGAAGCACCCTGAGTGCTCCTCCCCTATTCACCCTTCATGTACCTGAAGACCTCTATCATGTACTCCCGGTCCCTTCTCTCTTCCAATGTGTACATATTTAGCTCTTCGAGCCTCTCCCCATAGGTCCTGTCCCCCAAGCCCCAAATCATTTTGGTTGCCCTCCTCTGGACCCTCTCCAGGAGTTTAATGTCCCTCTAAGTGTGGCCTCCAAAACTGCATGCAGTACTCAAGATGTGGCCTCACCAAGCAGTTATACAGAGGGAGTATCACTTCCCTCCTTCTGGAGGTGATCTCCCTAGCGATGCATCCCAGCATCCTGTTGGCCTTGGCTGCTGCCCTCCTACAAGTCTCCAAGTTGTTCACCTTGATATCCACCACCAACCCCCAGGTCCATTTCAGCCATCGATACTTGTAGCATCCCCCGGTGTACACTTGGCCCGGGTTTCTGGCCCCCAGGTGCAGTACCTTGCATTTCCCTGCATTGAACCTCGGCTTCCACTTTCTAGACCATCTTTCCAGGGACCTCCAGGTCTCCCTGTAGGGCCACCCTCCCCTCCTCCCCATCCACCACCGCCCCCAGTTTTGAGTCATCCGCAAAGAGACTCATCTCACTCCTGATATCTGTCCTTATGTGAGAAACGTAGGCGTTGAACAGGAGGGGCCCCAAGGACTGATCCCTGTGGGACCCCACTAATGACCCTCCTTGGGGATGAGACTATCCCACCAACTACGACCCTCTGGAGCCAATTGTCTATCTGATCATCTGGTTCCCCACCTCCATTTCTCCCAGCTTATCCAACAGGACCTCATGAGGAATAGAGTCAAATGCCTTGCTGAAGTCCAGAAACAGGACGTCCACTGGTATACCCAGGTTCAAGGCACTCGTCACCCAGTCATAGAACTCCACAAGGTTTGTCTGACACGATTTCCCTGGGATGACTCCATGCTGTCTATCGTCCAGGCACCCTGACTTTTCCAGGTCCCCCCCAGCCTCTCCTTGACAATGCCCTCCATCACCTTGCCCACCACCGATGTCAGGCTGACAGGCCTGTAGTTCCCTGCTACCTCCCTTGATCCCCCCCTTGTGGATAGGCACTATATGCGCCACCTTCCAGTCCTGGGGCACCCACCCTGTCCTCAGATATATACCACATACTTTTGTTTACCTCGTTTTAGCCTAAAACTGTCTTAATTGAACAATCCGTTCTCTGTGGGCAGTTTCCACATTCTAAATGGAAATAACGTTTTCTACATGAAATATTGTTTTCAAAGTGAAGAAATATTTTTTCCCCCAAAATAATCTGTTTAGCCAATTTATTCACCACTGGTGTGGTATATGTAAAGGACAGTTGCATACCTACTGTAAATTCAGATCTTCAAGAGACCATCTCTTATCAGACCACACCATTGGAACTATACCTGCATCAGCATTAGGACCACATGGAAACTTTTGCAAGCCAGGGGCCACCCACGACAATGTCATATGTTCGCGTCTACATAAATGTGGGCAGCCCCATCTCTCCTCAGTTCCCCACTGGAGATCACGCTCGGAGGACCTCTCTGTGGGAAACCTGAGATAACGCCAGCACCCAGCATACCAGGCAACAATGGGTACTGGAAAAGGCAGCTATGGAATGAAGCAAGGCAAGAAATCCAGTGCCATACCCCTATGGGGGAGGAGGTGGGGGGACTGCGCGGCTTGATGAAAGACAAAGAATACTGTTATGACAAGTACATAACTGTTTTATCTTCTTCAAGGTTATCTTTTTCATCAAGCCACACCTTTGAAACAAGTCCACAGCAGTACCAAAAACTAACTGTCTGGGTGGATGGAATAAGTTATGTTCATGAGAGCAGGCCCTGCAATAGACACACGCCAAATCCTGCTTGTCTGCGAGACACCATGTCCAGACTGAAAAGCTCAGTTAAGGTGTGGACAGTGTTCCATGTGGGAGCTGCACAAATCTCCGTAGCAGAAACATTTTAATAACAAGTCAACAGAAGTGGCCATGCTTCTTGTGGAATGACCACAAACCACTTCTGGAAGTTCATTGCCATACTTCCTATAACAGAACGTAATACAATGTGCCAGCCATTAGGACAGTCACGGTATAGACATGGCGCACACACCGGGGGGGACTGAAAGGACTTTCTGCAGTCCTTGGTGTGGTTTATATACTACCTGAACATTTTATGTACATCCACTGTATTAATGTTTCTGCTGGATTGGCACGCTCCAGGTAGTAGACTGGGAGATGCAGGGTTTGATTCAAAGTAAATTCAGACACCAACTTTGCTAAGAACTTAGGATTCATACATAAAGGCACACTGTCTTTATGGGAAAATCAAACAGGGAGGCTTATACATTAGAGCCTGTAGCTCTGAAATACTTCGAGCAAAAGTGACGGCAACTAAAAAGGTTTTCCATGAAAGGAAGCATAAGCCATGGCTCACAGCTGGTTCAAAATATGCTAAAGTAAACATCTCTAAAACACACTTCAGGTCCCACGCTGGGACTAGATTTTTAATGGAAGGTTTCAAACGTAATATTCCTCAAGTACCTGATATCTCTAACTGGGCACTGGTGCATCCATCCACAAGCAGCATAAAAAGCTGAAATAGCAGCCCAATGCTCAAGTCAGGAATAGTAAAGACCGGAGTCTGACATGGACAGAAAGTATTCCAGCACTACACTGACCAGACAGGTAAATGGATCCAATTATTTGGAAGTGGCCCACAATGCAAACCGCTTCCACTTCAAAAGATAAGTATGGCCGGCCTGGTGGCATAGAAGGTTGAGGCGCGGGCTCTTATCACGCCGGCAACCCAGGTTCGGAAACGGACTCTGGCGCCAGGGGTTGGCAGAGGAAGGATTGAGCATCCACAGGACTGCTCTCCTGCCCTGGGGTGGGTTAGGGATGCATGGCCACTCTGCAGCGGCACCCAGTGGAGAGGGGGAGCATTTCAGGGGAAACACCAGAAAAAGGAAATACCGCTCTGGAGACTGGCCGGATGACAGCTGCCGGCCTAAGGACACCTCTGAAGACTCCCGGACTCCACGCAAAGTCTCAGCAGCGCCCGGGACTGAAAGAAATAGTGTGCTCGTTTCCTCCCGCCAGTGGCTTCCCCCTCGGAGGACAGAGACCCACCCAGTACAGGGTTACGCCGGGCTATACCGAGGTCGGCTGCAAATATGAGGTAAGGTGGCTTGCATGGAGATAGAAGGAGGCATGTCTGAGGAGCCATGGCAGCTCGAAGGAGAGGCAGCTCCTGAGCACAACAGGGGGCCAAAATAGATAACACAAAAAAAACATAAGTATGTCTGGTGGAGAGTTTTCTGGCAACCACCAGAACATCAGCCACTTTAGGTGATACTCCAAATCGTGACATGGCTATGTCTTCAGGAGCCATGCAAGCAAATGTAGGGACTTTTGGGCCGAAAAGTACCAAAGACACCTTTATCCTGTGACAACAGTCCCTTGCACAGTGGTAGCGGTACTGAGAGAGTACATCACTGCTATCTGCTGTAGCAGTGGATACCATATCTGCCAAGGCCACAGTGAAGCAATGAGGATGAAGGCTGCCCCTTCATCTTCAGATTTGGTATTCTCTGTATTAAAGGAAAGGGAGGATAGGTGTACAGTACAGAAAGAAAAAATTACTCACCTTAGTAATTGCTTTTCTTCTCATGGAGTCTTGCTATATTATAACAATAGCAGTCAGCCACTGCAGCTGAACTGCCCCGGAGAGGAAGGAGTTAATCTACAGCGCGAAGGCGCTGTGCCCAAAGCTCTATCTGGCAGTTTCAAATGAAACTGTCAGATCTTTACGAAGCTAACATCAAAGGACGGAAAGTCTGTGTGGAAAAAACTACACTAGCCCATGGCTACCTACTAGTAGTAATAACAACAATATAAAGAACAAAGAAACACTCAGAGCCATAATAACAAAAATTGATGGTATTATGGTTCGTTTTACCACCCTTGACAAGCACATATGAACCCCCCCTTCCCCCAAAGACTCAAGTCCAGGAAGGGGGCAATATAAATAACCTAAATGAAACAATCTAGATCCCTAACCCAAAGGAAAAGAGGGTAAGGGAAAAACTACAATGGCATGACACAGTGCTTGCACCAATTCGCCACCCCTACCCAAGTAGAAGTTCTGAGAGGGGCAGGAGGGAGGGTGGTTATAATATAGCAAGACTCCATGAGAAGAAAAGCAATTACTAAGGTGAGTAATTTTTCTTCAAACACCATGAAGTCTTGCTATATTATAACAATAGCAGATTACACAGCAGTACCCTCCATGGAGGAGGGTCAGAACCTACTTAGGAAATAGGCTCTGAAGCACAGCTGTGCCAAACCGAGCATCTCTCCTGGACTGGACATCCAGGAATAATGCTTGGTAAAGGTGTGAACTGTCTTCCAGGTAGCAGCTTGACAAATCTCCAGAATGGGGATGTCTCTAGCAGCCGCTAGAGACGCAGCTGTACCCTGGTGGAGGGCCGTCAATCCTGAGGGGGTACTCTACCCAGTTTCTGATAACAGAATTGGATACAAGAAACAATCCACCTTGCAATTGTTCTCTTAGTGGCAGGTTTCCCTTGCCAACCTCGCCATAGGTAAGAAAGAGTTGGAGGATTCAACCTATGACCTCTGGTGCGCCTAAATAGTAGCTTAAGGCTCTTTGACATCCAAGCTGTGCAGTCTCCTCTCACCTGAGGAAGAATGCTCAGTGAAAAATACTGGGAGAGAGATAGATTGATTCAGGTGGAAATCAGAAACCACCTTAGGCAAAACTTTCTATTAGTCCTAAGGACTACCTTATCTCTGTGGAAAGAGATAAAATCTTCTTCCACTGACAGGGCCTGTAGCTCACTTATGCGTCTGGCAGAGGTGATAGCTACTAGGAAAAGCAGTTTTCAAGTTAAATACTTGAGCTCTGCAGAAGACAGAGGCTCAAGGGGTTGCATTAACTGAGCAATGCAAATATTCAGGTCCCAGGCGGAGCTGGTTCCCAAAAGGAGGGTTAGTATGAAGTAACCCTTTAAAAACTTGGAGAACACCGGTGAGAAGAAAGAGAGGCAGGCTTCCTGCTGACACAAAAGCAGAGACAGCTGCCAGATGAACCTTCAGGGTAGCTGGTCTAAGGCCTAGGGAATTCAGATGGACCAAATAGTCCAGTAGAATGGGAAGATCAGCAGATTCTGGGATAATCTGCCTCTCAGAGCACCAGATGGAAAACCTCTTCCACTTAGAATTATAAGTGGCCCTAGTGGAAGGCTTCCTTGAAGCCTTTAAAATATCCATGACACCTTGAGAAAGGTGTAAGTCCGCAAATTCTAGCTCAAGAGACAAGCCTTGAGGTGGAGGGATTTGAGGTCCAGATACCACACTCTCCCCTGTGCACAGGCCAGTAAGTCGTGGACTCTGGGCAGGCTCAGGGCAGGGTGGACTGCCAAGGACAGGAGCAGAGGGTACCAGGGCTGTCTGGTCCAATCTGGGGCAATCAGAATCACTCTGCAAGGTTGAGATCTGATTTTTACTAGTACCCTGAAAAGGAGAGGAAAGGGGAAAAGCATACAGGAACTTCCTTTCCAGTCCAACAGAAAGGCGCCCAGAGGGACTGAGCCCAGAACTGGAGGCCTGCAACAGAAAAGAGGAAGTTGGTGGTTGTCTGGGGCTGCGAAAAGATCTATCTGAGGAGTGCCCATCTGGCAAAGACAGACCCCAGCACTTGTGGATTCAGAGCCCATTCGTGATGGCCCTGAGAAATTCTGCTGAGGGCCACGCCAGGCATTGTCCTTCCCTGGGAGATGAACCGCTATCAGGAGGTGTTCAGGGAGTAAGCCAGAGACCACATCTTCATTGCTTCTGTGCACAAGGCTGAAGACCGAGTGCCCCCTTGCTTGTTGATGTACCACATTGTGGTGGTATTGTCTGTCCTGACTTGAACCACTTTGTTCTGGACAGAATCTGAAAACACCGAAGAGCTAAAAAGACAGCTCTGAGTTCCAAAAGATTGATGTGGAGCAGAGACTCCTGAGGAGACCATACCCCTGAGTGCAAGGTCACCCAGGTGAGCCCCCACCCTAACAGGAGGCATCCGTGGTGAGGTGAGGGAGTGAGAAATGGGAATGAAGGAACCCCTGTCTTAAATTGCTCTGGACCTGCCACCAGTGGAGGGCTAGGATCAGAGTTTGAGTAACTGGGACCAACTTGGTAAGGGGGTCCTTCCTTTGAGACCAATAGGCCCTCAAATGGAACTGAATGTCCCTCATCTGGAATCTTGATCCCTGCACGACAGCTGTGGAAGCAGCCATGTGCCCAAGGAGTTGCAGAAAATGCCTTGCTGGTCGAGAGACCCGCAGGGTAAAGGAGGATGCCAGGGCGATGAGTCTGTCCACCCTTTCCGAGGGAAGAAAAGCCTGGCTAACCTTGTGTTCAATTCTGCGCCTATGAAAGTTAGGACCTGAACTGGTTCCAGAACAGACTTTGGTAAGTTTAGCAGGAATCCCAGGAAGTGAGAAGCTGCTGGGTGACTTGCAAGTGGATTTCACCTGACCTGGAGACTGACCCACAATGAGCCAGTTGTCCAGGTAGGGAAACACAGCAACCCTTGCCTTCTTAAGTGAGCCACTACTACAGCGAGACATTTTGTGAATACCCTTGGCGCAGAGGTAAGGCCAAGGGCATTGCCCTGAACTGGTAGTGGCCTGAGGGCAGTTCAACCTGAGGTACTTTCGGTGAGAAGGCCTGATCAGAACATGAAAATAGGCATCCTTGAGGTCCAGGGAAGCTAGCCAGTCCCTGGCCTTAGGAAGGCAATATCATTGCCAGAGTCAACATTTTGAACTTTGGTTTCAACAGATGCTTGTTCAAGTATCTTAAATCTAGAATGGGCACCATTCTCCTGTCTTTTGGGGTAATAAAGTATCTTGAATAAAGCCCTTGCCCTGATGGCAAGGAGGAACCCTTTCACTGCTTTGCAGTCCAGCAGAGCAGAAACCTCTGCTTCCAAAGCAGGGCTTCTGATTTTGCAGGTGGAAAATGCCTGCTCTCATCTTTGAAAAGTGTTTGAAGCTGAGAACCAGACCCTGGCCTATACCTCCAGAACCCATCTGTCCGTGGTTAAGGGACAGCCAGTTCCGGCTGAAATAGGCCAACCTGCCCCCCACTGGTACAGGAGAATCGGCCCTGGACACCCCATCAGGGTGCCTGCTTAGCAGCAGCCTTAGGCTGAGGGGAGGGGGACGGTCTACTTGTGCCACGTCTACCCCTGCCTCTGAAGAAACCCCTCTGCGAGACAGCAGAGGAGGCTTGAAATTGGTAAAAAGGCCTGGAAAAGGGCCTGCCCCTACCTCTGGGAGCATGCCTTTGTGGCATGGCATGCTTCTCCTTAGCCTGGGCACTTTTGTAGGTAGTTCTGTATTCATCCATCTTTTCATATAGTTTTCTGTTTGCTCCCCAAAGAGAATTTCCACTACAGGAAAATCCATAGCCTTTGACTGGGTGTCTTGGGACAGATTAGTGCATCTGAGCCATGCCAACCTACGGAAGCTACAGAAGTGGCCATGACCCTAGAAGAAACATCATTAACATCAACAGCAGTATGAAATTGAACTTTAGAGCTTCAATGCCATCAGCAGCCACCTGTTCAACTCACTAGCCAGCTGGCCATGGGCCTGCTTGGCTAACTGCAATACTGTGTCCCACCTAGATTTCTGATATCTAGCTACATAAGCCATATAATCGCCTGCCGAGTCCCAAAGAAGCTGCCATATACTGTTTCTATCGCCATGGCATCAATCTTCCTGGAATCCTTATCAGGAGGATGTGAGGCCAGAGGAATATTAGCCTTGTCACAGGCTGCAGCTTGTACCACACCTACATGACTACACTGCTCAGTAAGGAAGTCTGTATCTGAGCCTGACAAAGTATACCTTCTGTCCATTTTTTTATCTACAGGAGGGACAGAATGAGGATTTTTTAAAATCTTTGTTTGCTTCCTAAATGACTTATGCAAAGGAATAGACAACCTCCTAGACTCTGGAATATCCATCATTTCCCATAATCAGGCTCCTCTTGCTCATCCACAGCCTCCTCAAAAGGAGCTGGAGGGTTTCTGCAACCTTTTTGTAAAAATAAAGAAAGAAGGGACTCAGACAGAATAGGAGGAGATTCTAAAGGTCTGTCTGGAGAAATGTCCGGTTCAATGGGCACGTCCAGACCCCCAGCCACACATATTGATCAAATTCCTCCTCCCCTCCTGTGGTTCATAAAATCCTCAACTTCAAATCCTGAACCACTAGGACTGAACGAACCAACCTTTTACCAGCTGTTGGTGGTTCTACAGATCCCTGAGACAGTGACTGGACAATCTGAATGGCTTTAGCTATCTCTGCAGCAGTTGGAGACACAATTTTGGACTCCAGACCTACTGATTTCCTTGTCTTTTTACTTGGGACTGGTTCCTCTGAACCAGCCTTCCTTTTGCCTGAGGAAGTCTCGCCCTGGTCAGAGGGCACTCCCTCTGGTCCAGTGGGTACTGGACCGGGCTGGCCATCCGGGTCAGCGGACTTTTTGGCCTCTCGTTCCCTGAGCCGGCCCAATCTCTTCTCCAGGGTGGCTGCAGGGAAATTTTTACACACCTAGCAGTCTGACAGGAGGTGGTCAGCCCCCAGACAATAAACACAAGTGGTGTGTGGGTCAGCCTTGGCAAAGGCGTCCCCCACAGACATCACAGTGTTGAAACCCAGTGGGCCGGTTTTTCTTTTGGGTTTCTCAGACATAATGCCAGCCTAACCAAAACTTGCCTTTTTGATGGCAGTGCCAGGCAGACACCCTTATCGGTTCCTAATCGTGTCACGGGTATTTGAAAAAGCGTTATAATTCCGTTTTAGAACCGATAAGAACCGGAACCGCACTCTAAAACCCACTGTACACTTTTAAAATGCAGAAAACAACCGATCGGTTCAAACCGAACCGATAATTAATTTCCCACAGACTTAAATTTTAGTACTTACGGTTACCAGATAGAGCTTTAAAACCGAAATGCGGTACAAATAATAACTTTTGCGGTTCAAATGAACGAAAAATACTCGCTTGAACGAGAATGAACCGAGCTGAAGGAGCTGATCTCCGGGCGACTGTTCAGTGAAGCGGAGTAAAATCTGACAGTTTCATTTGAAACTGCCAGATGGAGCTTTGGGCACAGCGCCCTCGCGCTGTAGAACTCCAGATCTTCTGGAGTTAACTCCTTCCTCTCCGGGGCAGTTCAGCTGCAGTGGCTGACTGCTATTGTTATAATATAGCAAGACTTCATGGTGTTTGAAACATCCCTTTCCAAGAAAGGGAGGGTAGGTGTACAGAAATATCCCTTTCCAAGAGGGACAATGCATCTCACCAGAAAACTCCAGGCCCTGGAGCGAGCAAGCTAAAACACTGCAGTTTTGCGTTGTGTGGGGATGCCGAAAGGTCAAACTCTGGGCAACACCACCTTGTGAAGAGGTCGTCCACTACTGAGGACAGCAATTCCCATTCGTGCAGTCTGGACTGTGACCTGCTTAACATGTCTACTAAGATGTTTTGGACACCTGGAAGATGCACTGTTGACAGTTCTAGGCTGTTGTTCCAGAGCCCATTACCGTACTCTCACTGCTTCCGTGCATATAGGAATAAGTCCCCCCTTGTTTGCTGATCTAATGCATCACACTGACGTTGTCTGTCTGTCTGTATTAACAGAGGACCTGGAGACAGATGCTCCTGAAATGTCTTAAGACTGTACAAGACTGCTCTCATCTCCAGAAGATTATATGTTATCTTGCTTGAGCAATGAGGCATTCTGCCCTGTCCAGAGGCAGAAAGCACAGCCCTGAGCTGTGTCCGAGACTGCCCCTATGTAGAGCAGTCTAACAGGGGTCAGAACTGACTTTCGCAGACTGACTTTAACCCCTAGCTTGAACAATTTCCTGGTTGGAGCCAGGGTGTGCAGTAGTTGATCCCTGGAGTGGCCTTTTAGAAGCCAATCATCTGTGTTTGGAAAAACATACAGGCTTCCCCAGTGGAGGGCTGCCGCTAGCACTGCTAAGCATTTGGTAAAGACCACTGATGTAGAAGATAAGCCAAAGGGCAATACTCTGAACTGGTAATGCTCCCTTTCAAGCATAAATGTCAGAGTTTCTGTAATGTTTCCCCAATTTATTTTTTTTATGAAGGTAAGCATCCTTCATACCAAGGAAGCATATCCAGTCCCCAGTTCCTACAGTGCCTGGTGTTCACTAGAGGTCTCCAATCCTACTACTGACCAGGCCCAACCTTGCTTAGCTTCTGAGATCTGATGAGATCAGGCTCTAATACTCTTTTTTGGCACCAACATTACAGCATTTTCCCAACTCTGTTCAAACACTGAATTTGTCAGTAATTTATTATCTTCCAACACTTTTAGAACAGCTTTCATGTATCAGTAAAACAATGTTACGTAGTTTACAAAATTTAGTTTACATTTCTCTAACTGTTCCACTTAAAACTTCAGACTGTACGGACGTCACTGAAAACCTGATATATTCACCACCCAATGGCCCAGTGAGAAGGATGTTGTGCTCCCATGCTGACAACCCGAGTTCAAAAGCAAACTCTGGAGCAGGTTGTGCACCCTGTTTTTTTTTTGTTTTGTTTTGTTTTTTTGGGGGCACTCAGGAGATACTGCAGCACAACAGGGCCCCCCAGCAAGGAAGAGTTTGTGCCAGGTTCTGTTGCTGCAGTGACTCCTACAGTGGGCCAAGGATTTTGCCTCCCCTGCAGGGAAACATGGCATGCGTGCAAGGTCCGTCAGGGAACCACCTGGCATTGCATGAGTGGTGGGCAGGATAAAATCACAGTCACTGGCACTCTGAGGTCCTGCCTTGCATGAGTCATCACTGATCATGACAGTGGTCGGGGGAGAGACATGACTAGAAGGAGCAGGTTGTCAGTTCGGGGCAAAAACCTGGAGAAATGAAAAAAAAAAACTGATACAGGGGGTGAGTCTGGATTCAACACACTGACAGTAAATGAACTGTCACAAAATACTGCATGATAAAATGGCGACTTTGCCACATAATTACACAGTTCGCTGCAGCATACTGCACTAATACTGCAAGGTACTAGGATCGCTGTATCATGCTGGATTGTGTTTGAAACAGTACTATATATTCATGCCCCAAAAGAAAAAATTACTCGCCTTAGTAATGTTGTTTCTTCTAATGGAGTCTTGCTATATTATGACATATGCAGTGAGTCCCAACCTTCGAACTGCTCCGGAAGTGAAAGAGTTAACTTTCCATGCCAGGCAAGGAACTTTGAGCGCGAGCTCGGTTGAAAACTCTGTCTATTGTTCTTCAAACTCAAACTGTCAGATCTTTATGAGCAAAACTCACTAAGGTTCTGTGTGGAAGCCGTACACCTACACTAGCCAACTGGCTACTAAATATAAGAACACATTTTTCTTGGTCCCAAAAAATTAAAAACATAACACCCAAACACCCCAAAAAGGAGGGGTGAAAAATAAGGTGGGCATCTACTAAATGCCAACACTGCACTGCTCACCCACATCCCAAAAGTAGAGGTTCTGAGAGGGCAGGCGGGGAGGTCATAATATAGCAAGACTCCATTAGAAGAAACAATATTACTAAGGTAAGTAATTTTTCTTCAAACAACATGAAGTCTTGCTATATTATGACATATGCAGATCTACAGCAGTACCTCCATGGAGGAGGGACAGAACCTACTTAGGAAATAGGCTCTGAAGCACAGCTGTGCAAAACCGAGCATCACTCCTAGTCTGGATGTCCAGGGAGTAATGCTTGGTAAAAGTGTGAACTGTTTTCCAGGTAGCTGCTTGACATATCTCTAGGATAGGGATGTCCCTGGCAGCAGCCAGAGATGCAGCTGTACCTCTGGTAGAGTGAGCCCTCAGGCCTGAGGGAGGAACCTTGCCCAGTTTTTCATAGCAAAATTGGATACAAGAGACAATCCACCTGGCAATGGATCTATTAGTGGCAGGTTTCCCTTTACCAACCTCACCATAAGTGAGGAACAGTTGGAGGGAGTCAAATCTGTGACCCTTTGTACACTCTCTGTAGTAGCTAAGGGCTCTTTTCACATCTAAACTGTGCAGCCTCCTCTCGTCAGAGGACGAATGGTCAGTGAAGTACACAGGAAGAGACAGATTGATTAAGGTGGAAATCTGAAACCACCTTAGGCAAGAACTTCCTGTTAGTCCTGAGGACCACCTTATCTCTATGAAAGGAGATAAAATCAGGCTCCACTGACAATGCTTGTAATTCACTTATGCGCGCCTGGCAGAAGTGATGGCTACCAAAAACACAGTTTTCCAAGTCAAGTACTTAAGCTCTGCTGAAGACAAGGGCTCAAAAGGGGGTTGCATAAGCTGAGCAATGCAAATATTAAGATCCCAGGCAGGGGCAGGGTCCCTGAATGGAGGGTTGGTGTGAAGCAACCCCTTGAAAAACTTGGAGAATACAGGATGAGCCGAAAGAGAAGAGGGGTTTACCTGCTGATAAGAAAGCAGACATGGCTGGCAGGTGCACTTTTAGGGTAGCTGGTCTCAGCCCCAAAGTATTCAAATGCACCATATAATCCAGGCTGTGGGCAAGTCAGAAGATTCTGGGGAAATATGCTTGCCAGAGCACCATGTGGAAAATCTCTTCCATTTGGAATTGCAAGTAGCCCTGGTGCATGGCTTCCTAGAAGCCTTCAATATATCCAATACACCTTGGTAGAGGGGTAGGTAAGCAAACTAACTCTTCAAGAGCCAGGCCTTGAGTTTGAGAGATTTGAGATTCGTGTGCCAAACCCTCCCCTGAGCACAGGTTAACAGGTTGTGATTCCTGGGAAGACACAGGGGAAGGTGGACTGCTAAGGACATAAGGAGTGGGTACCAGGGCTGTCTGGCCCAATCTGGAGCAATCAGGATCATCTTGCAGGGTTGAGATCTGATTTTGACTAGCACCTTGAACAGGAGAGGGAAGGGGGTAAAGGCATAAAGAAACTTCCCTTCCCAATCGAGGAGAAAGGCATCCAGGGGAACTGAGTCCAACACTGGGGGGCCTGCAACAAAACAGTGGAAGTTGATAATTGTCTGAGGCTGCGAAAAGATCTATCTGAGGAGTGCCCCATCTGGCAAACACTATCCCCAGTACTAGGGGATCCAGTGACCCTTTCGTGATGGCCCTGGGAAATCCTGCTGAGGGCATCTGCCAGGACATTGTCCTTGCCTGGGAGGTGAACTGCTATGAGGTAAGTGTTCAGGAAGTAAGCCAGAGACCACAACTTCATCGCCTCGGTGCACAAGGCCGAAGACCGAATGCCCCCTTGTTTGTTGATGTACCACATTGTAGTGGTGTTGTCTGTTCTGACCTGTACCACCTTGTTCTGAACAGATGCAGAGAAACCTGAAGTGCTAGAAAACAGCTCTGAGTTCATACAGATTGATGTGGAGCAGAGATTCCTGAGGACCATAATCCCTGGGTAGGAAAGGTCGCCCATGTGAGCTCCCATCCCAAGAGGGATGCATCTGTAGTAAGGGTCAAGGAATGGGACAGAGGATGAAAGGCACCCTCTGTCTCAGGATTGCTCTGATCCTGCCACCACTGAAGGGCCTGGATCAGGGTTCGAGTCACTGGGATTAACTTGGATAGAGGATCTCTTTTGAGACCAGAAAGCTCTCAAATGGAACTGAATGTCCCTCATCTGAAATCTTGCTCCTTGCACCACAGCTGTGGAGGCAGCCATGTGCCCTAGGAGCTGCAGGAAATGCCTTGCTGGTCGAGACATGCAGAGTGAAGGAGGCGGCCAGGGCCACTAAGGTCCTTACCCTTTCTAAGGGAAGGAAGGCTCTGGCTTGCTTTGTATCCAGTTCTGCGCCTATAAAGGTGAGTACCTGGACAGGTTCCAAAACTGACTTTGGAAGATTGAGAAGAAATCCCAGAGAGGTAAGCAGCTGCTGGGTAACTAGCAGTTGTGATTTGACCTGGTCTGGAGACTGACCCACAATGAACCAGTCGTCCAGGTAGGGAAAAATGGCAATCTTTTGCCTTCTTAGGTGAGCGACTGCTACTGCCAGACACTTTGTGAACACCCTTGGGGCAGAAGTGAGGCCGAAGGGCATTGCTCTGAACTGATAATGGCCTGAGGGCAGTTCGAATCTGAGGTACTTTCGATGGGAGCTTCTGATAAGAACATGGAAGTAGCCATCTTTGAGGTCCAGGGAGGCTAGCCAGTCCCTGGCCTTAGGGAGGGTAAAATCATTCTCAGTGTCACCATTTTGAACTTTGGCTTTAAAAGGTGCTTGTTTAGATATCTTAGATCCAGGATAGCCGCCACTCTCCTTTCTTTTTGGGGTAAGGAAGTACCTGGAGTACAGACCCTTGCCCTGGTGAAGGGAGAAACCTTTCACTGCTCTGAGAGCCAGGAGGGTTGAGACTTCTGTTTCCAAAGCAAGAGTGTCTAAAGGGTTTGTAGGTGGAAAAGATCTGGCTCTCATCTTTGGAAATTTCTTGAAGCTGGAGAATCTGACCCTGGCTCACTACTTCCAGGACCCACCTGTCTGAAGTTAAAGACTGCCAGTCCTGGACGAGTGAGCCAACCTGCCCCTACAGGTAGTGGAGAGCTGACCCTGGGCATCCCATCAGGTGCCTGTTTGGCAGGGGCTTAGGCTAAGGGGTTGGAGCAGGCCTGCTCAACCCTGTCTGCCTCTCCTCTGAAGAACCCCTCTGTACATAGGCTGAAGAGGAGGGGCCTGAGTCTGGTAAAAGGCCTGTGAAAAGACCTACCCCTACCCCTGGGGCTGCCTCTGAGGAGTGGCTTGCCGCTCTTGGCTTGTGCAGCACCCTGTAAGTGCTTCCATATTCATCCATTTTCTTCATATAATTCTCTGTCTGCCCCCAAACAGAGAATTCTCACCACCAGGAAAAATCCATAGCCTTAGACTGGGTATCCTGTGACAAAGTAGTACACCTGAGCCAGGCCAATCTCGAAAAGCCACAGATGTAGCCATGACTCTAGAGGATACATCGTTAGAATCCACTGCAGCATGGAATTGCACCTTAGATACCTCAATACCATCAAGAGCAACCTGCTCCAGCTCCTTTTGCAGCTGGCTAGGACCCTGTTTGCTAAGGCCATGACAGTATCCCATCTAGATTTCTGGTATCTTGCAACATAAGCCATATAGTTAGCTTGTCTGAGTCCCAAGGATGCTGCCATGTATTGTTTTTTGGCCATGGCATCAATCTTCCTGGAATACTTGTAAGGAGGATGTGAAGCCAGGAATATTAGCTTTTATCACAGGCTGCAGCCTGAACTACCCTAACATGACTGCATTGCTGTGAAAGAAAATCTGTATCAGGGACCTGACAAAGTGTACCTCCTGTCCATCTTTTATCCACAGGAGGTACAGAATTAGAGCTTTTAAAATTTTTATTTTTGTTTTCTAAAAGATTTATGTAAAGGGATGGACAACCTCCTGGACTCTGGGATATCCATCATCTCCACATAGTCAGGCTCCTCTTGCTCATCCAAAGCCTCCTCAAGGGAAGCTGGAGGGTCTCAGCAACTTTTTATAAACACAAAAATGAGAAGGGACTCAGAAAGCCTAGGGGAGACTCACCTGAAGGTCTGTCTGGGAGATGTCCAGTTCAATGGGCACATCCAGACTTTCAAAGTCACATTCACACTGATCATAATCCTCATCCCTCCTCTGGTTCATAGAACTCTTCTATATCATAATCCTGACCCACTGGAACCGACCGAACCAACCTTTTGCCAGACAGTGGCGGTTCGGAGGGAACCGGGGACAGGGACTGGACAATCTGTATTGCCCTGGCTATCTCAGCAGCAGTTGGAGAAGGAATTTTAGACTCCAAACCTGCTGATTTTTTAGAATTTTTGCTGGAACTGGCTCCTCAGAGCCAGCTTGCTTGCCTGAGGAAGTCTCGCCCCGGTCAGAGGGAGATCCCTCCGTTCGGTTGGCACCGAACCGGGCTGGCCATCCGGGTCAGCGGACTTTTTGGCCTCTCGTTCCCTGAGCCTGCCCACTCTCTTGTCCAGGGTGGCTGCAGGGAAATTTTTACAAATCTGGCAGTCTGAACTGAGGTGATCAAACCCCAGACAATAGACACATGTAGTGTGTGGGTCAGCCTTGGCAAAGGCTTGCCCACAGAGACTACAGTGTTGAAACCCAGTGGGCCCGGTTTTTCTTTTGGGTTTCTCAGACATGATGCCAGCCTAACCACCCAACTTGCCCTTTTGATGGCAGTGCCAGGCAAGACATCCTTATCGGTTCCAAACCGTGTCACGGGTCGTGGAGAAAACCGTAATGAAATCAGTTTTTTTTTTTTTAGAACCGATAAGAACCGGGAACCGCACTCTAAAAAGCCTTAAAAGGCTTTAAACTTATATTTAAATACAACTCGATCGGTTCAACCGAACTGATAATACTTTACAAGTTCCACACAGAATAAACCCTATCTATTACTTACGATTACCATAGACAGAGCCTGAACCGATCGGTTTTGTGGTTAAAATAATGAAATCGTGGTTAAATTAAACCGAAGAAATGAACCGAGCAACAGGAGGAATCTCCGGAGCGACTGTTCAGTGAGGCGGAGTAAAGAATCTGACTGTTTCGGTTTGAAACCAGCCAAACAGAGCTTCTGAACCGAGCTCGCGCTCTAAGCTCCATGCTCTGCATGGAAGTTAACTCTTTCACCTCCGGAGCAGTTCTAAGGCTGGGGCAAACTGCAATAGTCATAATATAGCAAGACTTCATGTTGTTTGAAGCTGGACAGGCTCTAGAACTGACTTTGAAAGATTCAGAAGGAAACCTAGAGATGTGAGCAGTTGCTGAGTTACCTGAAGGTGTAGTTTGACTTGTTCTGGAGACTGGCCCACTATGAGCCAGTCGTCTAGGTAAGGAAAAATGGCAATCTTTTGCCTTCTTAAGTGAGCAACTGCTACTGCCAGGCATTTTGTGAATACCCTCGGGGCAGAGGTGAGGCCGAAGGGCATTGCTCTGAACTGGCAATGGCCTGAGGGCAGTTCGAATCTGAGGTACTTTCGATGGGAGCTTCTGATGAGAACATGGAAGTAGGCATCCTTGAGGTCCAGGGACGCTAGCCAGTCCCTGGCCTTAGAGAGGGTAAAATAATTCCCAGAGTCACCATTTTGAATTTTGGTTTTAAAGGTGCTTGTTTAGGTATCTGAGATCCAGGATGGCCGCCATTCTCCTGTCTTTTTGGGGTAAGGAAGTACCTGAGTACAACCTTGCTCTGGTGTAGGGTGGAACCTTCCACAGTTCAGAGCCAGGAGGGTAGAAACTTCTGTTTCTAGGGCAAGTGCCTCTGATGGATTTGCAGGTGGAAAGGACCTGGCTCTCATCTTTGAAATTTTTGAAGCTGAGAACCAGTCCCTGGCTTACTACTTCCAGGACCCACTTGTCTGATGTTAGAGACTTCAGTCCTGGACAAAGTAAGCCAGCCTGCCCCCTACAGGTAGAGGAGAATCGGCCCTGGCTACCGCATCAGGGTGCCTGCTTGGCAGGGGCTTTGGGCTGAGGGGTGGAAGCAGGCTTGCTTGTACCCTGTCTGCCTCTCCCTCTAAAGAACCCCCCTCTGGGCATAAGCAGAAGAGGAGGCCTGGGCTTGGTAAAAAGGCCTAAGAAAAGGCCTGCCCCTGCCCCTGGGATGCTGCCTTTGAGGAGTGGCCTGCCTTTCCTTGGCCTGTGCACTCCTATAAGTGGTCCTATATTCATCCATTTTCTTCATGTAATTCTCTGTCTGCTCCCCAAACAGAGAATTGCCCACAACAGGAAAATCCATGGCCTAAGACTGGGTATCCTGTGACAGGGTAGTACATCTGAGCCAAGCCATTCTGCGAAGTGCCACAGATGTAGCCATGACCCTTGACACATCATTAGTCTCTACTGCAGCATGAAATTGCACCTTGGATGCCTCAATACCATCAGCAACCACCTGTTCCAGCTCCCTGGCAAGCTGGTCAGGGACCTGTTTTGCTAGAGCCAGCACAGTATCCCATCTGGATTTCTGGTACCTAGCAGCATAAGCCATATAATTTGCCTGTCTGAGTCCCAAAGATGCTGCCATGTACTGTTTCTTTGCCATGGCATCAATCCTCCTGGAGTCCTTTTCAGGGGGGTGCAAAGCTAGAGGAATATTTGCCTTGTCACAGGCTGCAGCCTGCACTACCCCCACATGGCTACATTGCTGTGTGAGGAACTCCGTATCAGAGCCTGATAATGTATACCTCTTGTCCATCCTTTTATCAACAGGAGGTATAGTGTGAGGAATTTTTAAAATTTTTACTGTCTGTTTCCGAAAAGATTTATGCAAAGGAATAGACAGTCTCCTAGACTCTGGAATATCCATCATTTCTACATAATCAGGCTCCTCTTGGTCATTAACAGCTTCCTCAACAGGGAGCTGGACAGTTTCAGCAACTTTTTTATAGAACATAAAATGAGAAGGGGACTCAGAGAGCCTGGGAGAAGAAACCCCTGATGGTCTGTCTGGAGAGATGTCCGGTTCAATGGGCATATCCCGACTTCCAAAACCACATTCACTCTCCTCATACTCCTCTTCCCCCTCCTCCGGTTCATAAAAATCCTCAAATTCATAATCTTGAACCGGTGGAACCGGCCGAACCGAGCGCTTCCCTGATGGTGTGGTTCGGTCGGAACCGGGGAAAGTGACTGGACAATTTGAATTGCTTTAGCCATTTCCTCAGCGGTTGGAGAGAGAACTTTTGGCTCCACACCAGCTGACTTTCTAGTCCTTTTAGTTGGAACCGACTCGTCAGAGCTGGCTCTTCGTTTGCCCGAGGAAGTATCGCCCTGGTCAGAGGGCATTCCCTCCGGTTCAGTTGGAACCGAACCGGGCTGGCCATCCGGGTCAGCGGACTTTTTGGCCTCCCTTTCCCTGAGCCTACCAACTCTCTTTTCTATGGTGGCAGCAGGAAAATTCTTACAAATCTGGTAGTCTGCATTGAGGTGGTCAAACCCCAGACAATACACACAGGTGGTGTGTGGGTCAGTCTTGGCAAAGGCTTCCCCACAAACATTACAGTGCTGAAACCCAGTGGGCCCGGTTTTTCTTTTGGGTTTCTCAGACATAGTGCCAGCCTAACCAAACTTGCCCGTTTATGGCAATCCGCCAAGCAAGACTCTCTTATCGGTTCCCAACCGTGTCACGGGTTGTGGAAAAAACCGTAATGAAATCCGTTTTTTTTTTTAGAACCGATAAGAACCGGGAACCACACTCTAAATAAGGACTAGTAAATTTTGAAAATAACCTGATCGGTTCAAACTGAACCGAAAGGCGTTTACAAGTTCCACACAGAAAAATATGTAAATGTAAGCCTATCTATTACTTACAATACCACAGACAGAGCTTGAACCGACCGGTTGCGGTTTAATCTCGGTCAAAAAAACGATAAAATAATACTTTAACTAACAAAACGAACCGAGCAGAAGGAGAAATCTCCAGAGCGACTGTTCAGTGAAGCGGAATAAAGAATCTGACAGTTTGAGTTTAAAGAACAACAGACAGAGTTTTCAACCGAGCTCGCGATCAAAGTTCCATGCCTGGCATGGAAAGTTGACTCTTTCACCTCCGGAGCAGTTCGAAGGTTGGGACTCACTGCATATGTCATAATATATGAAGACTTCATGTTTGAAGAAACAATTACTCAACAAAGTAATATTACTTCTTCCAGGGTATTCTTTAGCATTATTGACAGATGCAGTATGCCAGCTGGGTTCAGCTGCCCCAGAGAGGAAGAGGAGGAGGAGTCAATGCAAATAAGGAAGGCACTGGACAATCATGATACAGTTAAGAGTAGAGTGCTGCCTGCAGTCAGCCTGAGGGACCTCAGAACACACTTTGGAGCTGAAAAAGAGCAAAAACTGTGCCCGCTAGGGGCAAAAAAACTGTTAGCAATAACCCACCATATATTCTAACCCACTACTAGGAAAAAAATTTTTTTTTTTTTTTTTAAATCACACAATGAATAATCAATTTATAAATCCCTACAGAGCCTTTAGACAAGGTTTCCGGGGGAGGAAGGGTGGGAGTGTCAATAATGCTGAAGAATACCCTGGCTGAATGTCAGCCTTACTGTACCAGACCCGAAATATGGGAAAACAGTCCTGTGGGAAAATACTCTTGGTCACTGGTTTCTCCTTTTCTGCAAAAACGCAGGAAAAGGAAGGGATGATAATGACAGTACCTGAACTGCTAGGACTGAGGACACAGACCGGCAGGACTAATTCATGCCCCATCCGTGGAGCTTGAGATAGCCTAGACAGGACTTGCCTGAGAGCAGTACAGGCAGGGAAAAAAAGGTTGATGAAGGTGGAAATGGTAGAACACTTGGGAAAAGGATTTCCTATCCATCCAGAAGACTAAATTGTTCTTAAAGGTACTAAGAGGATAAAGTCTAAGAGAACAACCTGAAACTCTGAGATACATCTGACAGAGGAAAGATGAGCATAAAGTTTGTATTCGATGTTACTCGCTTCAAGACAGAATTTCCACAGGTTCAAAGGGACACCCCACGAACTTGAATGTACAGAGGTTTGTGTTCCATGGGAAAAACTCCAGTCTGTAGAAGGGTCTGGAAGTGAAACATCCCCTTGCGGAATTCTTTGAAATGATCAGAGAACTGACGGATTTCTCTTGCTCAACGGAAAAAGAATCCAAGTAACTGCTAGGTGTACTCCCATAAAGGAGGCCTACTGTCCCACTGTAGAAAGGAAAATAAAAACCTTTATATTTTACAAGAAACAAGTCACAAAGACCAAACTAGTTCCCAGTACAAGACAGTAATGCCTGGATACGAACTAAATAATCCAGTCATGAGAGGAAAGAGGATTGAAAAACTGTAGTCTCTTGTCCTTGTACCAAGGGGAAAAAACGCTTCCACTAGAAAAACTGAGGTTTTCGTGGTACTAAAAAAATGTTTTTTTTTTTTTTTTCCCATAGACGTTCCAGTTCTTGTTTGGATACAGGGACTCTAGGAGATCTAGCCTTGCAAGAACCAGGCCTGGAGAAGAAAAGACTGGGAACTGAAAAAAACACTACTCCTGTGCAAGAAAGGAAATAGCTTGTGGAAATGAAAGCAGCCAGAAGGCTGTTTAACTGAAACATTTTTTATCAGAAAGTACCAAGGTTGTCCAGAGCCACCGGGATCGTGGTGGCAGATTCCTTAACTAGAGAGGTACTTAGGAAACCAGGGATATATGGAGAGAGAGAGAGAGAGAAACTTCTCAGGCCAGTCTTGAGATAAGAAAATCCGTTGGATGGAACCCCTAGCTGGGGCCTGCAACAGGAAAAAGGAAAAAAACTGGTGGTTCGGGCTGGAGGCGAAAATTCAGATCTGAACCTGACCTTACCCCCTGAACGATGTGGCTAGTACTTGTGTGCTGAGGGCTCACTTGCGGTGGCCCTGACTACTGTGGTTAGAGGATCTGCCAAAGGACCTACTTGCAGAGGCCCTGACTTGCCAAAGTGTTGTCCTTGCCCGACAGATGGATGAGTGACTAAGACACCTCCAAAGAAGCCAGCTAAAGATCACAACTTGCAGCTACTGTGGAGAGATTAATGCTCGTTGGTGAGATACAGGGCAGGGATATCGTTCAGTCCTCTCTGAACTAAATGACCTCTGGACTGAAAAAATGCAGGCCTGATAAGAGATGCTCAGAGATTCCAGGGACTGATGAAAGAAGGACCCTCTCAGAAACCAAGACCCAATGATGGAACCCCACGAAGGGAAGCGCCACTGGAAGGAAGCCTCTTTACAGAAGATTTTAAGGGGAGAGGTGTGAAGTTCACGGTTTCCTTACACCAGTCCAGCTTGTAACAGGGTTCAGGCTTCACGAAAAATTATTTTTTAATAGGAATCTAAGCTAGAGGCCTAGCCCCTGGGACTCTAGTGACAAAATTATGCACCATATACAGGGAACGAACTTCCCCTGACAAGAGATGAGCATTGCCCCCTAAGAGTTGCCGAGATTTAAATAGTTAGTGAACTTTTTTCTAGTAGGTACAAAGAACCCCCAATACTGTAGAAAATAACATGTCAGACTTGGGGCTTGAAAATCAAAGTCAAGGAGAATTGGCTAAGGTCAGCCAAGCCTCTGATAAGGGAAACCAGAGATTCCCTGTCTTCAGGTGAGAACCGCTAATATACCCACACACCTGAATAACAGCCTGATTTTTACTCCGTATCTGAGAACACTCTGGAGGCAGTCTAAACAGCATGGAAGAAAACTGCCCGAGAAAAACCCTGTACTAAGGAACTGAGAACATAGAATGTACTGGGGGAGACAAGAAAAAGGCCCTACGTTTGCAAAAGAAAGACCTGAGTCAAGGAAGCATCCTGACCCCAGGTTGTGAAAATTGATAATGATTTGCTGTTCCTTATTTTCCTTTAAAATTCAGGTAATAGCTTGAGAAAAAGGTCCAACTTCCAAGGAGGAGGGAACCCTTTCACGCCTTTGACCCTCACGAGGTTCTAGTGCTTTAGTTGTCACTGCTGACATGCTACTGAAGAACAACAGAGAATGCAGCACTTGGAAGTAAACTTTATATATTTATTTACTTATCATGTACATAGATATACTGTATATTTATTTATGTATTTATGTCAGTATCTGCATACCTTTTTTTTTTTTTTTTTTTTTTTAAAACACACCAACCAAAGAAGGGGTTAAAACTTGAACCAAGAAAAAAAGGGATTACCAGGAATGAAAAGAGCATTCCTGCCTAAACCGTTGGAAAACTTCACATTTGGAAACTTCCTAATGTGTTGGCGTAGGGAAAAAAGGTTAAAGGGAGAATAATTCCTACCCGAAGCCCCCCCCATTGAGACTTCTGGGGAAGGAACGCTCATCTTTAACCGAGTACTAGGAGAGTTAAACTCGTCCATATGTGCCTGTCAGCTTCAGTTTGCCATAAAGACAAACCGAAATTTGCACCAAAGCCTAACCCAAAAGGCTGGAACTTTTCAGACAGGCAAGCCTGAGGGAAATGACCTATGCCAAGACTCTAGAAGCTGTTAAATTATGACTTACAATGAGAGCATAGTGCTACTATATGCCACTTGGGTATTCCAGCAAGCCTCCTTGTGAATAGTGCTCCAGAGCTGTCGCACTATGGCAAGGCTAGTATACATCAAAACACTCAATATATAATAGCGTATGCTACAAAGGTAGGAGGCATTACGTAACATTTCTTACACATGGTATATGTGTATCTAGAGTCCATCTCTGGAGGCAAAGTAGACAGTGGCACGAGGCTGAGAAGCAGGCCCCTGTTTGCATTAACTCTCTTTAATCTGAAAGTGTATAGATAAAAACAGCAGAACACTTACCAAGCTGGTAATTCCTCTGAATGCTTTTGTCAACCCCGAAAGAGAAGGAGGGGTTTCCAGAAGCTACCTGTAGGTGTCTTCAGAGAGTTGTTAACTTCTTTGGAGGAGTGCAACCACCAGATCTACAAAATCGTCATCTTCCACCTCTATCAGTGTTATCCTGGAAGGGAAAGTCCAGGGAGTCCACCGGTTGAATATATATGCCTCATTATACCATAACCTGACTCAACCAACCTCAGGGTGACAGACTGGAAATAGTGGGCCCCGAGAGGAGTTCATGAAGGAAAATCCTCTCCTAAATTACTACTACTACTAATAATAATATCCTTGGGCGTAAGGATCAACAAGGAGAGGAATACTCTGACCCGAAGGAGCCGAGAACACACCCAGAAAAATCAAGTCTGGAATAACTGCCAAGCTCTCAGAAATTCAGTTGCAGGGGGCATCATTTTATCAACCCCTGATGACTCCTTAGGTCCTTCAGGAGGGAAGATTAATCTCTAGCTTTGTGCAGGGAAGAGGACACCCTGCCTATTTTCAAATTAAAGGCTTGGACAGAGAAACTACTACAGAACCAGACTTGTAATAACAGCAGTCCCAAGGGGACTTGTCATTTCTTGTGTTAACCTGAGGTACCCTCCTCAGCGCTATTAGAGGAGAGGGAGGTAGACTAAAAGCCCAGATAATAGTTAGGCCAAAGCTTAAACAAATTAAAATCAACTCTGAGTTTTTTTTTTTCCACAAACAGGAAAAAACAACCACCTCCACACCTCTTGTCAACAAAGCCCACTGCACAGCAAACAAGAGAGAGTCACCACAAAAGACAGGGGATTACCCTTCAAATATCAATCATTTTGAATTTAAATAGAGAAAAAAGGGTTCCAAGAATTCACACTCGTGCGCAACAGAAAAAATGCGCACGTGAGCGAAAAAACAAATCAATGATTTTAGCGCAAAAGTGTTACAAACCACCAGTAAATACTAAAAACTAAAAATTTAAATAAAAACGACGCAATTTATCATGCACGCGGGCGAATTTTACTTCAGAAAAAAAAAAAAAAACAAATGGGAAAATACGAAAAAAATCCAGCAACTACACGGAACCCAGCGCAGATGCAGCAAAAATAGATACAATGAAGAAAATATACAAAATACCTTAAAAACAGCACTCAAAAAGAAAGAAAATGGCACAGGAAGATCTCTGAAGAGAAGAGCTCCAGTGCAGTGTTGCCAGTTCAGCAGAGATAAAGTTCTGAGGTCCCTCAGGCTGACTGCAGGCAGCACTCTACTCTAACTGTATCCTGACTGGCCAATGCCTTCCTCATTTGCATTGACTCCTCCTCGCCGGGGCAGCTGAACCCAGCTGGCATACAGCATCTGTCTATAGATGCTAAAGAATTCCTGGGGTGAGAAAAATATATTTCAATGCAATGAATATTCAACACATTTAGGAGCAAATACATCCTTTCCTAGTTTGCTTTTATTAACTGATGAATTGATATAAGCACTTTTCTTCATGTGCATTTATTCTGCATATTTTGTAGAATATGCAAAATTTTTCTACTGTCAATACGAAATAATCTACATTATATAGATGGTTTTATAACCTAAACAGCAAGTCTTTCATCGGTCATGTGTTCATTCCACTGCACTGAAATCCTGACCCATCTAGCTTTTAATATTTTTTTCTGAGGACTATTTCTCACCCATCTTCAAGTAGTAAAAAGTGAAGCACTGCAGATATGACAGTGGGCAGTCCTCTAGGTACCAGTGATCACCATAGTGTGTGGTTCAACATTAAGATAGGAGAAGAGGCAGACTACACAATAACGAGGGTCCTGGATTTTAGGAAGGTGGATTTTAAAGGAATGGGAGACTACCTCAGAAACTACCTAGTTAGCTAGGATTGATTGGGGGTGGGGGTAGAGAAACAGTGGGGAAAAAATAAGGGACAGTATAATTAAGGTAACCAGTCTCTGCATAAAGGAAGTAAGCAAAAGCAAAAAAAAAAAAAAAGTTATGGTACTCTAGGGAAGTGGCCACGGTAGTGAAGGAAAAAGGGGTGGCATTCAGAAGGTACAAGAAACAGAGGAAGGAAGACAGGAAGGTGCACCAATTAAAACAAAGGGAAGCCAGTGAGGGGAGCAAAGCTGAAGACACAGGAAAGGATAGCCAAATGGGTAGCTAAAGGGAATAAGACTTCCTTCAGGTAAATAAGTGAGAAGAGGAAGAACAGTGAGGATAAGAAGGAGAACAAGGGAGACTGCGCAGAACAGGATTAACAACAAGACATCCTGTACAGGTACTTCTGCTCAGTCTTCACAGTGGGGAGAGGGACCCACCAAGAAGTAGAAGGAACTATTGGGAGGGGGGTGAAGAGGGGTTCGCAAGTCCACTTTCAGAGGAAAGGGTCCTGAAGGGACTTGCAGCTCTGAAAGTGGCAAGGCTATGGGACTAGACAGAATAAACCCTACGGTATTAAAGTAACTCAGGGAGGTGCTTGCTGCCACCACTGACAGCCTTATTCAGTAGCTTACTGGAAACACACATGATTCAGAGGACGGGGGAAGAGCAGATGTGGTCCCTCTCCATAAGAGCAGCAGCCGAGAGTAGGCTACCAACTAGAGGCAAGGTAAGTCTCACATCTGTGGTGGGGAAAGGAAGCCCTGTTAAAGGAAAGGTTAGTAGAGCATCTTGAATCCAATGGATTGCAAGATCAAAGACAGCATGGATTCATGGAGGAAGTTATGCCAGCCAAAACTGAGATGTCTTCGACTGGGAGACCATGGAAATAGATCAGTTGAAGGCAGTGGGGACATGGCCTATCTGGACTTTAGCAAGGCCTTCAACACTGTGCCACAGAGGAGACAGACAAATTGAGCAGCCGGGAAATCGGATCTAAAGTGGTAAATTGGGCAAGACACTGGTTAATGGACAGATAAAGGGTAGTGAGTAACAGCCACTGTAATGGGGGAGAGTGACCAGCAGGATGCCACAGAGCTCAGTACTGTACTGAGACTAGTACTCTTCAATGTCTTCACAAGTGACACTGAAGAAGAGCTGGAAAGGAAGGTATGCCTTTTTGCAGATAAATTCAGCAACAGGGCGGATACCTGGGAGGGGTTGCAAAGAATGCATAAGGACCTTTGGAAACTTAGAGTGGTCAAGGGCATGGCAGGTTGGGGTTCAACACCAAAAAATGCAGAGTCATGCACCTAGGGCATAGGAACCCAGCAGATGAGTATAGGATTGGGGGCAGGTAATTGGTCATCAAGCAGAAAAGCAGTCCTTGGAGTTGTATCTAATGACCTCAAAGTGACAGGACAGTGTGACAAAACACTGAGTAGGGTCAGTGGGATGCTTGGATGCACAGGGAGAAGTATCATTAGCAGCAGGGAGGTGGTGTTACCACTGTATGGCTCTCTGTGGAGACCCCACCTAGAGTACTGTGTCCAGTTCTGTAGGCCACATCTCAGAAAATACATATACAGGGTGGAGCAAGTACAGAGAAGGGCAACTAAAATTGTGCAAGGGCTACATCCAAAGCCCTACAAAAGGGATCTCAACATGTACTCCCTAGAAGAGAGGAGAGCAAGAGGGACATGATGGAATCCTACAAATACCTCACAGGGGTGAACAAGGTACAGGAGGGGTGTCTCCTTCAAATGAAAAAGAGCACCAAGACCACAGGGCATGTGATAAAGCTGGAAGGGGGTGGTTTAAGAGGGATGTGAGATCGTACTACTTCAATACAAAAGTGGTGGATGCCTGAAACAGCCAGCCAGTGTAAATGGTGGAGGCAAAAACAGTGGGGGTCTTCAAGCATGCATGGGATAGACATAGGGGAATATTAGTAAATAGGCAGAGTGGAGGGAAGGTTGCCAGAGACCATTAGGGTCTCTGGAAGCACAGACTAGACCATGGACTATCTGGGCAGACTAGGTGGGCCAAGTGGTCCCTTTCTGTTGACAAATTCTGGGTTTCTAAATAAATGTAGACAACCTTCCAACACAGCAACACTGCACGGCGTGACGTTTCTAAAATACAGTACTCCCTTACTATATGAACCCAGCTATAAATAATATTTAGTTTTACTTCTAAGCATTTCCAGCTCTTGCACTGTTATTTCAGCTCACCTCCAGCTAAGTCACTGAAGTCCTGATGCCTTCTCTCCCCAAAAATCCCAAACCAGCACTTCACTAGTGGTACGTGGCATTTTCACTTTTCTGGGAGAAACCTTTGTCTCTATTTCAACACTGCCCACCTTAGCTTTGCTGCTTACTTGACTTGGACTTTGTTCCTTCATTAGTGAACAGCTCCTCAATTTTTCAAGTCCGTATGCTCCCCCCAATCGTGGCCTACAGCTTCGAGAAGAACAAGGTCACAATCGCAAACACTGAATTCAGTGCTTTGACAAACACTGTGGCTCTGATTTTGTTTGATATAGCGAGGAAGCATTGTACCATGCACTATATTAAAAAGTCTGCTTTTATATGTAAAGCAGCAGTATAGCATAAAGTTTAATAGCACAAAGCAGGGAACCTGGAAACCCAGCCAATCTGGGTTTGATTCCCATAACCACCACTTGCATAATGCGAAACCCTGAGCAAGTCACTTAACTTCCATGCGGCTGATTCTCTCCAGTGTCACACCTGGAAACTAGCTTCGGCTTGGTCTGCCTTTCCCAGTTAAAAATTCTAAATAAGTGAAAAAACAATGTACCTTGTCGATTGATTTCATTTTGTAGAAGCTCCTCCATTGGTTCTTCCTCAGCAATGTCTAACGGAGTATCTCCTTCACTATTAACTGCTCCTACATTTGCTCCATGACTAATTAAATACCTGCAAAGCCAGAAATAACTTATTTTTAGTACTACTTTTAAGATTTAATTTTTAAATACTGATCTTGGTTCCAATCCCATTATAGCTACTGGCTCAATCTGTGGTCTTGCCACAGTCACCTCACCTCCATGTGTTTCACCACTTCCAGATAATGACTGCATAAATAGCAGCCTACTGTAAACGATGATCACTTTGTTTATTTGTAATAAATCGGAATTGAAACCTTTGAGCCAGGGGCTCATTTACAAAGGCATCTCGTCAGAGAGGACGATACTATTACAGAGTTACAGGATTCACAGATAAGGTTTCATACAATTACATACAGTATACAAGTGACTTTACAAGGTTTTGACAGAGATTTTACATACAGTTGAAAAACAGTATAACAGAGTTTGTACACTACGGCTTATCAGTTTAGTACCTGTCATCTGTCAGAGGGGAAGGCAACCAGGGGGGAATGGGAAGAGAGGGAGAGGAGGGGGAGTCAGTCCAGGGGACCTCATTTGGTGCATTCGAAGAGCATCAGGCCACCTGCTAGAGACAGGTGCAGCAGCAGGCGTTGAATAGTTGATCCCGAAGAGTAGTTTTGAAAGAGTCAATTTTGGCAGAGTTTGAGACAATTGCAGGAAGAGAGTTAAACCATGAGGGGGCCCTGTAGCAGAAGGACCTCTGCGCCAGGGAGGTCCTAGTTCTTGGTACCAGGAGGGTGGCCTTGTCAGAGCTGTGGGTAGAGACTGCGAGAGGGTTATATTGGAGAGAGACAGTAACCCTGGAGAGGGAGAGCCCAAGCAGGATTATTTTAGCTAGAAGGCAGGTTTGGTAGCGGAGACGTTCATCCAGGTTAAGGACCCTGGCCCTGGAGTAGAGTGGACAGGTATGGGCAAGTCTGGGGGCACTGGTCAGTAGTCTACAGGCCTTGTTTAGAGTGAGAAGGACCTTACTGAGTGCAGTATGGTCAGCACCACCATATACTGGAAGGCCATAATCCACTAGGAACAGCACTGAGGAGGTGATGGCCAGTTGGAGAGCATCGGGTGGGAGGCAGTCCCTATGGCAGTATAGGAGACCAATTCAGGTGTTTGTGGCAGCCGCAAGGGCAGTGATGTGGTTGTGAAAGGTGAAGGCAGTGTCGAAAGTAATGCCAAGGTATTTGTAAGTGTGCACTTGTTCTAGAGAATGTCGAGTGCTAGGAAGGATAAGGAGAGGGTTGTTTCTGGCTTTATTTTGGTGGTGGGAGAAGGGCATAGATTTTTTTTTGAGGTTTATGATGAGTTTGCGTTCCTTAAACCAGCTTTCTGCTTCGTTGAAAGTGTGCTGGAGGGAGGTAGAGTTACGGTGGGTGGCACAGAGCACAGCATCATCCACATACATAAGAATTTTGCCAGAACAGGCACTGGGCAGGGTGTTTAGATAAGAGACTAAAGAGCAGGGGGCCCAGAATGGAGCCCTGGCGAACCCCAGAGCGGATAGTAAGAGTTTCCGAGAGTGTCCCATTAATTTAGGCACACTGGGAGCGAGCTGTTGGGTAGCTTGAACACCAGGCAAGGGGGCCAGCAGAGAAGCCGATATGGTAGAGGGCGTCAAGTAGGAGGGGGTGGGAGACCGTGTCTAAGGCCTTAGAAAGGTCAATGAACACTGCTCCAGCTAGGTTACCAGAGTTCAGAGAGGAGTGCAGAAAGTTGGAAAATACCAATAAGGCTGTACTGGTGCTATGGCCTGCACGGAAGTCATGCTGCTTTGGGCAGAGAATGGCATATTTAGTCAGATACTCAGTTAATTGAGTAGCCACCACTTTTCCCAAGGCTTTGGAGAGTGGGGGAAGGATGGAAATTGGGAGATAGTTGCTGGGGGGTAAGACCTGTCACCCCCTTTATGAATAGGCGTGACAATAGCCATTTTCCAGGCGGTGGGAAATTGGCCTAGGGGAGAGGGAGCGATTTAGTAAGCCCATGAGAAGGACAAGGACAACATCCAGGACCAGCCTTAATATTTAGGAGTCCAAGGAGTCTGTGCTAGGGCTATTGCTGCCTAGTGCTTTTAGGAGGAGCGATCTGGCTTCACAGGTAGTTATTCTGCACAGGTAGAATCAGGGGCGCTGGAAAGCAGGGGGCCGTGGGTCAGGGGCAGGGTCGAATAAGTTACTGGGGAGGACAGAGCTGAGGTCCATAAAGGAGGAGTTAAGGCAGTTGGCAATGCTAGTGGGGTCAGTGGAAATTGAGCCGTTGATGGTAAGCTGGGATGGGGTGGGGAGCGAGATTTCCCGTTTAATTCTTTTATATTGTCCCAAAAGGACCGGGCAGAGCCCCATGAGGTGGTGAGGGTGGCCTGATAGTGATCCGCCTTAGCTTTTCAGATAGCCCACGTGCAACTATTCTGAGCAGCATTGTAGGCTTATGTGTCAGACGTCCGGCCGGTCTCAATGGATAAGTGCCAAAGGTTAAACTTCTCTCTTAGTTTTTGGAGTAGGGCAGGGGTAACCTAGGGCACATTTTTCTTTTTGGATCGGAGTCTAGTTACTGGCACATAGATGTCACAGGCCTTGTTAAAGGCCTGAGCAAAGAGGATGAGGGCAGCATCAACGCTGGGTGCGAGGTTGATGGGGGGACCAATCAATCTGTGCGAGGTACTGTTTGAGTTTATTTAGACCACCCAGGCGGAGGCGCCTGCAAAAGGTGGTTTTGGCTTCAGGTATGTGGGTGGGTGTAGACCAGAGGAATAGTATAGGGGAGTGGTCACTTAACGAATCAGGGAGGATTTGTATGTCCTGGATTTTGTGGGGGCGGTTGGTGATAATGACGTCAAGGAGGGTTTGGGGCCGGATGGGGGTGGAAAGAGCGACTCCTAGTGGTCATAAAAGGTATGAAGAAGGGGCATGGGGGTGTCAGAGGGGCAGGTCAGAGGCCTGGGTGGAGAGGAAAAGAGGGTGTGTGTGGGCAGTGGGGACTTGGGGGGAGGAGAGGAGAACCAGTGGTGGTAAGAGCTATAAGGGTGTAGGAGGAAGTGGGATATCAGGTAGAGGTCGAGTATGAAGCAGGAGATCCCTCTAGTGGCCACTGGGTATAACCTGCAAATGGAGAAGAAAAAATTACTCACCTTAGTAATGTTGTTTCTTCTAATGGAGTCTTGCTATATTATGACAATTGCAGTTTGTCCCACCATTAGAACTGCTCCAGAGGTGAAAGAGTTAACTCCATTCCATGAATGGAACTTAGAGCACAAGCTCTAAAGAGAAGCTCTGTCTGTGTAGTTTCAAACCTGAACTGTCAGATATTTACGAGCAAAAACTCACTAAGCTCTGTGTGGAAGCTGTAACCTACACTAGCCAACTGGCTACCTAAATATTAGCACCCATTGCTGGTCCCAACACAAAAGACTCAAGTCAGGGTACCAGAACTAATAGTATAATTTAACAATATGAGAGAAATATAAGGAAAAAATGAAAAACACCTCACCCCCAAACGCCAAGAAGGGGTGAAAACACATAAAAAGGGCATAAAATAGTGCCCACACTAGGCTGCCCACCCCATACCCAAGTAGAAGTTCTGAGAGGGGCAGGCTGGGGGGGAGGTCATAATATAGCAAGACTCCATTAGAAAAAACAACATTACTAAGGTGAGTAATTTTTTCTTCAAACAACATGAAGTCTTGCTATATTATGACAATTGCAGACTACACAGCAGTACCTCCATGGAGGAGGGACAGAACCTACTTAAGGAATAGGCTCTGAAGCACAGCTGTGCCAAACCGAGCATCTCTCCTAGCCTGGACATCCAGGGAGTAATGCTTGGTGAAAGTGTGTACCGTTTTCCAAGTAGCAGCTTGACATATCTCCAATATAGGGATGTCTCTGGCAGCAGCTAGAGACGCGGCTGTACCTCTGGTAGAATAAGCCCTCAAGCCAGAGGGGGATCTCTGCCCAGTTTCTGATAACAAAATTGGATACAAGAGACAATCCACCTGGCAACTGATCTCTTAGTGGCAGGTTTCCCTTTCCCAACCTCACCATAAGTGAGAAAAAGTTGAAGGGATTCGAACCTGTGACCCTTGGTACGTTCTATATAGTAACTAAGGGCCCTCTTAACGTCCAAACTGTGCAATCTCCTCTCACCAGAAGAGGAATGCTCAGTGAAAAACACTGGAAGGGAGATAGATTGGTTAAGATGGAAATCTGAAACCACCTTAGGCAAAAACTTCCTGTTAGTCCTGAGGACTACCTTATCCCTGTGGAAAGAAATAAAGTCAGTTCCTACTGACAAGGCTTGCAACTCACTTATGCGTCTAGCAGAAGTGATAGCCACTAGGAAAACAGTTTTCCAAGTTAGATACTTAAGCTCTGCAGAAAACAGAGGTTCAAAAGGGGGTTGCATTAACTGGGCAATGCAAACATTAAGGTCCCAGGCAGGGGCCGGATCCCGAAAAGGTGGATTAGTATGAAGTAATTCCTTAAAAAACTTGGAAAATACAGGGTGAGCGGAAGAGAGGATGGCTTTCCCTGAAACAAAAGCAGAGACAGCTGCCAAATGAACTCTCAGGGTAGCTGGTCTCGGCCCAAAGAATTGAGATGGACCATGTAATCTAACACAATGGGCAAATCAGCAGATTCTGGGGAAATATGTTTCCCAGAACACCAAATGGAGAACCTTTCCACTTAGAATTATAAGTAGCCCTAGTGGAAGGCTTCCTAGAAGCCTTTAGGATTTCAAGAACACCCTGAGAGAGGTGTGGGTCAGCAATTCTAACTCCTCAAGAGCCAGGCCTTGAGGTTGAGGAATTTGAGGTTCGGATACCAAACTCTCCCCTGGGCACAGGTTAATAGGTTGTGATTCCTGGGGAGACACAGGGGGAGATGGACTGTCAGGGACAGAAGGAGTGGGTACCAGGGCTGCCTGGCCCAATCTGGGGCAATCAGAATCACCCTGCAAGGCTGGGATCTGATTTTTACTAACACCTTGAATAGGAGAGGGAAGGGGGGAAAAGCATAAAGAAACTTCCCTTCCCAATCCAGGAGAAGGGCGTCCAGGGGGACTGAGCCCAACACTGGGGGCCTGCAACAGAACAGTGGAAGTTGGTGATTGTCTGGGGCTGCAAAAAGATCTATCTGAGGGGTGCCCCATCTGGCAAAGACTATCCCCAGTACTTGAGGATCCAGAGACCATTCTGTGATGGCCCTGAGAAATCCTGCTGAGAGCATCTGCTAGACATTGTCCTTTCCTGAAGGTGAACTGCTATGAGGGAAGTGTCCAGGAATAGGCCAGAGACCACAACTTCATTGCCTCGGTGCACAAGGCCGAAGACCGAGTGCCCCCTGCTTGTTGATGTACCACATTGTTGTGGTATTGTCTGTTCTGACTTGTACCACTTTGTTCTGGACAGAAGCAGAAAACGCTTGAAGTGCTAAAAAGACAGCTCTGAGTTCCAGCAAATTGATGTGGAGCAGAGATTCCTGGGGGGACCACACTCCCTGAGTGGAGAGATCGCCCATGTGGGCTCCCCACCCCAGGAGGGAAGCATCCATAGTGAGGGTCAAAGTGTGAGAAAGGGGAATGAAGGGGACCCCCAGTCTTAAATTGCTCTGATCCTGCCACCACTGGAGGGCCTGGATCAAGGTTCAGGTCACTGGGACCAACTTGGAAAGGGGGTCTCTTCTCTGAGACCAATAGGCTCTCAAGTGAAACTGAATGTCTCTCATCTGAAATCTTGCTCCCTGCACTACAGCTGTGGACGCAGCCATGTGCCCCAGGAGCTGCAAAAAGTGTTTTGCTGGTCGAGAGACCTGCAGAGTGAATGAGGAGGCCAGAGCCACCAAGTTCCTTACCCTTTCTAAGGGAAGAAAAGCTCTGGCCAGATTTGTGTCCAATTCTGCACCTATGAAGGTGAGTACCTGAACTGGTTCCAGAACCGACTTTGGTATATTTAGCAGGAAGCCCAGGGAGGTGAGAAGCTGCTGGGTGACTTGCAGGTGAGATTTACCTGTTCTGGGACTGGCCTACAATGAGCCAGTCGTCCAGATAGGGAAAACAGCAATCCTTTGCCTCCTTAAATGAGCCACTGCTACTGCCAGACATTTTGTGAATACCCTTGGGGCAGAGGTAAGGTCAAGGGCATTGCTCTGAACTGGTAGTGACCTGAGGGCAGTTCGAATCTGAGGTACTTTCGGTGGGAGCTTCTGATTAGGGACGTGAAAATAGGCATCCTTGAGGTCCAGGGAAGCTAGCCAGTCCCTGGCCTTAGAGAGGGTAAAATCATTGCCAGAGTTACCATTCTGAACTTTGGTTTTAAAAGATGCTTGTTCAGATATCTGAGGTCTAAAATGGGCCGCCATTCTCCTGTCTTTTGGGGTAAGGAAGTATCTGGAGTACAGACCCTTGCCCTGGTGTAGGGAGGAACCTTTCTACCGCTCTGAGAGCTAACAGGGTTGAGACCTCTGCTTCTAGAGTAAAGGTCTCTAAAGAGCTTGCAGGTGGAAAAGACCGGATTCTCATCTTTGGGAACTTTTTGAAGCTGAGAACCAGACCCTGGTTTACTACTTCCAGGACCCACTTGTCTGAAGTTAAAGACACCCAGTTCTGACTGGAAGTAAGCCAACCTGCCCCTACTGGTAAAGGAGACTCGCCCTGGGCACCCCATCAGGTGCCTGCTTGGCAGGTGCTTTAGGCTGAGGGGTGGGGCAGGCCTGCCCGCGCACCGTCTGCCTCTGAAGAACCCCCTCTGAGCATAAGCAGAGGAGGCCTGGGTTTGGTAAAAAGGCCTGTGGAAAGGCCTACCCCTACCCCTGGGGGTGTGCCTCTGAGGAGTGGCTTGCCGCTCCTTGGCTTGGGCACTTTTATAGGTAGTCCTATATTCATCCATCTTCTTCATATAATTCTCTGTCTGCTCCCCAAACAGAGAATTTCCCACCACAGGAAAATCCATAGCCTTAGTCTGGGTATCCTGTGACAAGCTAGTACACCTGAGCCAGGCCAACCTACGAAAAGCTATAGATGTGGCCATGACTCTAGAGGAAACATCATTAAAATCCACAGCAGCATGAAACTGCACCTTAGAAGCCTCAATGCTATCGGCAGCCACCTGCTCCAGCTCACTAGCAAGCTGGCCAGGGGCTTGTTTAGCTAAATCCATAACAGTATCCCATCTAGATTTCTGATACCTTGCTACATAAGCCATATAATTTGCTTGCCTGAGTCCCAGGGCGCTGCCATGTACTTTTTTTTGCCATGGCATCAATCTTCCTGGAATCCTTGTCAGGAGGATGTGAAGCCAGGGAATATTAGCTTTTATCACAGGCTGCAGCCTGAACTACTAACATGACTGCATTGCTGAGAAAGGAATTCTGTATCAGGACTCACAGTGTGTACCTCCTGTCCATCTTTTTATCTACAGGAGGCACAGAATTAGGAGTTTTAAGATTTTATTGTTTGTTTCTCAAATGACTTATGCAAAGGAATAGACAATCTCCTAGACTCTGGTATATCCATCATTTCTACAAAATCAGGCTCCTCTTGCTCATCCACAGCTTCCTCCAAAGGAAGCTGGAGGGTTTCAGCAACTTTTTTGTAAAACATAAAATGAGAGGGGGACTCAGAAAGCATGGGGGAGATTCTAAAGGTCTGTCTGGGGAGATGTCCGGTTCAATGGGCACACCCAGACCCTCTAAGTCACATTCATACTGTTCATAATCATCCTCCCCCTCCTCTGGCTCATAAAACTCAACATCATATTCCTGAACCGATGGAACCGACCGCACCAACCTTTTGCCAGATAGCGGCGGTTCGGACGGAACCGGAGAAAGTGACTGGACAATCTGAATAGCTCTTGCTATCTCTGTAGCAGTTGTAGTAAGAATTTTGGGCTCCAAACCTGCTGACTTTCTTGTTCTCTTTACTGGAACTGGTTCATCCGAGCCGGCTTTTTGTTTGCCCAAGGAAGTCTCGCCCTGGTCAGAGGGCACTCCCTCCGGTTCAGTTGGCACCGAACCGGGCTGGCCATCCGGGTCAGCGGACTTTTTGGCCTCCCGTTCCCTGAGCCTGCCCAATCTCTTTTCCAAGGTGGCTGCAGGGAAATTCTTACAAATCTGGCAGTCTGACAGGAGGTGGTCAAACCCCAGACAATAAACACATGTGGTGTGTGGGTCAGCCTTGGCAAAGACTTCCCCACAGACATCACAGTGTTGAAACCCAGTGGGCCCGGTTTTTCTTTTGGGTTTCTCAGACATAATGCCAGCCTAACCAGAAAACTTGCCCTTTAAACGGCAGTGCCAGGCAAGACACCCTTATCGGTTCCTAACCGTGTCACGGGTATTGGAAAAAACCGTAATGAATCCCTTTTTTTTAGAACCGATAAGAACCGGAAACCACACTCTAAAATCTCAAATTTAAAACTTTAAGTTTTAACTCAAGCTGATCGGTTCAAAACCGAACCGATAAAACTTTAAAGTTCCACACAGAATTAAAATATGAATTACTTACGATACCACAGACAGAGCTTGAACCGATCGGTTTTGCGGTTAAAATAAAACTATTCTCGTTGAATCGAACCAGAAAACACTGTTTAAACCGAGAAATGAACCAGCAGTAGGAGAAATCTCGGAGCGACTGTTCAGTGAGGGGGTAAAGAATCTGACAGTTCAGGTTTGAAACTACACAGACAGAGCTTCTCTTTAGAGCTCGTGCTCCAAGTTCCATTCATGGAATGGAGTTAACTCTTTCACCTCCGGAGCAGTTCTAATGGTGGGACAAACTGCAATTGTCATAATATAGCAAGACTTTATGTTGTTTGAAGTGGGGACCTGGAAAAAAATGACAGCAGGAAGTCTTCTTTATTGTTAAATGCTTTACATTTATAAGTTGGTCAAGCTGGCCTCAGCCTTCTAATTATCTCTTTCTTTACACCAATTAAGCCAGTTAAAATAACTGCAGAAATAAGCATCTTTGCTTCTGTGATATCATCATACTGAGCGTTCCTTAAAACCGCAGTACCGTTACAAAATGTTTTCCAAAAGATACTTTCAGCTACAATTAATAAATATCAACATACCTGTCACGCCTAGTCTTCTAGGTACCTTAGCAGCTGCACACAGTTTTTTTTTCCCCCCATTTTCTTGACTGTAACCCTTGCCAGCTCTACAATGCTATTTCTAAGCCAAATGAGTCCGCCATCTTTTTTCTTGAGGGGAAAAAAAAAAACTAAATTTAAACAGTTATACAATATTCATATTTTGGTGGAACTAGTAACATTTTACCACCACCTAAAATTAGATGTTTGGAATCTTTTATAGTGAAAAAATGGCAGGGTCATTTCTTTTTTTTTTTTTTTTGCCCAATTTTACTGCACTGCTGCTTTAAAGAGACTACAACACCCCAGGACCATTTTGAAGGCTCTCTGCTGCTTAGCCATCTGCTCTCGCTGCTTTAACATAATTCTGTTTGTCAGACCAGAATCATTTCTTTTTTTTTTTTGGAGGGTTCTTACTACCACCCTCCTCAAGGCAGATGGAAAGATACCCTCCCTCAAGGAACCATTAATCTCTGCAAACACCAGGCCCAGGTGCTTGCCAAAGCTGAGAGGCCTGATGATCCCTCCTGGAGGAAAAACAGGTAAGACATACATATTGTGAAGGGCTCTCCTTTCTGCAGAGGAAGACAAGGACCTTTGTTAGCCATAACAGACAAGGAGCGGCCACTGCCAAGAGAACTGGTAGTCAGCAGAAAGAGGCTGACCAGTAGGGCACGGGGAATGTTGGGCCCAATACAAAAAATAAACACCTATTGAGGCAGTCAGCGAGGGTGCATTGCAGGGCCACTGAAATCATCAGGGCCAAGAGCACCAAGGTTCTGAAGAGAGTCTGGTGGCATAACATGTTCACATCAAGGTGGTTGAGAGGGGACATGATCTCATTCATTCACCGACTTAAGGTTATTGACAAAACAGAACTGACAGGCCAGCCCTTTGATGTAGCAGTAGGGTTATCACTCAACATTGATGACATGGGTTTGGGAACAAGCACAGGTTGGGGGCCATCCAAGAGGAAGGATCGAGCATCCCAGAGACAGCTCTCCTCCCTAGGGTTGGGGTGAGACTGCATCTCTCTGCAATACTACCACTGACTGGAATCCAGGTGGTAGCAAATGTGAACACATCAGAAAGGGAAGGGATGCAGTCAGATGTGGCATACACATGCACCAATGAGCATGTATACATCACTGCATGCCAGCACGCCGGGAGAAAACAATGATGGAAAACAACCCAGTCCTATCCAGCACCCAATGCAGGTATCACATGACAGGCCATTCAACACCAAATGTGGTCTGTGACAGGGCTGGGTAAGACCCTATCCCATTGGTTATGCAGGGTTTTAAATAGCTGGTATAGCATAGCAAAACGCTACATAAAACAGGGGGTAATGCTAACCATTTCCACAAATGCATAACAGTAGACTGCTAATCATTTTTTTTCAGTGAGCCTATGGCACAGTAGACAAAATTAATAGAATTATATATATTTTTAAATTTGGCTAACCATTCTGTGCCAAGTGCTAGGCATTTTTACAGCCGATTTACACTTTCACGTGTAAAACTGCTAATCGATTTTTTTTGGCTTATTTAATACCCTGGTTATGTAAAGAATGTTAAAAGCAAGGAACTTTTTTTATCCTCCTCTATTCTGCCACTTGCCTCTCGTCTGATTGCGCAAATTTTTCTTGTGGCACCTAGGAACTGGCCAGTCAGGTGGTCCCTCAATTTCCACATTAGCTCCCTTCCTTCACTTGCCGTTTCTGTTCTTATTTTCTCCACTGCTTCTCTGTGGTTAAAAATATATGTGAATCTTTATGTGAAACTGGGATCCCTTGGTTTGCAAATTGATATACTTATACTGTTGAAACGATTGCAGAAAGCTATTTGGGAAAGAAATTAAAGTTCTGGTACACTGTGTGAGAAACATGAAATGCAACTTACAAAAAATCGGGATGCAGAGTTTAAACTGCCAGGAAAAGACATCTTGTAAAAAGAGAGCGATGTTTTGTTTAGTGAGATAAAGTGACTAAGATTTAAATTGGGAGAGACTCTGATGAAGGATTTTTTATTTCTACTGCCTTTAAGTAGGGCTATCCTGTATAATTTTATTTTTTGTTATTGATAAAATGCTACTTGCAAATTTTATAACTGCAGATCTGGTACAGGTCCAGCAGATCAACAAAACACAAACAACTTAAGACACTGAACTTACAAAGCTGTGTCCCTTACGTAATATCAAAGCATACCCAACAACTTTTGAATGGGGTGCTGAAGCCTGCCAATGGCCAAAACAGCAATGGGCAATCAGGCTGGCATCTTATCTGACAGGTAACGTCCAACTTAGGAAGGCAATATAGCGCAGTGTTTTAAGGCTCTGAGCTGCAAATCCAGAGACCTGGGTTTGAATCCCACAGACCCCCACTTACATACTGTGTGACCCTGAGCAAGTCACTTAACTTCCCTGTGCTCCCAGGTTGTACCTGTAAACAAGCTTTCGGCTCAGTGCGTCTCACCTGGTTAAACAATTGGAAAAAAACAAAAACTTGCCTACAGCAATATTGACACTGCACACTCCGACAAATATGACCTTGCAGAGAGAGATATCCTTAAGATACATCACACGAGAGGCCTACAGGCAGAAATTCTGGTCCCCAAAGTACCACTCAGTTGACAATCCTGAAGAAGCCTTCACCAAACTCAGAGTTGTTCTCATTAAATGGCTCCAACCAGAGGGGGCAAAACAATCCCACAGATCATCGAAGTATTTGCAATGGAGCAATTCATCAACATCCTTCCTACTGACATGCAACTCTGAGTAAAAACACCGACCAGAAAGTGGGTAAAAGGCAGTTTATTTGGCTGAGGACTATCAGACGGCAAAACAAACACTGCATCAGCAAAGTAACAGCCGAGGAACAGTAAGACCTTCTTTTTCCTTGATTTAACTCCAGAGCAGATCTCTGTAAGATATCCCTGATAGCGGAGTCTAATCACCAGTAAGAACTCTGATGGGGGTAACAAATCTGCACCCAAAGATTTTATTTGCTATAACTGTAATAAGTCAGGCCATACTACAAGAAACTGCCATAAAAATAAGGAGGGTAACACAGGAGCAAATTTGGCATTAGCACACTGGGGCAAGTATTTAACAGATGTCAAGATGGGAGGTAAGACTGAAGGCACTTACTGATTCAGGAAAACAGACAGACCATGGTACATGTTGACGGGGTTAGGGGAAAAAAACTGCAAAAAGATTAAGTACTGGGGTCATCTGCATCCATGGGGACACTTGATACTACCTTACCACCCAAGTGACTGTGCATTAATGGGGTGCCATACTAAGTGAAAGTGGGGATCAGAAGGTTTTTCACCCTTTGAAATATTGTGTGGTAGACAACAGAGGGCCACCAGATGCATTAGAAGAAACATGGGAAGATAACACCACTCAGAAAAAAATCTATTACATCTTATAAATGGGCATGGAGAAAGAAGATGACAAAATATGTTGCATTTTCCCTCAGTAATTAGGAAGAAGCCCAAAACACCAGACTGCGTATTATGACCACAGAGTAAAAGAAAAAGTGAGCTGTTACCCACTACAGAAAACAAACTGTTGATGAAGTGGCAAGGGCCTTATATACACTGGTACAGTTAACTGAGATTGAGACCCCTAACAGGAAGAAGCCTACCAAAATATACCATGATAACCTCCTGAAGAAATGGGATCAAAAACACACCAAAGGTTGCTTTGCTGGCATCACCAACAACTGCTAAAGAAACTACTGATGTAGCTTATGTCCTCAGACAGGAACAAACCAACTTCTGACTATGTAAAGGTGAATGTTTTCTTGTCCACAGAACAAACCGCAGAAATTCTTAACTTGGTAAAGACACTTAAAAGTACTTTTACAATGCCAGGCCGAGCAAAAGGGGTTGAGCATATAATAGTGACAGAGAATGCTCACCCGATCAGACAAAAGACATACAGATTACCAGAGAGGTTAAGAGCAGATGTGGTTAAGGAAACAGCAAAAATGAAAGCTGGATATCACTTAAGAATCCGGAATTGCTTGGTCATCACCAATGGTGACTGTAAATAAAAAAAGGAGGTGTAAGAATATGCCTTAATTTTAGGAAACTTAATTAAATGCTGTATTTGACAGCTACCCTATGTCTAGGATAGATTTAGTGGGAAGACTGAAGTTCCAAGTACATTAGTACCCTCAATCTCACCAAGGGTCACTGGCAAATTCAACAGATTCCGGAGACAAAATTGCATTTCCCACTCCAGTTTGATTTTATCAGTTCACTAGCACAGTCTGGTTTACATGGTGCACCCACTACATTCCAGCAGTACATGGATGTAATTCTAGCCCCTCACACGGGTCAATGTGCTCCTCTACCTAGATGATGTTGTAGTGTTTAGTCCAAACTGGAAAAGACACCTGGCACACCTACAAGCAGTTATCAAATCTATCAGAAAAGCAAGTTCTACCATTAATCCTACCAAGTGCGCATCAGACATACAGAAAATAAGACAATTGGGTGATATGTGGGGAAATGGAGAAGTAAAGCCATACATTTCCAGGACAGAAGCTGTATAAGTCCTGTCCACAGAACAAAAAAACATGGCAGGATTTTTTTTTATTTATTAATACTTTTCCTCCACACTGGGACACTGGCAGGCCGTCCATTACTCCCTCAGAGGATTCTTCTCTCCGGCCAGGCATCCCGCACCAGTCCTACCTGGCAAAATCCCTTGGTCCCCCGTGAAAGGGTGAGAGGCGTCGACTCTCCCCCCACCGGAAGCCAACATCTAGATCGCCAGGAAACAAGAGTGGGCGCAGCCTGCCAACATGGAGCCTACCAGCTCCATTTTTCCTCTGCTTTTCTGCCCCAGACCCACACACGTGCAATGGGCCAGGCAACTGTCTATGCCTCCGCGCAGAGTGTCTTACTCCCTGTGCGTGGGTCCATCCCTATTCTAAGCACCGTGCCTGTGCTGACTCCAGCCTCCGCTGGGCGTCAAGTCTACAGCACGCTGCTTTGTATCTCCCAAAGGAAGGAGAGACGGACGCTCGATAGAATGACCCAAATCCGTTCCCAAACCAGGGTCGCCAGCATGGCGTGGGGTGTGGCGTCCAGCACCTCAACCCTCAGCAGCACCGGGCTGGCCTGTCAGGTCAATTTTAGGTCTGGCTGGGTACTACCAAGCATTTATTCCCAACTTTGCCCAATTATCTACTCCCCTCATTGAATTCACAAAAAAAAATGATACCCAAATAATGAAATGGTTCCTAGAGTGTGATGTGGCTTTTCAGGCCATCAAGGCTGCATTTGTTCATTCCTGGTTTAAAAAAAAAAGAAGTACAGTTATGTAAGAACTTACCGTAATAGATCTTCAAGGGGGGGGTCTCTTGCATCAGGCCATCATACGTAGGACTCCGCTGTCAGGCACTAGGACCACAAGAAGACTTTCTAGCTAGCAGTCTACCAGAGAGGGCTGTCCACCTCAGACACTCTCTGATGTCATCTACCCTATACAGGTAGGCGGCCCCCATATCCTCCCCAGTTCTCCCACGGAGACCCTAGAATACCTGGTTCGGGGAACCCTAGGTTCGGGGGAGAACGGAAAGGGAAGGCTAAAGGTCTCCTCTTGGAGAGGAAGCAGAACAGGATTACAGGCTAAGGGAGGGAAAAGCAAGGCCTGCTGCAAGAGATCCCCTCGAAAATCTACTGTTACAATAAGTTCTTACGTAACTGTACTATCTTACTTAGGGGGAATCTCTTGCAGCTGGCCATCACACACAGGACGAGTCCCAAGCAGTTCCAAACCTGACAGAACTAGTAGACTGGGTGGAGGAGAAGCACCTAAGAAAGAAGTCCCTGTCACAATGCCAGGCCAAAATTGGGTCTGTGCCTAGAGGTGATGTCCGAACTGTAGTGCTTGGTGAAAGTGTGGACTTAACTCCAAATGGCTGCTGCGCAGCTCTCTGCAGCTGAAACGTTGCAGAAGCAGGCAACTGGCGGAGTGGCCATCAACAACTCCCAGAAGGTCCTTGCCATATTTCCAGTAGCAAAAAATATTGCAGTTGGCCAACCATTTGGACAAGCACTAATTAGAAATAGGTGCACCCTCTTCCACTGGGGTGAACGAAAAACAAAATTGAGGAGTTCCTAACCTCTTTGGTCCTGTACATATAACGCAAAAATTCTATGCACATCCAAAGTGTGAAGCAATGCTCACCTGGATTGGTATGCTCCGGAAAATATACAGGGAGATAAAGGGAGTGATTCAAAGTAAAATCAGATACGACCTTAGGGAGAAACGGAGGATAAGTACATAAAGACACCCTATCTGTGTAAAACTAAACAAGGTTCCTTACACATGACGGCCTGATGTTCAGAAATCCTCCAATCAGAAGTAACAGCAACTAAAAAATAAAGCTTTCCACGACAGAAAGTGGAGCTTGCAACTCGCGGCCTGTTCGAAAGGAGGCAGGGTGAGCTTTTCCAACACAAGGGGACGCTGTGGAGCCCAAGCAAAATGGCCAGAGACAGATAAAGCTCTGCTGTTTACGATCTTTTATAGATATTTTCAGCAGAATCTGATTGAGCAGCTCTACTTAATTGCAAGATTTCCTGTGCTGCACGACATGGGTAACCCTTTAAAGAGAACATCGGCGGAAGGAGCTAGACCTAAAGCAGTTCCCAGAGCTCCCAGCGCGACAGTGGCACAGGGCAGCGAGCCTGACCACTAGGAAGGCAATAAGGAAGAAACTCTACAAACTTTGGGAGCCAAACTGAATCGGCTCAGAACGGTGACCGGATTATCCAATAAATTCAAGCACTCACGAACAGAGTGGCCACTGTAGAGACCACAGTGGAAATGGTCACAACAGCCTCAGCTGAAGCTACTAAAAAGTCTGACATGGCCATGGGAGCTGTCGCTTCTGTGCTGAAAGAAAACACACATCTTCACTCCAGACTGGAAACGGAGAATCACATGAGAGCCCAGAATTTAAGGATTCTTGGACTACCAGACGGGTGTGAATGTGATCACTTGGTGGTGTTTCTGCAGGACCTGCTAATACAGCAGCTGGAGGAAGAAACTACCCCAACGGTCCAAATGTTTCAGAAGGCATACAGTGTCACATCCCGGGGCTGTCCAGATAATCCAGAGGACCCCTGAACAGTAGTAATTGTAACAGACAGAGTGGGCTCCAGGATTATCTACTTGCACTTGATCGCCAAAAAAAACATCTGTTCCATGATGGCCAGCAAATATGGATGTTCACCAACCTGTCCTACGCTACCAGGCTAAAGAGAAAAAAGGAGCCAGAGCGATGTTGCGAGAGGCAAGCGTTCTTCATGGTACAGTCTTCCCAGCCAGTCTGCAGATTGTGCACCGAAGCAAAGTTTCTCTCTTTTCGGAGCCAGCGGAGGCCCTGAAGTGGTGTCAGCGGAACGCTCCATCCCGACCACGAGTTCCTGAAGCAGACGACCCTTTGTGTGATGAAAAAATCCCCTTTTTGTGTAAACAGCACAGAAACATGGATTTTTTTTGGTATGGGGATGGGGGGATGAAGTTAGTGTCCCAAGGTAAGCCAAATAAAAAGTGTTTTTTGTACCAGATGATCCGTTTCTGTATGAATAGATATGGGACTGGAGTTTCTTTCTCCCCTAAGCTGTGACCCCCACTCCACAGTAGTGGAAATGTTTTGCTTTCTCCAAGGAAAATATTTTTGTTTTGCTCACATTACAGTTAAGTGCCTTGTTTTTCTATACTGCATGTCATATGGCACTGATATACTGCTTAGCACTGTACTCTTATGAACTGTGGTAGCTGCCCAATCTCTATGTATTAGTACAGCAGTGAAGTATTTATCTATATCCTATTAGCACTTAGTGCATTTATTTTGCTTTGGCATGGTGGAGTTCTCATTCCCCTTTTGTGGGAAAGATACTGTACTTCACAGACTTTGAACATTTCTTATTTAGGCACCATGCAGCTCATGGGCTCCTTTGCAGGAAATGGAATGTACTTTGGACTTATTTTACTTGTTCTTCCCCAGTATGACGTATCTGAACGTTTAATGGATAAACTGACTGTATTAAGGAGTGGCACCCTCTCAGTTCACAGATATGTGTGTGTGTGTGTGTGTGTGTGTGTATATATATATATATATATATATATATATATATATATATATATACACACACACACACACCACACACACACACACACACACACACACACACACAACTCTGTACAATTAAATGTTGGTAATGCAACTATGCATTTGTTAAATAAAGAAAGTTTAAAAAAATTTGAGGTCCTAAGCCAAGAAAGGACCTTTTTTTTGGGGGGGGGTTCAAGTGCAGAGTACCTCACAAGAAGGTACAGGCCACATCTAGCTAAGCCACTGACCACCCATCAACAGGTACATGATACGCAGAGATGGCAGACCGATGTACCTTGATGGAGGAGTATTTGAGGCCAGAGTCTGAAAGGGACAACAGGTACTCTGGGATCAGATTAACTGGGCACATAAAGGGATACAGGTGGTGTGAAGATGCCCAAATGGTGAAACGCTTCCACTTCATGGAGTAAGTGGCTCTGGTGGAAGGATTGCAAGCTGCCACCAAGACCTCTGCCACTTTGGGAGAAACCCCAAAGCGAGAAATGGCTACATCCTCAGCAGCCACGCATGAAGATGGAGCAACCTGAGGTCCGGGCAGATTAGGGTGCCCTGATCCTGGGACAGCAAGCCTGTGCACAGTGGCAGGGGCACTGGGAGTTTCACTGCCAGTTGCTGAAGGAAAAGGAACCAAATCTGGCAAGGCCAAAATGGAGCAATGAGGATCATGGTCGCCCCCTCCATTTGCAGCTTGATGAGAACTCGCTGAAGAGGGAAGAGAGGAAAAGCATACAGAAACCACCTTCTCCAGGAGCGGGACGAGGAGTCTCACCTGAAAACTCCAAACCCTGGAACGAGCAAGCAGAAAAGTGGCACTTTTGAGCTGAATGGGGATGCAAAAAGGTCCAACTCTTAGCGACCCCAGCAGTCAAAAAGATCCTCTACTACAAAGGACAGGAGCTCCCATTCGTGCACATAAGACTGAGACCAGCTTAAGTTGTCTGCTAAGACGTTTTGAGTGCCTGGGACATGCACGGCGGAAAGATGAAGGCTGTAGTCCAGTGCCCAATACCAGAATCTCATCGCCTCCTGACACAGGGGGTATGAGTGGGTCCCTCCCACTTGTTGATGTAGTAGACTAAGTTGGTCTTGCCTGTCTGGACCAACATTGGGCCTGGGGAGAGCTGGGTCTGAAAAGTCTGAAGGGCGTACAGAATGGCTCTCATCTCCAGAACATTTATGTGAAGATGTCCCTCGGCTGCAGACCACACTCCCTGGGTCTGGTGCGCCCCCAAATGAGCTCCGCATCCTGAATTGAATGAGTCTGATCAGGACTTGCTGTGGGATGGGGAATAAGGAAGAGCACCCCCGGAGCAGGTTGCTGGGATCCAGCCACCGTAACAGGACCTTTACGGGGTCGAGACCAAGACCATTTGTTCGAGATCGTCTGTATGCTGATACCACTGCACCCAAAGTGTCCACAGAAGGATTCTCATGTGTAGCCTGGCTAGGGACGGTGACTATGACAGCCGCCAAGTGACTCAGGAAGTGTAGAAATACCTGAGCTGGGACATGAGGAGGAGTACAGCAGTCTGGCCAGCTCCATAAAGATGTCTGCCCTGTCCTGGGGAAGGAAGTCCATGCCCTCAGCTGTGTTCAGAACAGCCCCAATATACTGAAGGCATTGGACAGACTGATGGTCACGCTGAGGTCCTGAAAAAAAGGCGCAGTGTATGTTCCAGGGTAAGAAGACGGCACTGCCTGGACGGGGCCGCTAAGAGTCAATCGTCCAGGTAGGGAAAAACACAGAATCTCTGGAGCTGGATGGCAGCTGCTACCACTGCCAGGCACTTGGTAAAAACCCTGGGGGCTGAAGACAAGCCAAAAGGTAGACCCCAGAACTGGATGTGAGCTACCTGGAAGTGAAAGCGCAGGAAGCACCTGTGAGATGCGCATATCTTGATGCAAAGGTACACAACTTGCATGTCCAAGGAACAAATCCAGTTCCCCTGTTGTAACAGCGGGAGAAGGCCCCGTAGCATGACCATTCTGAATTTCTTGTACTGAATGGAGATAGTCTGTTGAGGTCTCCCGTGCACTTGGGAACCATGAAGAAATGAGAGTAGAACCCCTGTCCTCGTTGGCGGACAGGGGCTGGTTCTATAGCCCACTTTCGAGGAATGGCATGGATTTCCTTCCAGATCAGGGGTACAAGATGGGACGGGTAGTAGCACAGAGACAGAGGAAGGTCTGGAAGCCATTCCAGGAACTCCAGAGTGTGACCCTGTTCGATTAACTGAAATACCCAGCTGTCTGATGTGATCTCCCTCCACTTGGGCAGGCGGATGGAGAAACATACCTCTACCAACACCCTCCTGTCCCACCTGAGGAAAGGGGTCAGGCAAGGAGACGGGGGGGGGATGTAGGGGGGGCCACTGGTCCCCTCTTGGGATTTTGCTAACAGAGGCAGCTGGGATAAGCAAGGCGGGAGCTGTAGTCTTGTTTTCCCAGGGTTCTAGCCAACTGTCTGGCTTGGCGGGGAGGCTGACAACAAAAGGGCTGCTTTGGGATAGTCCTTTGCTGGCTATGATAAAGGGAGTGGAACGATCTAATGGCCCTCCCTGGGGCCTGAAGCCTAATGAAGATGTCCTCCACATCGCCACCAAACAGCAGGAAGGCCCTGAAAGGGGCATTCAGGATGGATTGCTGTACATCCTGCGCAAACCCCGAAACCCTGAGCCAAGAATACCAGTGAAGGCAGACACTAGTGGCTGCAGCCCTAGCCAACGCATGCACCACATCATAGGTAGTTCTGAGAAGGTAGTCACAGATGTCGGAAACTGTTCTGACGTTGTCCTGCAATCCCTTCTTGGGAGCTCCCTCCGGGAGGAAGAGGACAACCTCCCGAACCTTATCAAATAGGGAATTCTGATACTGCAGCATATGGCTAACGTAATTGTGGGCCCAGATGGCAAGAGTGGAAGAAGCAAACATCTGTTTGCCAGAAAAATACAAATTGCGGGACTCCTGGTCTGGTGGCAGGGAGCAGAGTTGTTTCGGTCGTTTAAAGACCTGCACTCCAGGGCATGATAAAGCCTGTCTGTCATATGAGACATGGCTGAGAGGAGATGGGGCCGATCCTAAGCTGCCATTGTCACATCCTCATAAGCATCAATAAGTGGGGGAAACCATCAATGGTGGGGCATCAGGTTTGCATACATAAACCGCCAGCCGCTTACGTTCAGGGTCCTGCTCCTCAGAACCAAAGCCCACTGCTGCCTGGATGAGAAGCATGACTGCAGAAAAGGAGGGGGGGATGGACGGCATAATGTCCTTAGGTGTGGGCACCCCTTTCCGAAAACCTGAAGGAGGGAGAGGGGGGGAGCCTGAAACATCATCCCCTTCGTCCGGAGCATCCTCATCACCAGAATCAGGAAGGACCAAGTCTGGATGTTATTCATCCCCTTCGTCTGCCAGGTGAGTAGGAAAGGAGGACGGCCTAGATGTCTTGGGGGGGGCACTGGGGGACGGGAGACATAGGCCCCCGCAGTAGGTCCTACAGTGGAGGTGGCAGGGCCGGCATCGGTACCCGAGAACACAAGACACCCCCCCCCGAATATCCACCATGACAGCCATAGGGCCCAATGGCGGTGGATAAGGGTAACCCATGAGACCCCTGGCGTAGAGAGGAAAGCCAGGATAAGGCCTCGTGGGAGCTGGGTGAGGGCAATATGGACCCTCAGGCGTGTCCGGTGAGGGCCCTGTGGCGGAGCAGGCAATGATGGGGCCGGCAAAGGTTGAGCCCTACGTGGGGTAAACTGAGGGTTGGGACCCAGTGAGCAACCTATCTCCAGAGAGGTTGCAGACCATTATAAAGTGTCAGACGCTGGGGAAGTGGGTGATAGGAGGGGTGACGAAGGTGCCCATGCATCTGTGGAATCCACGTCGGTGGGAGGACTGCCAACAGGGGCCACTCTTGTGTACCTGAGGAAATGATGGGCCTAAGCAGCAGGGGCATGGTGGGCTGGGAGGATTCCTGGTCCGACGCTCCTCCGCCAGTAACTGAGATAGTGGCAGGAGGAGGAGGAGGAATCACCATTTGCCCTGAGGTGGGGGTACGTTGGTGGGGCATGGGGGCTGACAGCCCCAAAGGAGGTGAACGCCGATGCAGCGCTACACGAGTGTGGAGAGTGGGAAGACAAAGACCGGGACTGGCGCTTCTCTTTGTACCGGTGTTTGCGCTTTCTGACAGATTTGTCCCAGGGCTGCGTCAGAGTCAAACCTCAGGACTGGGCCTGGGAGGCCAAGCTCAGGGCCTGAGCGGCCTGAGGTTGGGCCTTGGAGGCTGGAGAAGGTAACACCTGCAGCTCCTGCTTCATTAAGGCAACCTTCAGCATGAGTAAGTGCCCTTTGAGGGTCCGCTGACGGCAGTGAAGGGTGGCAGAACTCACAAGAAGACAAGTTGTGGTCCGGACATAGGCAGAAAAGGCAAGCTGAATAGCCATTGTTCTTGGAAATTTGCTTGCCACAGGCACATTTGTTCCAATGCTCCGATGTCGATGAGGAAGGAGATGAAGACATAAAAGGGGAGAGGTTAAAAAAAAAAAAAGAAACATCGATGAATGGGGAAATAACTAAGGTGAGAAACAAAAAAGGCATGAAAATGGCAGTGGAAGCAGCGGCGGTTCTCTTGTAGAGCCAATGTGACTTGGTCGAGGGCCTGAAAGAACTGGGGAGTATATGGGGGCTGCCCACCTATACAGGCTAAATGATGTCAGAGAGCGACGTCATAGGTGGGCGTCCCCTTCTGGTAGACTACTAGCTAGAAAGTTTCCATGTGGTCCTAGTGCCAGATGGCAGAGTCCTACATGTGATGGCCTGCTGCAAGAAATTACCCCAAAGTAAGATGTCCAGAGTCTGAGAAACAATTTCTGTTACAGACAGATGCATCAGAGATAAACCTAGGTGCAGTCCAGAGTCAGACTATAGATGGTAAAGAACACCACATACTGTATTATTAGTAGGGAACTCCATAACAGAGAGAAAAAGTACTCCACTATTGAAAAAGAATGCTTTGCTGTGAAATGGGCAACAGAGTCCCTTAAGTTTTATCTGCAAGGACCCGACTTTGTACTTATAACAGATCACAATCCTCTCTGTTGGCTTAATCAAATGAAGGATAAAAACCAAGAATCTCATGGCACCTGGCACTGCGGCCATTTAAATTCAAAGAGATGCACAAATCCAGAAAATGTCAATGCTGATTTTCTATCAAAACAGTTCAAGAACTGAGAATTCAGAAAGTTGAAAAAAATGTGTCACATTTTTGCTAACAAAATTGTGAAAAAAGGGATACTGCATACGCAAAGAACTGTAAATGTTATAAGGGAACGTTGAAAGAGAAATAAATACAGGTTACTCACCTGTAACAGGAGTTCTAGGAATGGTATATGTTGTTCATCCGCACTCATTGGCAGGTATCCTTGCCGCTTTAAATCTTGCCGGAAGGTCTTCAAGCTTGCTCCTCCCACCCACCCGGGTGGTATAACTCTCGGCTCCGCCCCATGACGCCAGATCTGCCCGCTGGAAGCTCACAGGTTGTGCGTCAAGCCGGAGGTCGGTGGTCAGGATGAACAACATATACCATTCCTAGAACTCCTGTTACAGGTGAGTAACCTGTATTTCTAGGGACATGGATATGTTGTTCATCCACACTCATTGGCAGACTCCTAGCAGTTCTCCGGGAGGAGGGAGGCAAGACGCACACCCCCAATACTTACTTGGGAAAGAGAGACTGGAGAACCGAGGCCCCAAAACCAGCATCCCGGCGTGACTTAAGGTCGATGTGGTAATGGGTAATGAAGGTGTTTGCTGACTTCCAGGTAGCAGCCCTGCAGATTTCCTGGATAGGGACGTCCCTGGAAGCAGCCACTGCCAGCAGTATGGCGGGTAGAATGAGCTCTATCCTCTGGGAGGCTCCATGCCCACCAACTTATAGCAGAGATCTATGCAGGAGGTTACCCACCTGCTTATCGTCCGCTTGGCTGCAGGTCTGCCAGATGCGGCTTCAGCAGAGGGACAAATAGCTGAAGTAACCTCTCTCGATTTCCCAGCCAGGCGCTCCTTATAATAAGCGAGCGCCCTTCTAGGGTCCAGAGTATGGAGCCTATATTCGGCCTCCGAGGTGTGATTGGGGTAGAACACCGGCAGAGTCAACACCTGGTTAAGGTGAAACTCCGACACCACCTTCGGAAGGAATTTCGGGTGGGGGCGCAGGACAACCTTGTCCCTGTGGAAGACCAGGTAAGGAGACTCGATGGAAAGCGCCTGGAGCTCTCCCATCCTTCTGGCTGACGTGATAGCCACCAAGAAGGCGGTCTTCCACGACAGGTGAGAGAGAGCACACCTGTGCATAGGTTCGAATGGCTTGCCCATGAGCTTGCCAGTACCAGCAGTAGATCCCACGGAGGTGGGGTTCCCGCACTGGAGGAAATGTGATCAAGGCCTTTGAAAGCGCCAGACCACCTTCTCCTGCGACATCGACTGCTTCCCCGCCCGCCCGGTAAGCAGAGATGGCTGCCAGGTGCACCCTTAGGGTCGCCGACCTAAGCTCCTTGACTAGAAAGGACCATAAATAGTCCAAGATGCTTGCCAAGGAACAGGAGGAAGGGTCCAAGCCCTTGTTCTGACACCAAATGGAAAACCTTTTCCATTTGAAGGCATAGCATTTTCTGGTCGACTCCTACGGGACCAACTACATTGAGGACTCGTCGAAAGACCCAAGGCCTGGAACTCTAGCCGCCAGGAACCAGGCCGGCCAGGTGCAGGGATTGAAGGTCCGGATGGAACACCTTCCCTGATTGACTGAGAGCAGGTCGGGCGAGCTGGAAGCTGCAGCGAGTCCTGGGCTGAGACTGAGGAGATCTGGGTACCAGAACTGGCGAGGCCAGTCTGGGGCTATCAGAATCACCTGCGCCTTGTCCCTCCTCGCCTTGAGAAGCACCTTGTGGATCAAGGGAAATGGGGGAAAGGCGTAAAAGAGGCCCGGGGTCCACTGCCTCGAGAAGGCATCCCCTGCAGCGAGCCTGCTGAGGGGCGGGCATGGAACAGACTCAGCTGCGCTTCTCCTGGAGGCAAACAGGTCCACCTGAGGGTGTGCCCCAATGGGAGAACAGATGCTGTACTACCTCCGCAGGAGAGACCACTGTGGGATGCAGCCCCTATCCGCTCAGGGCATCGGCCAGGGTGTTGGAGGCTCCTGCCACGTGAATGGCTAGAGATCCACCTCCAGGCTGCGCGCACGAGTGACCAAATGCGGAGCTTCCTTGCATAGAAGCATGGAGCGCCTCCCGCCTCGGCGGTTTAGATAGTACATGGTCGTGGGTATTGTCCGCCTGGACTCGGACCACTTGGACCCGAGGAACGGAGCAAAGCGGTGAGAGCTAGGCGGACCGCCGAGCTCCAGCAGGTTGATGTGGCATCGGACTCCTGGGACCAGAGGCCATGAGCCCGGTGTTCCCCAGATGGGCACCCCAACCCATCAGAGAGGCATCGGTCGATAGAGAGACCGTCGGCTCGGGCGGACGATTGGGATGCCCTCCTGCAAATGATCTGAACGGTCCACCACTGGAGAGCTGCTCCACATCCCCTGTGTCACCGACACAAGCTGGTCCAAAGGATCGCAGCTGCCAGGACCACTGGCTGGCCAGTCCTCACTGGAAGGGGGACGCATGTTCCAGCGGCCCCAACGGACCACGCCTGGTGCAGGCCGCATGAGACCCAGGAGGCGAGGAAGTCCCGGCAGGGCTAATTGCCCAACCAGAAATGATCGGGCAAAGGAGGAAAGAACCTCGGCCCTGTCCGCCGAGCCGCGGCCTGGCTCAAGAGAGTCGAGCTGCGCCCGATGAATAGAATCACCTGCTTCGCTCGAGTTCGACTTGGCCTCGATGGATAAGGAGGCCCAGTTGAGAGCAGACTTGGAGGGCCAGATCTCTGACCACTCTGCCTCCTTCCTGGAGGGAGCTGCTATCAGCCAGTCGCCCAGGTAAGGGTGGCCACCCGACCCTCGGGCGCCAAGAGGGAATGCTGTCACCACTGCCATGCATTTGGTGAAGACCCTGGAGCTGGAGACAAGTCGAAGGGCATGGCTTGAATCAAGAGGGATCCTTCCGCCGAAGCTGAAGGAATCTCTGGTGAGACGGACGGATAGGGACGGAAAAACGCTGCCTGCAAGTCCAGAGAGCAGAACCACACGCCGCTCCAAGGATGGTATTATCTGAGCCAGAGTGACCATCCTGAAGGTTCGAGACCTTAGGAACTTGTTTAGGTCGTTAGGTCGAGAATGGGGCGCCAGCCCCCTCCGCTCTGAACCAGGAAGTACCTGGACACAAACCTGGGTCTGAAGGAGGGTCCACCACCTCTTATCACCTCCCTTCTGGAGGAGGAGAGCCATGTCGCTCGACGAGCCGCCAGTGAGGCTGGGATCTCGGCCCCCGAGGCTAAGGCTCTGAAGGGTGGTGCCTGCTCAATTCCAGAGGTAGGCTCTTCCCACCACCTCAAGACCCACCTGTCCGTGGAAACAGCGACCAGGCGGAACGGAAGTGCTGAGCCGCCTCCCCCACGGGGACCCAGGGATAAGGTGACGGGAATGGGGGCGACACCCCTCAGCCCTGCCACTGGGCAGGCTTGAGGAGGGACCGCCGAGGGACCTCCTGGGCCTTTTTCCTCCTCCTGCCTCCTGTTAGAGGAAGCCGCGGCTTGGGTTTGGGATGCCAAGGCCGAGCCTGCTGGCCCTGACGCTGCTGGGACGGGCGCGACAGGGCACAGAAGGACGAAAAGGGCTTAGGCTGTGGTTTCATGCCTTGTCCTTCTGAGCGGAAGAGACCAAGTCCAAGGTAGCATTGGACTTCGATCCTCTGCGGTGACCTTCCACCCCAGGGTCAAGAGGTCAGTCCCCAAAGGGAACATCCGCCAACTTGTGCTGGGTATCCGGGCAAAGGTGGATATCCTCAGCCAAGCCCGCCGACGCGATAGCCACTGCGGCCGCCACCGATCTGGCACATGAGTCCCCTATATCCAAAGCAGTCTGGAGCTGCTGTTTGGCCACTGCTCTGCCCTGGTCCCGCACCTGCTTAACCGTAGTCTGTAGATCGGCGAAGATGAGGATGACCTCATCCAGGAGCCCAACAGGCATGAGAAAAATGTGCCATGAGGACGGCTAACTGGCCTGACGAAGGTCGAGAGGACGAGCGTAGACTTTTTCGCCCGACATAGTCCAATTTCTGGACTCTTGTCAGGAGGTTTGTCCCATCTCTGGCGCTGACGGGCGCCCGAAAACGCTGTCGGGTAACCAACCCCCAGCAGAGGGGTGTCCGAAAACCGGACAAGGAACTGGTGGGACCGCGATACTTCCTGGCCATCCTGGCCGAAGGCGCAGGGCAGGGGAAGCAGGGCGCTGAAGCTCCAGAGCCGGACTCCACTGGCGGCCTCGCCACCGGAAAGGCTCCTCCGCCGGAGAATCCTCGTCCAGAATCTCCTCGAGGGGATACCTGGCCCGCTTGGAACGGGTTCGAGCTCCATCCCGTGGACTCCGAGATGAGCCAAGTAGTCCTAGGAAGGACGACGGGCTATCGCCCATAGACTGACCTCCTGAAGACTCCAAGTCCAGTCGCTGGAGAAAAAGGAGGAATCATCTTCGGACTCGGAAGAGTCCTCGAAGAGCTGTCTCTGGCCTGAGCCACCCTTCCACCTGCCGAGGTCGGTCGGGAGTGAGGGTAACTGACAGCCGATGGGTAGACCTTTAGCCGACTCGAGAATCCTTGGTCGGAGCCCCACTGGTGGCTGTGGAGGCGAGGTTCCACCGAATCGGTGGAGCAGTTGGTTTTGGCCAACAACCGCCTGGGTATAGGCCTCGGATAAGTCGAGGGGTTGTGTCGGCACGCCCGTGACAGTTACTTCATGGCCGAAGGCGACGGGTCGGCTTACTCCCGCCAGGAGGAGCTGTTGCAACATAAGGTCTCGCTCCGCCGACGTAATTTACGCCGAAGCCTCCTCATCCGAGGTGAGAGGAGAAGAGGCCGAAGGCGACGCCGCTTACCGGTGCCGGTGACCGGGACCGCCATGACGGTGGGATCGCTGGACCGGAAGAGGTCCGGAGACCGGTAATCCCGGAATTTCCGAGGTCGGTGCGGGAGGTGTCGGCCGGAACCGTACTCTTCGCTCGATGGTGCATCCGAGGCTCCGGAACCGAGGCAAAGGCGAGCCCATCGGGATCTCAACCCTCCCGGGAACCGAGAGGGAATTCGGCTGCTAAAGGCGACAGCCCGTCCCAATGGGTCGAGAAAAATCTCACTTCATCGGTGGGAGTCTCGTCAACTGACCTGACGGGACACCATGAGGCCAGTGGTCAAGCCGAAGCGGTCGCATCTAAGCCGACGGTCGACGGCTCGGGAGAGGGACTTTCCCTGGCCCTAAGAGCGACCGACGAGGGACTTTACTCTGTCCTCTTTTTGGACCGGAATAAGGTCCCGCTAACGAGGCCCTTTCTCCTTTAGTGGAGAGGGACAGACAAAGCTCCTTAAAAGAAGCCGTGTAAGAAGAGCCCAGAGAGAAGGATATATGCGCGGCGAGGAAGATACTGCCCCGCCGCCTCTTCGAGGGCTTACCATCCGCCAGAAGCGATCCGCCGAAAGCCCGCCGCTGACACCGCCAACCGGCCTCCTTGACTTCACCGAGGGAAACGCTCGGGACGGCCCAGTTGCAATCGGGCAGCACGGTCTCGAGGACGAGGGCCGAGAAAGATGAGCACAGGTCGCAAACCCGCGGGTCGTGCTCAAGGCCTAAGCAGTAGACACACGTGAGTGTGGATCCGTCTCCGACATCTTCTTGCCCGCATGGGCATTCCAAACCGGAGTCGATTGGTCCATCGCAGCACGAGGGATAGAAGACTAAGTCTTTTTCGCAAAATTTATTTATTTATTTATTTTTAAATCCAAGAAACGGAGAAATGGAACCAGTCTCAAACGCAGAGCTGCTAAGGAGGGGAAACCTGAGCCCTGCCGTAAGGAAGATCTACGTCATGGGGCGGAGCCGAGAGTTATACCACCCGGGTGGGTGGGAGGAGCAAGCTTGAAGACCTTCCGGCAAGATTTCAAGCGGCAAGGATACCTGCCAATGAGTGTGGATGAACAACATATCCATGTCCCTAGAAAGTAAGGTTTTGGAAATCTTTAAAAATAAAAAAATAGGTTACCTCAGAGAGAGGGTGTGTGTGTGTGTGTGAGAGAGACACGGTTGCGCAAGACCCTGTCCCATCTGTTATACAGACAGTTAAAAGCAATGATCTATTCTGTGACTTGTCTGTCTGACTGCACAATGTGGCACCTAGGAACAAGCAACTCTGTGAGCCCATAATGCCACCCCCCCCCCCCCGTTAACTTCCTTCACGTGCCATTTCTATTCTTTCACCCTTTGCTTCTCTGGTTACAAAAATATTGTGTTACTTTTTATGTGAAACAGGGATCCATTAGTTTGGAAATGTATATTACTTATAGTGTAGAAATGATTACCAAAAGCTTCCCCCCCTCCTTTTTTCTTTTTAAACACAGGTTAACTGTCTGTAGTTTGACCTCCACAAGCTTGTTTACCAGAACTGTCAACACAAGACTAGCACAGGGACAGTGTGTTCTATTTTGCTGCACCTATTAAGACTAGATCTGCTCGGGACTTCTGGGGATGTCATGCACCAGGACACATCCAAACTCGAGAGCTCCAGCAGAGATCGTTCCTAAAACCTCCAAATTCCTGCGCTAAACAAAGAATCGCGGTAAAATAAGACTACTAGAGGTTACAACATGCCGAGAGGAAGGGAATGAGCCAAAATGAAACAGCTGGCGGTTACAGATGAGGGTGGTTTTATCGGAAGGCGGCTCGGAAAGTGAGGGCTCACAGGCCTCATCGACCTCATGCCGAAGTGCAATGGCCTAAAGCTGCATCCCAGCTGAAAATCTTCAGAGGCAAATGACACAGATATTGTCGGAGCTCCGAGACTTCTGCAAAGAGATGCGCTCCACAACCACCACTCTCTGCACTGATATTGGCAAGTTGGAGAAGCGACAGGAGGCCTTGGAGACTCAGGACACAGACACTGATGGCAGGGTAGACTGTGCAGAAAGGACTATAGTACAGCTGCATCAGAATATAAAGCTGCTGCAAGAGAGAGCAGAGGATGCGGAGAGCAGAAACCGCCGCAACAATATACACACTGCTGGCATCCCTGAAGGGGCAGAGGGCCAGGATATCCTCCAGTTTCTGCAAAGCAACCTCCGTGAGGTCCTTACCCTTCCAGCCCACTATTCACTGGAATTTGAGTGGGCTCACGGTACACTAGGCCCAAAACCAGCCCCTGGAGCTCATCCACGAGCAATGTTGGTTAGATTCCTGCACTTTCAAGAAAAAGAGAGCATCCTGCATGCAGCATGGAAGTAGGGAGCACTGCTATTTTAAAAACAGCGGTTGTACTTTGAGAATGACTACACTCCTGAAGTAATGACAAGACGGAAGGTGTATATCTCCATAATGAGAGTACTCAAGGCTGCGGGCATACGATTCAGGACACCATACCCGGAGAAGATGACTATTTTCTTTACAGATGGCAACCTCACCTTTGGACTCAGCTACAGCTGCCACGGAGGAACTTGGGGCCAGGAAGATGGACGTCCCTCCACAGAATAGCAACCTCGGCTCATCCGGCTCCTCGATCACCTCCAGGCTATCTTAGAAGATGTGGAACAGTGGCCAGCATGAAGCGAGGCATCGCCAAGGAGCGGAGGCAAAACACAGTGAGCACCCTGAAGGCCCGCCAGGCGTCCCACCCAATCGACTGACTGCACTCCACAAAGTCCCCAGGATGAGAAACTGCAAGTATTACCATCTGCAAGGCATTAATAACCTAACCAATAGACTGAACTGACTTATCACTGGCAGAGAAGATTTGAATCTGCCGCCAGCATAGACTGTTGATGTTAATGTGGGGAAATAAGTGTCTTAGCTCGGATGGCCTGGGAATGGGCGCTTCGGGCCTTCCCACGCTATCTGCACTCCCTCCTCGCATTTCCCTCTGCCCCCACGGTGGGGGCTTTGGGGGCCCTTCTCCTGCGATTCCTTTCCTTGTTCTTTCCTCTCTGCGATTGCCCTCCTTGTGGCTAACTGCCTGGGATCTGCCTCCTCTCGTTTCTGTGCAGGGGCGCTTTGGCCCATAGTAGCGATCATGCCTTATGGTATGGCGCCTGTCGGTGACAAGATCTGGCATTTTGGTTTCCTTCCCCCATCTCACTCATGAGCCTACAGATCCCCTCAAATACTCATTGAGGAGCCTAGATCCTGCAAGGACCACTGCACTAAGTGGGGGACAGGGGTCCGGTGTGGGTGACCGCTGCCTTAATTTGGCCCACACGGAGGAGCGGTAACCATTAGGAGGTAAATCTGAAAACCCTGAGCACCGAGCGAATCCCTCCCTTGACATAGGAGCCTCAGACTGCACGCTACCACTCCTCAGTTTCAAGGAGGGGTCTGTAATATTGAAAGTGATGCATCTGTTACGATGGTACATGGGGTGCCTGGGGTACTCAGTGCAGCCCTGGGAGGGGGGTAAAATGCTCCTAAGCCACCTCGACTGTCACCCACTTTGCTCTCAAACTCCCTTCGGGAGAGCTGTTCGGAAAGAGATGATTATTGTCGAGTTGTCTGTCTCACTATCCATCACTCCCCTCTCTGGCAACAATGGGACTCTGGGTCAGGTCCGGGGCAGGGACGGAGTGGGCCGTTATCATGCCGTGAAGAAAACAGGGAGAGACAGACTGGTTGAGGGGGAAATCTGAAACCACTTTAGGCAAAAACTTCCTGTTAGTTCTTAGGACCACTTTATCTCTATGGAAAGAGATAGAATCAGGTTGCACTGACAGGGCTTGCAATTCACTGATACGCCTGGCAGAGGTAATGGCCACCAAAAACAGTTTTCCAAGTCAAGTACTTAAGCTCTGCAGAGGACAAAGGCTCAAAGGGGGGTTGCATAAGCTGAGCAATGCAAACATTAATGTCCCAAGCAGGAGCAGGGTCCCTAAAGGGGGGACTGGTGTGCAACAACCCCTTGAAGAACTTACAAAACACAGGATGGGCTGACAGAGGAGAAGGCTTGCCTACTGACAGGAAAGCAGAAACAGCTGCCAAATGCACTTTAAGTGTAGCTGGCCTAAGGCCTAGGCCATTGAGATGGGCCATATAGTCCAGAACCGTAGGCAACCCAGCAAAATCTGGAGAAATATTGTTCTTAGAACACCAAATAGTGAACCTTTTCCATTTGGAATTGTAAGTCTTTCAGCAAACTAACTTCAAGAGCCATGCCTTGAGATTGAGAGACCAAAGGTTTGGGTACCAAATCCTCCCCCGAGAGGATGTTAACAGGTTGTAATTCCTGGGAAAAGACAGGGGAAGGTGGACTGCTAAGGACAGCAATGGGGGGTACCAGGCTGTATGGCCCAGTCTGGAGCAATCAGAATTACTTTGCATGCTTGTGATATTATCTTGACTAACTTTGAACAGGAGAGGGAAAGGGGGAACACAGAAGTTTCCCTTCCCAATTCAGGATCAGAGCATCTAGGGGGACTAAGTCCAAGACTGGGGGTCTGCAACAAAAGAGAGGAAGTTGGTGACTGTCTGGGACTGCAAAAAGATCTATCTGTGGAGTGCCCCATCTCGAGAAAATAACTTTCAAAACTAGGGGATCTAGGGTCCATTGGTGATGACCCTGGGATATTCTACTCAGAGCATCTGCTAGGACATTGTCCTTCCCTGGGAGGTGAACTGCTATCAGAGAGGTTTGCAGGGAATAGGCCAGGGACCACAACTTCATTGCTTCTGTGCACAAGGCCGTAGACCGAGTGCCTCCCTGCTTGTTGATGTACCACATGGTGGTGGTGGTGTTGTCTGCTCTGACCTGGACCACCTTGTTCTGTACAGATCTGGAAAAGGCTTGCAGTGCCAGAAACACTGCTCTGAGTTCCAAGAGATTGATGTGAAGCAGAGATTCCTGAGGTGACCACAGCCCTTGGGTGGTAAGATCCCCCAGATGGGCTCCCCAGCCCAGCAGGGAAGCATCTGTGGTGAGTATCACTGAATGAGACTGAGTGACAAAAGGAACTCCTTGTCTCAAATTGTCCTGATCCTGCCACCACTGCAAGGCCTGGATCAGGGTTCAAGTCATTGGGACTAGTTTGGTAAGGGAATCCTTTCTTTGGGACCTGAAGGCTTTTAAGTGGAACTGAATGTCCCTAATCTGGAATCTTGCTCCCTGGACCACTGCTGTGGAAACTGCCATGTGGCCCAGAAGCTGAAGGAAATGTCTTGCTGGTCAAGACACCTATAGGGTGAATGAAGAGGCCAGTTCCATAAGGGTCCGTGCCCTGTCCACGGGAAGGAAGGCTATTGCCATTATTGTATCCGGCTCCACCCCTATGAAGGTGAGGAGCTGTACTGGCTCGAGAACTGACTTTGGAAGGTTGAGAAGGAATCCTAAGGAAGTGAGCACTTGTTGAGTTATTTGCAAATGTGACTTGACTTGGTCTGGAGACTGACCTACTATGAGCCAGTCGTCCAAGTATGGGGAGATGGAGATCTTTTTTCTCCTTAGGAAAGCAACCACTACTGCCAGGCACTTTGTGAACACCCTTGGGGCTGATGTTAGGCCAAAGGGCATTGCTCTCAACTGATAGTGGCCTGAGGGCAACTCGAACCTGAGGTACTTTCTGTGGGAGCACCTGATGGGAATGTGAAAATAGGCATCTTTGAGGTCCAGGGAGGCTAGCCAGTCTCGTGGCCTTAGAGAGGGAAGGATTATTCCTAAAGTCACCATTTTGAACTTTGGTTTTAAAAGGTGTTTGTTTAGATATCTTAGGTCCAGGATGGGCCGCCATTCTCCTGTCTTTTTGGGGGTTAGGAAGTACCTGGAGTACAATCCTTGCCCTTGTGTAGGGTGGGGACCCTCTCTATAGCTCTGAGAGCTAGGAGGGAAGAAACCTCTGCCTCTAAGGCAAGGGTCTCTGATGGATTTGCAGATGGAAAGGATGGAGAACCAGTCCCTGGCTTAATACTTCCAGGACCCACTTGTCTGATGTCAGAGACTTCCAGTCCTGGACAAAGTAAGCCAGCCTGCCCCCTACTGGTATTGGAGAATCGGCCCGGGCAGACCCATCAGGGTGTCTGCTTGGCAGGGGTTTTAGGCTGAGGAGTGGATGCAGGCCTGCTCATCCCCCGTCTGCCTCTCCCTCTAAATAACCCCCTCTGAGAATAAAAGGAGGAGGCCTGAGCTTGGTAAAAAGGCCTTTGGAAAGGCCTGCCCCTGGACTGCTGCCTTTGAGGAGTGGCTTACCTTTCTTTGGCCTGAGCACTCCTGTAAGTGGTCCTGTACTCGTCCATCTTTTTCATGTAGTTCACTGTCTGCTCCCCAAACAGAGAATTACCAACAGGGAAATCCATGGCCTTAGCCTGGGTATCCTGTGATAGCTAGTACATCTGAGCCAAGCCATCCTCTGAAGAGCCAGAGATGTAGCCACGACTCTTGATGAAACACCACTGGAGTCCACAGCAGCATGAAATTGCACTTTGGATGCCTCAATCTCATCTGCAGCCACCTGCTCCAGCTCCTTGGCAAGCTGGTCAGGGGCCTGTTTAGCCAGAGCCAGCACAGTGTCCCACCTGGACTTCTAGTATCTAGCTGTGTAGGCCATATAGTTAGCCTGCCTGAGTCCCAAAGATGCTGCCATGTACTGTTTCTTTACTATGGCATCAATCCTCCTGGAGTCCTTATCTGGGGGGTGTGATGCCAAGGGGATATTTGCCTTATCACAGGCAGCAGTCTGCACCACCCCAACATGGCTGCATTGCTGGGAAAGGAACTCCGTGTCTGAGCATGAAAAAGTATACCTCTTGTCCATTCGTCTGTCCACAGGAGGTATGGAATTAGGAGTCTTAAGAATTGTATGTGCATTTCCCAAAGGATTTGTGGAGGGGAATAGACAGTCTCCTGGACTCTGGGATGTCCATCATTTCAACAAAATCAGGCTCCTCCTGATCCTCTACTGCTTCTTCCATAGGAAGCTGGAGGGTTTCAGCCACTTTTTTGTAAAACAAAGTGAGAATGGGACTCAAAGCCTAGGAGGAGAAACACCTGAAGGTCTGTCTGGGGAGATGTCCAGTTCAATAGGCACATCCAGACTTTCATAATCACCATCCTCATCCTCTCCCTCCTCCTCATCCGGTTCATAAAATTCTTCCAAGGTGTAATCCGGAACCGGGAGAACCGACCGAACCGAACCCCTGCCAGATGGTGCCGGATCGGCAGGAACTGAAGTAAGCTACTGCACTATTCTTATCACCTTGGCCATCTCATTGGCAGTTGGGTTATGAGTTTCTGGGTCCGAACCGGACGATTTATCTTTTCTTTTTACCGGAACCGACTCCTCAGAATCGGCTCTCCTTTTGCCCAAAGAAGTATTGCCCTGGTCAGAGGGCACTCCTCCTGGTTCGGTCGGAACTGAACCGGGCTGGCCATCCAGGTTAGTGGACTTCTCGGCCTCCCTTTCCCTCAGTCTACCTAATATTTTTTCCAGGGTAGCTTTGGGAAAATTCTTACAAATTTGGCAGTCTGAATCGAGGTGGTCAAACCCCAGACAATAAACACAGGTGGTGTGGGGATCAGCCTTAGCAAAGACTTCCCCACACACACTGCAGTGTTGAAACCCAGTGGGCCCGTTTTTTTTCTTGGGTTTCTCAGACATGGCCAATCCTATCCAAAACTTACCCTTTTTTCGGCAATCCACCAGGCAAGACTCCCCTATCGGTTCCTGACCGTGTCACGGATCTTGGAAAAAAAATGTAATAAAATCCATTTTTTTAGAACCGATACGGACCGGTTACCACACTAAGTAAATTCACAAATTTTACCACCTGAAACTGATCGGTTCAGCCGAACCGATCCACAATTTACAAGTTCCACACAGAAACTATAAAGAAAACCTATCTAGTACTCACGGTACCACAGACAGACTTAAACCAGCAGATCAGTAGCAGCAATTCGGTAGAAACCGGCGAAAAAACAACACTTTAACCGACTTTTTTGAACCGAGCAAAGGAGAAATCTCCGGAGCGACTGTTCAGTGAGGCGGAGTAAAGAATCTGACGGTTGGAGTTTAAACAACAGCAGACAGGGGCTTCAACCGAACTCGCGGTGAACATTCCATGTTGGCCATGGAAAGTTTAACTCTTTGTTCTCCAGGGCAGTTGAAAGGCAGGACCTAACTGCATATGTCAGAATACAGCAAGACTTCATGTTGTTTGAATCACCAGTCATTATACCCCTAACAGCACAGCTGCATGCTGGCGTCATTGTGGAGAGGTCAGAGAGACCCACACGCATATTATGTGGGCCTGTCCCAAGCTTCAACCCTTTATAATAGCACTGCATACTCACCTGCAAGAACCCTTTGGTCCCCAGCTACAACTATCAAGAGAAATGTTCCCTCTATTACTACTCCCCAGAGAACTCAGAAATCCCACCACAGATATCTCCTCCACCTCCTTCTCACAGCAGCTAAGAAGGCAATAACCAAGGTGTGGCTGACCACAAAACTTCCAACTATCCAAGACTGGTAGCAAATAACTAAGCACATATATTGTATGGAACAGATAACCCACAACCTTAATGACCAAAGGGATAAATTTAACTCCAGATGGACCAGGTGGCAGTTGTACTATATGCGGCAAGATAGTTCCTTTGTCCCTTAGAACCTCATTATGTCTACCTACCACCTTTTATAAAATACCCCTCACTATACACCCCTTCTTTCCCATGGCACTGGACTGGGTTGGAGCGCTACTGAACCCTCCCCCCAAAACTCCTTTGCTCACCCTCTCTTCCAAGCCCCCTCCTAGGGTTAGGAGAGTACAGGGGAACCTAGATAACTATCTGACTGGGATGGGAAATATAACCCTAAACTAATCTGTAATTTCTGCAGGAGCAAGACCAAATGTCCAGATTGGCGGTGCAATTATAACTCCGAATCAGTCCCACTCAGTGTATGTGTTCCACCCAGAACCATTCAACCTTATGAAATTGAATCATCATGATCACCTACTAGAAACATAGAAGCTGACGGCAGATAAGGACCGCAAGGCCCATCCAGTCTGCCAATTTTTCTACCTTATAAATGTGCCATTGGCCTTTGCTCTGTCAGTGGCCTATCTATTCATACTCATCTGTATTGCTCCCTTATGCCTATCCCATGCCTGTTTGAAGCCCTGCACTGTATTCATAGCCACCACTTCCTGAGGTAGGCCGTTCCATGTATCCACTACCCTTTCTGTGAAAAAGAATTTCCTCACATCCCCCCTTAATCGGTCTCCCTCTAATCTCATGCTGGGTCCTCTTGTCCTGCTATTTTTCTTATATTTAAACATGTTAGACTCTTTCACCTTGTTAATGTCTGTTGCTAGCCTTGCTTGTAGAGCAGAAAGCAGCTAACTAAAAGAAGCTACATTTTCTTATTAATGTAACACATCTCAGCAGGAGTCAGAGTCTGTTGACATTAAGCAGACATACTTTATTAGAAGTAGAAGGGGTCTTATTCAGGGTTAAGAAAAGAAAGTCTGTGTTCTGTGCTGTGAAGGGTACTGTATCAACTTACTTTGCTAAACCAGTAGGAGGAGAGAGAGCTTAATTGGGGGTGTGGCTTAGACACTATAAAAGCAGGTGACTCAAATTACAACTTCCTGTTGCTAGCCTTTTTTCGTGTCTGCTGGGCACGCTGAAACTGCTGGCATTAGACAAACTTGGATAAGATAATTTTAGCATATCCTCTACTTACTAAATATACACCTTTAATAATGGAAAAAGAACTTAGTAAGTGAATGCAATGTTTGATGTATAGTGAGGGAAAAGTATGGGAGCAAGTATGTATGTGCTAACTGCCATCTGATTACTACTCTTTTAGCAGTGATAGCGTTTCTGCTTAATATTAAGCCAGTTTCTACTGATATTAGGGAATTGGAAAGTTACATTGATCTTATGGATGAACAACTTCATTCTAATGAACAATTTCCTTCACATTTAGGTAGCATTTCTATGCCTCCCGATGAGGAGACAATTGTAACGACTAGTACTAGTATACCTGTTGCCTCTGCCCCCCTCTTATAAGGTGGATGATTATCCGCCCTCTTCTCATGATAATGATGACTGGACCATTGTCACAAAGCCTCTTAAAAAAAGGAGGGGCGGTCAAATACACAACAGGCCCCTACTGAAACTCGTAATAGGTTTGAGCAATTGACTGTATCAAATAATGAAGTGCTACATGATTTATCCTGTGCATCACCCTCTGTTGATAATAATGGTTTAAAAACACTTTTCAATCAGGAGTTAATGCCCATGAATATTTGTCCTAGTAAGTCTCAAGCTACCAAATCAATACCTATTAAGTTAATCACTCCAGAGTGTGTTAAACAATCACCTGTTTCTGATTCTTGTACCCCTACTGTCTCAAAACAAGTGTTAGTCCTGGGAAATTCAATTATTAAGCACAGTGACAGGGCGGTATGCAATAGTGACAAGAGCAACCACACTTGTTCAAGCTTCCGTGGGGCCAGGGTATCTGACATTACCTCCATGATGCCTAAAATTTTACAAAATGCAGGGTAAAATCCACTGGTTATCATACATGCCGGTGTTAATGATATAAACACCCCATTTAATCAGATACAACAGCACTATGTGGTGTTATGTAACCTGTTACTTGATAGGGGGTGCTGTGTATGTATATCTGAAATTATACCTGTCCCCGAGAGCAACATCTACCATGACACAGAAAATCAAAGCCCTAAATGAATGGCTGAGAAAGTGGTGTTTTAAGCAGGATATACCCTGTATTACCCACTGGGAATCATTTTCAAATCGTTCTTCCTTGTTTTGCTAGGACGGTTAACATCTCAGTCGTAAGGGTAGTACACTTATGGGGAAAAGTATCACTAAAATCATAAATCATTGTTTAAACTAAAAACAATGGGGGGAGAATGGGTCTATTCCCAAGTCTCTGAATACTTACCAAAATATTACTACAACTAAATGTAAATTCCTATCTTTGAATGCAAGATCTTTAAACCAACTCAAATTAGCAGAACTCAAAGCCAAATATAAAACTTTAAATGTAGGTGTGGTGAGAGTAACAAACTTGGTGGGACGCATCCTCAATTTGGTCCAGAGAAATTCCAGGTTATAAGTTATATCATAAAAACAGATTAGATAAGCAAAGCGGTGGAGTTTGTATGTACATACGAAATGATATTCCTTCTTTTGAAGTGTGTTCTCCCTTTCCTTTGGAAAGTATATGGGTTAAAATCTTATTGAAGGAGCAGTCCTATATAACTATTGGTAACATCTATCGACCATCTGCAAATTCAGATTACACACCTGATCTGTTTAAAGAAATTACACATTTTTCATAATCTCAAGATACTGTAATACTTGGTGACTTTAACCTCCCTCATATTAACTGGGACTCATTCTCAGGACAGTCCTATGCCGAGAAAGGACTAATAGATGTGGTAGTTAGTACTGGATTACAACAACTTGTTACTGAACCCACTCGAGGTCCTAATATTTTGGATCTATTATTTACTAACAGAGCAACAAATTAGCAATTTATAAATTTGGGATCCACTTGGGACCAGTGATCATTCATCTATTCTTTTTGAAATTCAACAGTTTAAAACTACACAAAGGAAGATATACTGTACAAAAAATTATAATAAAGCAAATTTTTCTGAAATCAATGAATACTTACAAAACAAACTGGGAATCTAATCTTAATTGTACAACACAACAGGCTTGGGACTTTTTTAAAAACATTGTACATTATTTGGAAAATACCTTTATTCCATCTAAAAGGAAATTTAATAATAAAGGAAAAATTCCCCCTTGGTTCAACAAGACAAAAATCAGATTAAAATAAAAATTAAACTTTTTAGGAAACTTAAGAATAGTTTTCTGTTCCATTTAAAACTACTCTATTACATAAATACAGACTATCTGTGCAAAACTTAAAAAATTCTATTAAATTGGCAAAAAATAAGCTAGAATTTAAACTAGCTCACACAAGACTGTCACAAATCTCTTTTCTCCTATATAAATAGTAAAAAAGGTGTATCGAGGACCATTGGTCCCATTATAACCAATGGCTCATCTCTATCTGATATAGAAACCTTGAATCTCTTTAGTAAGTACTTTTGTTCCGTCTTCTCTCAAAAATCACCTATTAGTACATTTAAAGTTCACCAAGTAGATTATCATAGGTTCTATCCAACCGACATTATAGAGGCTATCAAAAAACTGAAAAAAAAAAAAAAAAAACACTAGTCCGGGCCCAGATGGTATTCATCCATGGTTTCTGATTGAAACCTCTATAAATATTTCTATACCTTTGTCAATTATCTTCAACAAATCCTTACAAGAAAGCATTGTACCAAATGACTGGTGTTCAGCAATAGTTACTCCCATATTTAAAAAAGGTAATAGAGGTTCTGTGCAAAATTATAGTCCAATTAGCCTGACCTCAGTGGCTGGTAAATTAATGGAACGAGTCATGAAGTCTCTAATAGATCAAGATTGTAAAAAATTAGGAATTTATGATTCAAATCAGCATGGGTTTACTCCCAAGTATTCCTGCACCACCAATCTGATATCTTTTTACAATAATTTAAGTACTCTACTAGATGTGGGTATCCCTACTGATGTAATTCTTTTGGACTTTAGTAGCGTTTTCGATAAAGTCTCACATGAAAAACTCATTACTAAAATGCACAATCTAGGTTTGTCACCTGATATTGTCAAATGGACTTTAAACTGGTTGACAAATCGTTCTCAGAGTCAGAATTAATGATATCTTGTCTGATTCGGGTAGTGTGACAAGTGGTGTACCACAGGGGTTGGCCTTGGGACCAACATTGTTTAATCTCTATCAGTGATTTACGAACAGGGCCAAATAACTTCATGGTTAAATTTGCAGACGATACTAAATTGGGGGGCAAGGTTAATAAACAAGAAAATATTTCTGCACTAAAGAAGGATTTGGAAAAATTAACACTTTTGGGCAAATGAAAATCATATGCAGTTTAATCAAGACAAATGTTTAGTAGTGCATTTCGGTTTAAATAATCCAAAAATGATATATTATATAAACAGACTACCACTTCACTCATCAAATTGTGAAAGATTTAGGGATATATGTTAATAATAAACTTACATCAAATGATCACTGTGTTAAAACTGCTTGCATGACCAACAGACTTTTGAGGCAAATAAAACGCACTTTTGTTAATCGCACTGAACAATGCCTTATTCCATTGTATAGGGCATACATTAGACCGTATCTAGACTATGGCTCCCCTTTCTGGAATCCAAACCCAAAAAAAGACATAGCAATTCTTGAACAGGTTCAAAGGAGAGTAACTAGAATGATTCCAAGATTAACAACCTTGGATTATCAGAACATATTAAAAGCTACTGGTCTCTTCTCTCTTCAAACTAGAAGATTAAGAGGTGATATGCTTATGGTTTTTAACTTTAATAAATTCACCAGATCTAATGGAAAAATGTGATCTAACACTCTCCAAAAGGAGACATGTTCCGAGACTCCATAACAAACAGCTTGAAGTAAAAATTTATAAAACCAGCAAAAGGGGAAACTTTTTTTCCCCAATAAGAGCACCCTTTGTATGGAACACCCTGTCACAAGAATTGGTAGAGGCAACTAGTGCCACTGTCTTTAAAAACAAATCAGATGTTGGGTTGAGGGATAATAGATAAATAATGTCCCACATAGTGTGGGGAACAGTCTCGATGGGCTCTGGCATTCTTCTGTTCTTTCATACCAAGTAAGTAAGTAATTAAGGTGTTTGAATGTCTCGATCATATCACCTCTCTCCCTCCTTTGCTCAAAGGTATACATATTGAGCTCCGTTAATCTGTCCTCATATGTCTTCTGATGCAGTGCCTGCACCATTTTGGTTGCCCTTCTGTGGACTGCCTCATATATATTCATCCTTGTATTTTCCTTTGTCATGCATTGTATCCTGCCATATGTATCTTCCTGTATTTCTGTGCATCATGTATTTTCGTTATCCTTACTGTATCGTTATGTTCTGTAATTTTACCTCCCGGGTCGTGCCTGAAAACAGTCACTTGCTGGCTAGTGCACTTACCCGGTTAACAAAAACTGAATAAATAAATAAAATTGCAAAAAAATACCAGTAATGCACCAGTTGAGGTAACATACTAACACACTAACTGCCAGCAGATTAGGTTTCACGGTCTATCGCATCTGCTCAAACCTCAGATCCTAGCTGGGCACCGAGGCCCTCCCCCACCCTGTGTTCCAGAAACTCCAATCATCCATCCCCACCCGGGCCAGGCCATCATCTGATACATCCGCTTTTGTGTCTGTCCCACCCTCTCTTGAAGCCCTCCCTGTGGATCTCTGAACCAGCTCGCCAGGCAGCGCATTCCAAGGGTTCACCACCCTCTCACTGAAAAACCTCCTCTTCCCCCTTCCAACTTCAAACCATGCCCTCTGGGGTACCTCCCTGCTTTAGTCTAAAGATCCCCTCCATGTTTACTCTATTTATTCCCTTGAGGTACTTGAAGACCTCAATCATGTCCCCCCGTGTCTCCTCTCCTCCAATGAAAACAGGCAGAGCTCCTCAAGTCTGTCCTCATACGTCAAATCCCCTATTCCTCATATCATCTTAGTTGCCCTCCTCTGTACCCTCTCCAGGAGCTGTATGTCCCTCTTCAAGTGTGGTCTCCAGTACTGTACACAGTATTCAAGGTGTGGTCTAACCAGTCCATTGTACAGTGGCAGAATCACTTCCCTGCTCCTACAGGTGATCCCCCTTACGATGCATCCAAAGATCCTGTTTGCCTTGCTAGACGCTCTCCTGCACTGCTCAGAGTTATTCATACATGCATCCACCATGACCCCTAGGTCTTTTTCCCTTGTTGAGGCCTCCAGTGCCTCCCCTCCCAGAGTGTACCTGTGTTTATGAGCCTACCAAGATGCAACACCTTGCACTTGGTGATACTGAAATTTAACCTTAAAGCAACTAAAATAGGGAAATGCAGTGTTAGGGTTTCCAGCCCTAACTCTGCATTCTCCCCACCATGCACACACACACACACGCAGCTAAAGAGCCAAGACAACACAAGCAACTACAGGCAATCATCAGGTATGACACACATACAACTCTGTGCAAATAATGCAAGTGACATCCATCATCATGGTCCAGCATTTCTGTAGCCATGGATACACATGCACTCTTCAGCAAATACACATCCACTTCAGGTGATAGTTTTTCAACCATAATATGTCAGAAGTCACTGTATTATACATATGACTTAATACACTAATTGTAACATTTAATTCATTTGAGACTATAATGATGCCTCCATAGTATATTTCATGCCATCCAGTTAGATGACAGTTCCATCCAGATTGACAACCTTGCGTACACTTTCTCTAGAATCTTCCCCAAAAATACACTACACTATTAACTATTGTATAAAAAAGGTTTTTGAAAGATTTCCAAGTTTGTATGAAATACCTGAATATTGTAAGCAGTGAAAGATTGTTGACTATGTATGTATGTTGAAAACTCAAAGATGAAATAAAAAAAAAAAAAGATGATCTGCTCTTCAGGCTGGCCTCAGGAAAGAGACTAAGTTCTGGTACATTTTGTGACTAACAAGAAATGCAACTCTCTGCATCATGATGCAGAGTTTAAACTGTCAGGAAAAGACATCTTATAAAAGGTGCGCAATGTTTTGTTTGAGATATACAGAGTTTGAGATTTCATTTCATTTTTTTCATTTATTTTTATACTGAAAAGTCTATGAGCACAACAAGTGCCTGTTTTCACAGCCGTCCAGTTACATATAACAAAATATAAAACTTCAAGGTACAACATTTACACAACACACACAAAACAGAACAATTTAAAAAAATCAATTAAAACCACTACAAGCAACATCAGAAAATAGCTTTTGTTTGAGTAATCCCTTAAAACCAACAACTCTACAACTTGTAATATTACTAGGTAAATGACTGTATAACCTAGTAGTTTTAAACTGCACTGAAATTTGTGCAAAGTTTGTTCGAAAAAAGGTAATTTGAACTGATTTCTAATACTAGATCTAGTGTAGGAAGAATTAGTTTTATTAGGGAATAGACCTGAAACACTGTTCGGTACAAAACCTAACTGAATTTTATGTACAAAAAAGTCAAAGTTCTAAGATTATGAAGTGCAAATAGCAGTAAACATCCAGATTTCTCATATAAAGTGCAATGATGTGTCAACCTAGATAAACGAGTAATAAAACGTAAAATACTACGGTAAGTGGATTTCAGTTCCTTTAGCATTTTCTCTGAAGAATGCGAACAAACAGAACCATATTCTAAAAGAGAAAAAAAAAAACTATGGGCTAATACGGACCTTGTTTCAGGGGTAAGATGTTTTTTGATACGAAATAACATGCCCAAACGTTGATGCAGTTTACCAATTAGAGAAACAATATGCTGGTCAAAAGTTAAGTGCTGATCCAACACAATCCCCAGATACTTAAAAGTAAGGACCCTTTCGATAGAATTACCAAAATTATCAGTTAATTCAAAATTACTTGGATTCCTAGTACCTGAAAAAATTTAGGAATTTAGTCTGAACCGAATTTAATACAAGATTATGTAAATTAAACCAGGAGTGTATGGCCTCGAGAACACTGAAGATCAATTTGGAGTTTCTATTCATCTGAGCCTGAGAAAAACACGCCATCATCCGCATATAACAATTTCAATCTTGGTACATATTTCAGGTAATGAATTTATAAAGAAAATAACAGGGATCCCAAAATGGACCCCTGTGGAACACCATAATTTAATGAATTTTCCTGAGAAAAGAAACCCTTAATTAGCATTTTTTGTGACCTATTACATACATTATGTCCCAACCATCCAATCACCTCTTCAGAGAAGTTAACCTTGCACATCAACTTTTTTAGCACCGTATGGTCAACTAAATCAAATGCCTTAGTGAGGTCCACAAAAGCCGCTGCCACAATTTAAATTGAGAGAGACTCAGTTGAAGGTTTCTTTGGTTTCTACAGTCTTTAAGAAGAGTTATCCTGTACTACTTTTTTTTTTTTTTATTGTTAATAAAAAGTGCTACTTGTGAATTTTACAACTTCTCCTGGTTTGCCTATGCCTCCTCACCTATGCCTCTGTGACATGGTACTGTGTAAGTTCCGGACAACCATTAAGTCCAGGATAAAGCTGTGTGGAATATAAAATTCCAGCAGCAGAATGCCCTCAGAATTATCTTTCTGATTCCATGGAATTTTGCAGTTCATAGGAAAAGAGGCAGAAAAAAAACTAAGACTTTTTTCACGCACTTCAGGAACTGGAATCTGAACAGATGCAAAGTGGGATAGGCAGTCAGACATGAAGATAAAACAAAACTCAAAACTCAAGACCTACAGAGAAAAGGCACTCCATTATTTCAAACAGAAATATTGTGAGGGGTGCCCCAGAGCTATCAAATTTTTAGCACTCCGGCTCAAACAAGCTACCAAAGCAGCTATCACAAAAATTCAATACCCGGGTATAGGACAGGTGATTCTCAGGAGTAAGTAAATCCCAGACGCCTTTGTCTCCTACCACCAACCCTCTGTAGTCCACAACAGGAAACTACACTACTGGACAAGCGTACCTTCCCCCAAGCTTTCAACCTACCCAAACAGGGCAACAAACTGACTGTTCCTATAACCCACGCAGAAACGACAATTAGATACCTCAAAACAGGCAAATGCCCAGGCCTAGATGGCTTTAGTGGGGAATTTTATTAAGTACTTAATTAAGATGTAACCCCACTACTGAATCGAGTATCTAATGAAATATGGGGAGGGGGGAGCCTTGCCACCCACTTGGAACTATGCTACCATAACAGTTCTGGCCAAAGGACAAAGGTTCCGAACTTATGTGGTTCTTATCAGCCTATATCCCATTTTAACACAGATTACAAAATATTCACCTCTATCATAGCAAATACTTAATCCCATACTCCCCAACCTCATTCACCAAGACCAGATCAGTTTTATCACATGCAGGCAGGCCCTGAATGTCAGGTGAACAGTAAATGTAATCAAGGCCATAAGACGCACCCAGATCCCCGCATGTGTCATGAGTCTCCACACTGAAAAAGCTTTTGATAAGGTAGTGTGGAGTTTTCTCTCTTACTTTGAAAACATGGGGCTTCCCACAGGAATTCAGAGAGGGTATACAGACCCTCTACGCTTCCCCCCAGACTTGTGCCTGCACTAATGGGTGCATCAAGTTACACAGAGGTACACGGAAGGGCTGCCCTCTCACCTCTATTTGCCCTATACATCAAACCCCTGGTGACAAGCTTCAGGGACAATACAACACAGGTGGGAGATTTTGTGCAAATAAAATCCCTATACGTGGATGACACCTATTTATACCTGGCCCACCCTGAGACCTCCATACTAGAAGTCTGGTCAGTCCATAAGACATTTGGCTAACACGCAGGGTACTCCCTTAATAAAACAAAAATGGAAGTTCTTAAATTTTACTGCAAACCCTTGACCTACATATCCCAACTGCTACCATTAAACTGGACTGCGATGCAGATCAAGTACCTGGGAATTCAGCTCCCCAAAAACTTGTCCAAACTGTAAGAGACAAATTTTGTGACCCTAACCAAGAAGGTACAAATAGACTTCAATCGTTGGGCTCTACTTCCCACTGTATTCTTAAATCCAGTTGATTAATGTATATCCTACCCCGATACTTTTACCGGTTTCAATGCATCCTAGTCAATCCACAAAACACTTTCAAAACTGGCAAAAAATAATCTGCGGGTATAGCTGGGCTGTGAAACGCTCCCGACTTAAATACAAACTTTTACAGACCGCCAAAACCTCTGGGGGCAGAGCGTTAGAGCTGGAAGACTATTACCTAACCACACATTTAAAACTATACTCCTAGCAGGCCTGGAGGCACTGAGGGTTGAGGCGCTGGATGCCACACTGCACGCCATGCTGGCGACCTGGGTTCAGGAGGCGAACTCAGGCCGCTCAGGAGTCGGCCGGGGGGGGGGGGCTGGATCAAGCAGCCGCAAGACTGTTCTCTCCAGGGAGGGATGAGGGGTTTCTCTGGCTCTTGGCTGCCACCCAGAAGGCGAGGTGGCAGCGCAAAGCCACAAGAGAAACCTGGCAATTGGCCAGGAGGGTGGAGGGGCTGTCACCAGAGACACAGACTGCAAGCGTGCCTCCACATGCATGCACAACCGCAATCTGAGATTATGGGGAGAAAAAAACTACAAAACACATGTCTCCCTTGTTGCCAAGCAAGGCGGGAAGGGTCACGGGAGAGCAAACAGATTTATTGGGGGAAGAGACTATACTCCCGTTGACCATCCCCAAATATATAGCCAACTGGAAACAGAGCAGAGAGAGAGGAAAGCGGTCCACCTCTGGCCGCAAGGACAATGGATCAGACATCTAAAAGGAGAAATGGGAGCCAGCACATCGGCACAGCGGTTGGATTTCCGCTTGTGACGCCAGTGACCCGGGTTTGGGAACGGACCCGGGAGCTAGAGGGCCAGCCGGGGAAGAAGGATTGAGCGTCCCATGGACTGCTCTCCTTCTCCAGGGGAGGGAGGAGTAGCGTGTCCGGCCCTCGAGGGACCCTGGCGGAGGCCGGGGGAACCATGGGCAACTGGTGCCTGCACACTTGAGGGGCAGGGCAGATGCTGGACACCCCGGGGAAGCTCAAGAAAAATCACTGGCCGCCATGCAGGACAGCCACCCCAGCACCTGCCCGCAATTGCTCCCTTCCTCTCCTTGACCTAATATGGCTCCACAAGGCATCTCCAGGCCCTGAACCCCGCCGAAGAGCCAGGGAGGTAATATCGGCAGACCCGACACCTTCCCAGTTGTGCAGGCCTGGTAAGGTGTAGGGGCAGTAGTCGGATTTCGCCAGACGATGCGACCTGGGTTCAGGAACTGATCTGGGAGCTGGAGGGCTAGTCGGGAGAGAAGGAATGAGCATCCCATGGACTGCTCTCCTTCTCCAGAGGAGGATAGTGTCTCCGGTGCTCGAGGACCCTAGCGGAGGCCAGGACCACGAGCGACTGGCGCCTGCATGCTTGAGGAGCGGAGTGGACGCTGGATGTCACTGCACATCCCCGCCCCTGGTGCAATCCAAGAAAATTCATTGGCCACCGTGGATGATGGCTGCCCCAGCACCTGGCTTCAATTGTTCCCTGCCTTCCTCGACCTAATACGGCTCCACAAGGCATCTCCAGACCCTGAACCCCACCCTAGGGGGAAGCCAAGGAGGCAATGTCTGCAGCAGCCAACACCTTCCCCCCCGTAGTAGATGGGCCTGGTAAGGTACAGTGGCCCTGCCATGGGGGGTAAGTCAGGGGGTATCCTGCAGGTAAAGCAATAAGGGAAGCGAGGTGGGTGCTAGGGGGTGGTGCTGAATAAGTGGTGACCAAGGGCAAAAAGCATACTAAATTAAAAAATAAAAAAATGGTGAAATGGGGACTTGGCCCTACTTACTATGTGTACCACCTTCAGTGGGGCATACAACAGAAAGTGGGACAAATTTAATATACAGCATCTTATTTGGCCCTTTAAATGGTTTGCCTGGGATGACTACATTCAGCCATACCAAGTGGACCCAACTTCCCAGTACTGGGCCCGCCTTGGCCTCTGCTCTCCAAAACAATGAGAGGGGGTATCATTTTAGATTTTCAAACCGCAAGACAATCATTTAATCTGTCTAATTCTGACCACTTTAGATATCTGCAGATTTGGACACACACACACACACACACCAAAGTATTACAATGTCAGATAATTTATTAGCAAAACCCTTGCTAGATACCATGGAAGCACTCTTGAAACAAGAAATCACAAAGGGGCACATTTTCAGCTCTCTGTAAAGGCCTCATACTTCTACATGGTGATCACGCCTCACAAATAAAACAAAAATGGTTAGAAGAAAATAATCTAGATCTTGCAGATAAAGACTGGTCCATGATCTTCAAATCAGGCATACAACAGTACAGTTATGCAAGATATTACCTTAAAGTATAATTACGCAAGAACTTACCGTAACAGTAGATCTTCGAGAGGAGCTCTTGCAGAAGGCCATAACCATTAGGACTAATGCCGCAGGCCTTAGGACCCACCAGAAAAAACTTAGCTAGCAGTACCCAGCAGGGGCCGCCCCCCGCGTCGGTCATGCCATAAAAGGAGGTGGTCCCTAGCTCCACCTCAGTTCACCCGCCAGGACCCGCGAATGGACCCTAGGTAAGCGAACTAAGCGAAGCTTGCCCCAGTCATACTGATAACTCTCCAGGGGGAAGGAGGGCAGGAAAGCAGCGTCTGCTGCAAGAGCTCCTCTCAAAGATCTACTGTTGCGATAATTTCTTACATAACTGCACTATCTTACTTTGAGGGGGAGCTCTTGCAGCAGGCTATAACCATTAGGACTGAATCCCAAGCAGTCCCGCGCTAAGAAACATAGAAACAGAGACTGACGGCAGATAAGGATCGCTTGGCCCATCTAGTCTGCAGATCCTAGTTAACCAACAGCCTATTTCTTCCTACCCCTAAGGAGGTGACTAGCCCCGGGAGGAGGATGACAGGAACCATAATAATGACAGACTGAAAAAAGGACAATAGCCCCTGAAGGACCGCCAGGCCGAAACCAGCTCAGTACCTGGAAGCAATGTACAAGCTGTAAAGCCTGACGAAGGTGTGTACTGAACTCAAAGTAGCAGCTGCACAAAGGTCTAGGATAGAGACATTTTTTAAGGAGGCAAAGGAGGTAGAAACTCCTCTGGTGGAATGATCTCTAACCGCTCCCAGTAGAGGTTTGTTGTACTTGTTGAAAAGAAGACTATGCAGTGGACTAGCCACCGAAATATAGTCTGTTTAGACACTGGTCTGCCCATGTGTTGAGGTGCAAAAGCCACAAACAGTTGTTCCGATTTGTGGTGTGCCATTGTATGTTTGAGGTAGCACCTCAACGCTCTGTGGACATCCAATGTGTGTAAGAGCTTCTCCCCTGTTAGAAGGGGTTGAATAATAGCCTGGAAGGTCAACTGACTGGCTGAGGGTTAGTTCGGAACCCACTTTGAGTAGGAACTTTGGATGTGTTCTGAGGAAAACCCTTTCCCTATGAAAAATTAAATAAGGCTCCTTGCACATCAGGGCCTGAAGTTTGGAAACCCTTCAAGCTGAGGTAACACCAACTAAAAGAGAAACCTTTCAGGAAAGAATGCAGATCACACTGTGTTCAAAGGGGGAGAAGAGTAATCTTCTCAAACAAAAAGGTGATCGGGGGATTAGATCTCTAATGGGAAGTCTCAAATGTAGAATGCCCAGTAAAAAGGTGCGGGCCATGTCCAGCTGGGCTATAGTTCTGTCGCTGAAGAGAACATAAGCAGAAATGGCCCACATATGCACCCTAATGGAGTAGCTCAAGCCTTGCCGATATGAGGAGAGGAGATACTGTAATGCTGAGTTCACAGGACAGGTAAGGGGGTCAAGGTGATGAGATGAAGCCCATAAACAGAAATGCTTCCACTTCATAGCATAAGTGGCACGAGAAGAGGGCTTCCTTGCTGAAATGAGGACAACTGCCACCTCCTGGAGACCCCATATCTCGATTTAACTATGTCTGCAGCAGCCATGCATGAAGGTGCAGGGACTTGAGATCTGGATGTACCAGCTTGCCCTGATCCTGGGACAGCAACTGCGAGCATCCTGGCAGCGGAATCTGAGGCTCCGACGACAACCGCTGAAGTAGTGGGAACCAAATCTGCTGAGGCCACAGTGGGGCGACTAGGATCATCCCATCCCCCTCGGCCTGTACCTTCAACAGAACTCTCTGAAAGAGAGGGAAGGCATAAAGGAACCTCTCTGTCCAACAAAGGGACACCACAACTGGCCAAAATACACCAGGCACGTGCTCTCGCGAGCAACAAAATGACAGTTTGGCATTGCATGGAGATGCAAAGAGGTCCAATTCTGGATGACCCCAAGTGTCAAAGAGCTGGGCTGCTATTGACTGAAGTAGCTCCCACTTGTGCGCCTTGGACCGAGACCTGCTTAAGCTGTCCGCCAAGGTGTTTTGGGTGCCTGAAACATGAACAGCGGACAGAGAGATGTGATGTTCCTTCACCCAATACCAGACTCTCATCGCCTCCCTGCACAGGTGGCAGGAGTGTTGTTTTCCCTTGCTTGTTGACAACAGCCATGTCGTCCATCTGCAAGAGAAGAGAGCTTGGCGCTAGGTCCTCCTGAAAGGCCCATAGGGCACTGAGGACCACCCGCATTTCCAGAACATTGATGTGGAAGTTGCACTCCTCTGGGAACCAAACGCCCCGAGTCTGGCAGTCTCCTAGGTGAGCCCCCCAGCCTAAATCAGAGGCATCTGTTGTCAGAGTCCAACTTAGCGGCTCCTGTCGAAACAGAACCCCTTTTTTCTACATTTAGGGGGGTCCAACCACCAAAGCTGGGTCCTTCTGACTGGCTCAGAGATCCTGACAGAAATGGTCGAGACCATCTGAGCTTTGGTCCCACTGCACCCTGAGCATCCACTGTGGGACTTGTGGGGGTGGGCCAAGGGGGTTACAGGGATGGCCGCTGCCATGTGCCCCAGAAGTCTGAAGAAGGTCCTGGCTTGAACCCGAGGGCTTACAAGGACTGTTCTGGCCACTTCTCGCAGGCAATCTCCCCTTTCCTGAGGGAGGAAGGCCATGTCCTGAACCCTATCCAGGACCGCACCTATAAAGACGAATCTTTGGCTGGTCTCGGGGAATGATTTGAGCTGGTTCTGGGTGATCCTCAACTCTCGGAATAGAGTACAAGTGTCTCCAAGAGCTTGAATGAGGCGCATTCTTGATGGGGCCAATAAGAGCCAATCGTCTCGGTAAGGGAAGACATAATGTCCTTTGTGCCTTAGAGCAGCAGCTACCACTGCCAGGCACTTGGTGAAGAAATAAGGAGCAGCTGAACGGCAGAACCCGAAACTGGTAATGTCTCCCTTGGAAGTGGAACCTCAAGTACTTCCTGTGAGGGGTAAAGACCCCGATATGCATGTACGCATCTTGCATTTCCAAGGAAGAGAGCCAGTTTCCCTGGTACAGCAGAGGAATTAGACCTGGAAGGGTCACCATCCTGAACCTTCAGTATTCTATATAATCATTTAGGGAGCCGAGGTCCAGGTCCAGGTCCAGGTTGAAGAACCAGAGTCTTCTTTGGAACCAGGAAGAAATGGGAGCAATATCCTTTTCCCTACTGCTGCATGGGGACTGGCTCTATTGCCCTTTTTTGCAAGAGGGCCTGGATTCCTCCTTGTAAGACAGATATGCGAGAAGGAGGATGCCCTGAGGACCGTGGAGTTTCTGGGGTGGATCTGAGTGAACTCCAGCGTATGTCCCCTCCTTATAATATGTAGGATCCAATGGTCTGAAGTGATTCTGCTCCATCCCTCCAGGTGGAGGGAGAAGCGACCCCCTACAGCCTCCCCTTGTGCCTCCACCGGAGGAGGGGGGTCAGCAGGGAGTCACTGGGAAGAGCCGGGGGTTGGCAGAGAGGTTTGGGAAGACTTTTGGGCCTCGAAAAGGAGCACCTCCAGGCTGATGGTTTCCGGCCTTCCTTTTAAAGCCGCCTCTCTGGAGCGATTGGTTTCCATGGGTGGATTGGACTGAGGACTGACGAAAAGGCTGTTTTCAAAAACTTTTCTGGTCCCCCTTATACATCCAGATGGATCTGCCAGACTCCCGGAGACGAGAGATAAGGCCCTCTGTCTCCGACCCACACAACACGGAACCATGGAATGGAAGATCCCAGATTCCGGTCTGCAGATCCTGGGAGAATCCTGAGACTCTGAGCCAGGCATGGCGCCTTAGGCTGACGCCCTAGATGCCGTATCTGCAGTGTCGTACGAGGCACGCAGAACATGGGTGCCTACATCCGAGCCTGATTTTTAGGGTGGCCAGGGCTGTTTTTTGTGTGGTCTGGCAAGGCACTGGCCTTATTCCTGTCCCCTCTCCCAAAGAGCATTCTGTTACTGGACTATATGCATCAGGAAGTTCAGGGAACGTATATGTAGCAGGTGGATGCAGAGTACACCTTTCTGCCCACATGGCCCAAACAGCGGGACTCCTGATCGGGAGGCTGTGAGCTGAGGTGTTTGGGCTGCCGAGATTTGTCATGAGCAGCCACTATAACCATAAAGTCAGCCTGAGGGTTTTTCGCCAGATCGGGCTCATCCCTCGGCGTGCTATACAGCCTGATTTTTTTAGGAACTGACGGGACTGTGGCTCCAAGTTATCCTAGTAAGGGTCTTGGAACATGTCCACCAAAGAAGGTACCACCAAAGATTTCAGCTCCTTTTGCTTCAGGTAACGTGCCAGCCTCCGGCATTCTGGATCCAGGTCTTCCGTTTCTCGTTCGTTGGAAGCCTGGATGTGCCTCATGACGTCCATGAATGTTGGATCATCAGGAGGCGGAACAGGGTAGTTTCTTATCCTCATGAGAACCCCTCCCCCGACTCCTGAAAGGACTAGGAAGAAGAGGCAGACCAGCTCCTGGACCAAGAAGAGTCCGAACAGTGCCTGTAAGGACTACCTTCCCTAGAGCATCAATTACTTTCAGACCGACTGCTCATGGACAGACGACTGAGCGAAGACCATCCTCCTGTCGGGGGACTGGCGTCTGCTAGTAGAGCGAGCCCGCCTAGAGACAGACCAATGGCAGCTGCAGGACTTGCTCTTGGGCCTGGACCGACAATGGCTGGAGGACTATGAATGGTGCCATTGGCAGTCCCTGGACTGGACCGGGATCAAGCCACCAAGGGCAAGTGGTACTTGGAAGGCTTACGCCACTTGACAGGGACTTTAGCCAGCAACTCGACGGGGAGATCCCTAGTGTCCTGGATGTCCGGTCAGTCGGGAACCAGTGTCTGGTTCGGCTTTGGGGTAGCCTCGTCCTTCTCGACTTGGCTCTACCAGAAGAAGAGCTCCTGCAACAACTCCTTGTTGAAAACAGAGGCCACCGTCCCCTTCAGGGGGAATAGGTGAAGCCATCAGGTCGGTAAGGCCTTTGAGGAAGAACCCGGAAAAAAGCCCTCCGGAGTGAAAGACTTGGGGGCCGGCGACGGCACCTTGACTGGCGCTGGCTCACCTGTAGCCCCATCAGCATTAGACAGTAGCCGGTGTTGGTGTCTTGGCTGGGGTTGGCTCCGATTTAATGGATTTGGAAGGGCGGGACCCAGAAGAGGCCTTAGCCTGACAGTCCTGGTCCTTGCCTGACTGCTTACCCGACTTGGGTAAGGCTGTGACAGAGGCCTTTTTCGGTGGGGCCAAAGCACACCCCAAGGCAGAGGCCTTGGTAGAAGCCGCCAAGGTTGAAGAGATACGCAGCTGTGTAGCCTTCACCTTGGCCGGTTTGTCTGAAGGAGCCCCACCAGGGCCAGTGTCAGTGTCTTGGGAGGGGGCGTCTGACCTCGACTTTTCCTTGTGTCTGGAGCGCTTCAAGTGGTCGGACCCACCTGAGCCGGAAGAGGAGGCCTTCCTATTCGGAGAGCGCGATCAGGACCGATGGTGGGACCGGCTAAGGTCCTTCTCACAGGACTTGCGGGATTTGTCCCGGTGCTTGCCCTTTTCTCCAGGAGAGCTCTGCAGGACATCCATCTTTTTCTCTAAAAGGTGGGCTTTTAAGGCCTTCAGGCACCAGATGAGAGTACTGCTGGTGAAGCCCTTGCAGATCTTGCAGGAATGAAGGTCGTGGTCTGGCCCCAGACAGAAGACGCAGGCTTCATGACTGTCCTATGGAATTTGGCGGCCACAGGCACACACAGTACTCTTGGGACCGGAGGACAGCCACGATGGGGACAACATACGACAAAAGTACCACCAGAGAAAAAGAGAAACCACTGCAAAAAACAAGAAAGCGGAAAGAAAACAAAAATGTGTCACCAAATTTTGCTGGAACTGCTGAAGAACACGCCAAGACTTTCCCAACAAGAGCAGGTCTGCGGCGGGAAAAGAACTGAGGTGGAGCTGGTGATCGCCCCCTTTTATGGCATGACAGACACTGGGGCAGAGCCAATGTCAGGGGCGGCCCCTGCTGGGTACTGCTAGCTAAGTTTTTTTCAGTGGGTCCCAAGGCCTGCGGCATTAGTCCTAATGGTTATAGCCTTCTGCAAGAGCTCCCCCCGAAGATCAGTAGATCTTCGAGAAGAGCTCTTGCAGCACACTGCTATAATTAGGACTATGCCGACAGGTGTTAGGACCCCACAGAAAATGTCTAGCTAGCAGTCTTCAGCAGGAACCACTCCCTGATGTCGGCCTGCCCTGACATCACCAATGGCATAAAAGGGGCGGTCCTCAGCCACATCTCAGTTCTCTTGCCGGAGACCCAGCCCTAAGAGGGAAAAGGAGAACCGAGGAGGTTCTAAACCTTGCAAAAATACTACCAGGGGGAAGGTGGGAGGGAATGCAATGCCCACTGCAAGAACTCTTATTTATTTATTAAATTTTGGTGACCGGGTAGGCCCACTGAGCCCCAAAGGTCCCTTTTTATGGGGCGACCCAGGATAATACTAGATAAAATAGAGTGGAGAAAAACTTTTTGAATACATAGTTTGTTCCAGCATGAGGTGGTTACAGATGAAAAAATTACTCACCTTAGTAATGTTGTTTCTTCTAATGGAGTCTTGCTATATTATGACAATTGCAGTATGACCGCAGGTTAGAACTGCTCCGGAGGTGAAATAGTTAACTTCTATGCAAGGCATGGAATCTTGAGCGCAAGCTCGGTTAAGGAAGCTCTGTCTGCTTGCTTTCTAACCAAAACCATCAGATCTTTACGAGCTAAAACTCACTAATGTTCTGTGTGGAAGCTGTAAACCTACACTAGCCAACTGGCTACTACCCTAACAAACACACTTGTTGGTCTCGAAAAAAGACTCAAGTCAAGAGACCCAATGATGAAATAAAAACAAACTCACCCTAGGGAGGGTGAAACAAAACAACAAAGTGGCAAGAAAAACAGAGTGCCAACACTGTGATGCCCACCCACAGCGCTAAAACGAGGTTCTGAGAGGGCAGGCAGGAGGGAGGTCATAATATAGCAAGACTCCATTAGAAGAAATAACATTACTAAGGTGAGTCATTTTTTCTTCAAACAACATGAAGCCTTGCTATATTATGACAATTGCAGACTACACAGCAGTACCCCCATGGAGGAGGGACAGAACCTACTCAGGGAATAGGCTCTGAAGGACAGCTGTGCCAAACCGAGCATCACTCCTAGCTTGAATGTCCAGGGAATAATGCTTGGTACAAGTGTGAACCGTTTTCCAGGTAGCTGCCTGACATATCTCTAGAATGGGGATGTCTCTGGCAGCAGCCAGAGAAGCAGCTGTACCTCTGGTAGAGTGAGCCCTCAGGCCTGAGGGTGGAATCTTACCCAACTTTTCATAACAGAATTGGATACAAGAGACAATCCACCTGGCAATGGATCTTTTAGTGGCAGGTTTCCCCTTTCCAACCTCACCATAAGTGAGGAACAGTTGGAGGGAGTCAAACCCGTGACCCTTGGTACACTATGTACTAGCTAAGGGCCCTCTTCACATCTAAGCTGTGCAGCCTCCTCTCACCAGAGGAAGAATGGTCAGTGAAGTAAACAGGGAGAGAAATAGATTGATTAAGGTGGAAATCCGAAACCACCTTAGGCAGGAACTTTCTACTAGTCCGAAGGACTACCTTATCTCTGTGAAAGGAGATAAAGTCTGGCTCCACTGACAATGCTTGTAATTCACTTATGCGTCTGGCAGAGGTGATAGCTACCAAACACACAGTTTTCCAAGTCAGGAACTTAAGCTCAGCGAAGACAAGGGCTCGAAAGGAGGTTGCATGAGCTGAGCAATGCAAACATTGAGATCCCAGGCAGGGGCAGGGTCCCTGAATGGAGGGTTAGTGTGAAGCAAACCCTTAAAAAAACTTGGCAAATATAGGGTGAGATGAAAAAGGAGCGGGTTTACCTGCTGAAAGAAAAGCAGAGACAGCTGCCAAATGTACCTTCAGGGTAGCTGATCTCAGCCCTAACGTGTTTAGATGGACCATATAATCTAGAACTGTGGGTAAATCAGCAGTGTCTGGGGAAATATTCTTTTCCAATCACCACATGGAAAATCTTTTCCATTTGGAGTTATAAGTAGCCCTGGTAGAAGGCTTCCTAGAAGCCTTGAGTATATCCATTACACCTTGAGAGAGGTGTAGGCCAGCAAACTCTAGCTCTTCAAGAACCAGGCCTTGAGATTGAGAGACTTGAGATTCGGGTACCAAACTCTTCCCTGGGCACATGTTAACAGGTTGTGATTCTTGGGAAGGCACAGGGGAGGATGGACTGCTAAGGACAGGAGGAGAGGATACCAGGGTTGCCTGGCCCAATCCGGGGCAATCAGAATGACCCTGCAGGATTGGGCTCTGATTTTGACTAGCACTTTGAACAGGAGAGGGAAAGGAGGGAAGGCATAGAAAACTTCCTTCCCAGCTGAGGGCTAAGGCGTCCAGAGGGACTGAGCCCAAGACTGGGGGCCTGCAGCAAAAGAGAGGAAGTTGATGATTGTCTGGAGCTGCAAAGAGATCTATTTGAGGGATGCCCCATTTGGCAAATACCACTCCCAGAACCAGGGGATCCAGGGACCACTCGTGATGGCCCTGAGAGATCCTGCTGAGAGCATCTGCCAGGACATTGTCTTTGCCTGGGAGGTGAACTGCCATAAGGGAGGTGTTCAGGGAGTACGCCAGAGACCACAACTTCATGGCTTCGGTGCACAAGGCCATAGACTGAGTGCCCCATTTGTTGATGTACCACATTGTAATGGTGTTGTCTGTTCTGACCTGTACAGTCTTGTTCTGAACAGATTTTGAGAAAGCTTGAAGTGCTAGAAAAACTGCTCTGAGCTCCAACAGGTTGATGTGGAGCAGAGTTTCCTGTGGGGACCACAGTCCCTGGGTAGTGAGATTGCCCATGTGGGCCCCCCACCCCAAGAGGGATGCATCTGTAGTAAGGATTAATGAGTGAGGCTGGAGGACAAAGGGAACTCCTTGTCTCAGGTTGCTCTGATCCTGCCACCACTGAAGGGCTTGGATCAGGGTTCGAGTTACTGGGATCAGTTTGGTAAGAGGATCCTTTCTTTGTGACCAAAAGGCCCTCAGATGGAACTGAATGTCCCTCATCTGAAACCTTGCTCCTTACACTACTGCTGTAGAAGCAGCCATGTGCCCTAGGAGCTGCAGAAAATGCCTTGCTGGTCGAGAGACCTGCAGGGTGAATGAGGAGGCCAGGGAGACTAGGGTGTTTGCCCTGTCTAGAGGGAGGGAGGAAGGCCCTGACTTCCTGGGTGTTCAGCTCTGCGCCTGTGAAGGTTAGGAGCTAGACAGGCTCCAGTACTGACTTTGAGAGATTCAGAAGGAAACCTAGTGACGTAAGCAGTTGCTGGGTTATCTGAAGATGTAGGCTGACCTGATCTGGGGATTGTCCTACTATGAGCCAATCGTCCAAATAAGGAAAGATGGCAATCTTTTGCCTTCTTAGGCAAGCTACTGCTACTGCCAGGCACTTGGTAAATACCCTTGGAGCCGAGGTGAGTCCAAAGGGCATTGCTCTGAACTGGTAATGGCCTGAGGGCAGCTCGAACCTGAGGTACTTCCGTGGGAGCTTCTGATGAGAATACGGAAGTAGGCATCCTTGAGGTCCAGGGATGCTAGCCAGTCCCCTGGCCTTAGGGAAGGTAAAATGATTCCCAGAGTCACCATTTTGAACTTTGGTTTTAAAAGGTGCTTGTTTAGGTATCTGAGATCCAGGATGGGCCGCCATTCTCCTGTCTTTTTTGGGGTAAGGAAGTACCTGGAGTACAACCCTTTGCCCTGGTGTTGGGGTGGAACCCTTTCCACGGCGATGAGGGTGGAGACCTCTGACTCTAAGGAGAGTGCCTCCGAAGGAGATGCAGGAGGAAAAGATCTGGTCCTCAGCTTCGGAAAATTTTTTGAAGCGGAGGACCAGTCCCTGGCTTACTACTTCCAGGACCCACTTTTGTAAAAGATGAAATGAGCAGGGGACTCAAAGCCTAGGGGGGGGAACCCTCAAAGGTCTGTCTGGGGAGGTATTTGGCTCAATAGGAGCGTCCAGATCTTCCAGACCATAATCACTCTCTCATACCCCCAGTTCATAAAATTCTCAAAATCATAATCCTGAACCGTGGGACCTGGTGAACCGAACGCCTCCAGAAGGAGTCGGTTCAGGAACCGGGGAAAGAGACTGGACAATTTGGATTGCTTTGGCTATCTCTTCAGTTGTTGGGGAAAGGACTTTTTCCATAGCAGCAGACTTTCTAGTCCTTTTTGCAGGAACTGGCTCCTCGGAGCCAGCTCTTCGTTTGGCCGAGGAAGTCTCGCCCTGGTCAGAGGGCACTCCCTCAGGTTCGGTTGGCACCGAACCGGGCTGGCCATCCGGGTCAGCGGACTTTTTGGCCTCTCTTTCCCTGAGCCTACCAACTCTCTTTTCAACGGTGGCAGCAAGGAAATTCTTGCAAATCTGGCAGTCTGAATCGAGGTGGTCAAACCCCAGGCCAATAAACACAGGTGGTGTGAGGGTCGGCCTTGGCAAAACTTCCCCCACAGACATCATGATGCTGAAACCAGTGGGCCCGGTTTTCTTTTGGGTTTCTCAGACATTATGCCAGCCTAACCAAAACTTGCCCGCTTATGGCAATCCGCCAGCAAGACTCTCCTATCGGTTCCCAACCGTGTTACGGTGGGCTGTGGAAAACCGTAATGAAATCCGTTTTTCTTTAGAACCGATAGGAACTGGGAACCGCACTCTAAAAGAGGACTAGCAATTGAAAATGCAACCTAATCGGTTCGAACCGAACCGATAAATGTTTTACAAGTTCCACACAGAATTCGTATGTAAAAACTATTACTTACGTTACCACAGACAGAGCTTGAACCGAACGGCTGCGGGTAAAATTAGACGAAATTTAATATTTTAAACGGTTTTAAACCGCGAAAATGAACCAAGCAAAAGGAGAAATCTCTGGAGCGACTGTTCAGTGAGGCGAAGTAAAGAATCTGACTGTTTCGGTTTGAAAGCAAGCAGACAGAGCTTCCTTAACCGAGCTCTCGCTCAAGATTCCATGCCTTGCATGGAAGTTAACTATTTCACCTCCGGAGCAGATCTAACCTGCGGTCATACTGCAATTGTCATAATATAGCAAGACTTCATGTTGTTTGAAACAGTGGTTACAGACATGGTTATCATCATGACACAGTTTTGTCCTGGTACTACTTAGCATAGTGTTATACAGGAGGTAGCATATGTCCTTAGGTGATCAGATAGTAGAGGGCAGTACATGGTCGGCTCACCTTTGCGAAGGTTTGTTGCAGAGAAAGGGGATGCCTTAAAGGTGACCGGTAAAGAAATACTGCAGCCCGCTCCCATTCCCACATACTTTAAAATGCTGCTGCGGGAGTCTGGGGCTGCAGTGAGCTTAATTTTTAATCCAGTGCGTTTTTTGTAATATAATGCGAAACTTTCGGCCGGACTACGGAAGCACTACGGATCCCCATCTGACGAGCTTGAAGGTCATAGGGATTACACCTGTTAGTAAGCATCGCTACCACCACTGCTCTTATTATAATAACCGTGGGTACTTTATTATACTTAATATATGGCTTATATAGGGGTCTTCATACAGCAATATACTTTGGTAACAACCTGTCCAAGTGTTGCTGTAAGTGACATTACATGTAACCATATATTAAGCATAATAAAAAGCTCACCGCCAAACTACTAACAACAGCAGTGGTAGTAGCAACGTCTAAATGTAATCCCTTCATCGGCAAACAAAGATTCAGGATTATACCTCATAAAACACACTGGATTAAAAATTAGCTACTGCAACCCAGACTCCACATGAGAATTAGGCCATGCTAACAATAGTAAGGCAATATTCTTTACAGGTCACCTTAAGAGCTGTAGCAGTGGCATGCATTTGTGGCCAGTACATGTAACTTGAGCCTGGTGCGGAAGTTCATGAGTGAGGAGGCGTCCTGGAGGGGGGGAGCTTGTTCCATAGGCAGGGGGCTTGGCAAGAAAAGGATCTGCCGCCAGCATTGGTCCTTACTCTGGGGACTTCTAGTAGTGTTCATTCTTATGTCCTTAAGTTCCTAGGGTTGTGTTTAATGGCTATGGTTCCGGCTACGCTTGGTGGAGCGTGGGGTTTGAGTAGCTTGTAGGCTTGGCCAAGCAAAGGGTATTGGAGGCGAGCGACCAATGTGGGCCACCGGAGCTGGGCCAGAGTGTCACAGTGGTGACGTCGCGGGTGGTTTTGGGTAGCGAAGCGAGCTATTTTGTTGTATAGGGTTTGCATCCTGGATATCTCTTGCTTTGCCATGCCCTGTATTATCGGGGCCGCATATGTCAAGGTAGGAAGCAGGACACTTGTCGCAATGGAGAGCATGGCCTCAGGGATGAGCTGGTCCCTGAGTCGGTACAAGGTACTGAGTTTGCGATGTAGGGTCCTGGTGACCTGGTCCACGTGGTCCTTGTAGGTGATATTCTGATCCAGAGTTAGGCCCAAGTATTTTAGGGAGGGAACTACATTAATGCTTTTGCCAGAGTGTGTGGTTAGTCGGAGGGATGAGAACCTGTAGAGTCCCAGTGATCTTGGCCTGAATAGCACTGCCCTAGTTTTGTCAGCATCTCTTCTCGAAGATGTACTGTTACGGTAAGTTCTTACATAACTGAACTCTCTCTCAGAGTTGGAGCTCTTGCAGCAGGCTATTACCATTAGGACCGAGTCCCAAGCAGTCAAAAAAATTACAGGTTGTCCCGGGTGGAGGCTAAAGAGAATCTGAAGCCTCTATTAAGACAGCAGGCCTTGGAGGACGTCAAGTCCAAAACCGGACCTGCATCTGGAAGCAATGTCCAAGACGTGGACAGAACTCCATGTAGCTGCTGCACAGATGTCTGCTGCCGACATTTCTCAGCGAGACAAAAGAGGTAGCTACTAGCCGATCCAGTGGCGCCGAGGGTTGAGGAGCTGAACACCCCAGCTCATGCTATGCCGGCAACCTGGGTTCAGGAATGACCTCGGGTCGCCAAGGTGCCAGCACGGGGGGTGTTGGGAGCAGGATCAAGAGTTAGCCCTCCTGTCCCTAGCAAGGGGTGAGGTCGCCCGCCCATAGTCCCATCACTGAACGGAGGTTCGGTGCCGGTGCAGGTGGTCAACGGCGCGACTGGAAGAGAGGGGTGTCCCAAACGGTGTGTGCGTGCATGTGCCTCTACATGCACGCGCTACATCGGGGACATGTGGGTGTAGGGGCCAAGAGAAAACCTGCAAAAACCCAGAAACTGCATATTGGGGGGTGGGGGGGAGCTAGCTACTCCCTTGGCTAAGTGACCTTTTACTGGACCCAGTAAAGGTTTATCATGCTTGTAACAGAAAATGCAGTTAGCTAACCACTTGGAAAGGGTCTGTTTAGTAACATACCCCCCTGGGTTCTGGGGGCAAAAGGAACAATCTTTCAGATTTCAGAACAGGACGGGTCCGATTAAGGTCGGAGTCCTGTGAACATCCAGAGTATGCAATAATGCCTCCCCCTCTATTAGAATGTTCCGGATAATAAACAGGTAGATGAATGTCCTGGGTCAGGGTAAATTGGGACACTACCTTTGGCAGAAACTTAGGATTAGTTTGCAAGGACACCCTGTCCTTGTGAAAAACTAAGTAGGGCTCTTTACACATCACAGCCAAGTAACAGCAACCAAAAATAACGCTTTCCACGACAAAGCGTAGCTCGCAGTTTGTGGCCAGTTTATAGGGGGGCAGAGTAAGTTTCTCTAACAAAAATAAAAGGTCCTACCATACCGACCTGTGGGCCAGTCGAGATCTCCCTTCTCCAGCACAGAAGCTGTGTTGGAGGGTTGTAGGAGACGGCTCAATCAGGCGTTTCCATCTGTGGAAATATCAGTGGTGCATGGCCGACCACACATTTCTCCCAGCCAGTACTGATGCTTGGTTCGCTTCTCAGGCATTGAGAAGTATTTTTGCACCTTGGCAAAAGTTGCAGGGAGACGCGGTCATCTCCTCTGATGAGGCACAGGCCACATTTGGTTGGCACCTAGGGGATCGCCTTCGCTACCATCAAATCCGGGATTTTATTGAATTTATTAGGACTTCCACTTTAAGGTAAGGAGGATATCTCCCGGGCCCCCCTTTGAGGCTATTTGGAAAACTAGGTTTGGAGAGAGCGCAATGTCTGTTGTACGCTAACTATGTTGCAGACTTCAGGCAGAATACTGTTACGATTAAACAAAGGTGGGAGCAAGACTTGGGGATTGGAATTGAGGACCAGGATATGGAAATATACGTGGCTGACCTCCTCATCACCTGAATGGAGAGTGTTTTTGTGGAAACTCCGCATCAGATATTTTAATGTTCAGGATGTGGATTCCAAATGGAATCCCTCAGTCCTGCCTAGTAGTTGGAGGAACTGTGAAACACAGAAAAATAGAAGTTGACGGCAGATAAGGACCGCTTGGCCCACCCAGTCTGCCCATTTCCCCTACCTAATGGATAAGCTGCAGATCCTAGTTAACCAGCAGCCTACTTCTTTGTACCCCACCCCCTAGAATTGCCTTATGGCTGTCCAATGCATGCTTGAATTCAACCACTGTTTTTGACACCACAACCTCCTCCGGAAGGCCGTTCCATGCATCCACAATCCTCTCTGTGAAAAAAATACTTCCTTAAATTACCTCTGAGCCGCCCACCCATCTTCAAATTGTGCCTCCTTGTTCTTACGCACCTCTTGTTTTGAAAGATGCTACCCTCTTGGACTTTGTTGATTCCCTTGAGGTACTTGAAAGTTTCTATCATGTCCCCCCTCTCCCTCCTTTCCTCGAGGCTATACATATTAAGCTCCTTTAGTCTCTCTTCATGTGTCTTCCGGTGCAGACCCTGCACCATTTTAGTTGCCCTCCTCTCGAAAGCTTCTATCTTGTCTATGTCCTTGCGGAGATTGGGTCTCCAGAACTGCACACAGTACTCCAGATGGGGTCTCACCACCTGTCTGTACAGAGGTATAACAACTTCCTGTTTTCTACTGGTGATGCCTCTCCCTATGCATCCCAGTATCCCCCCAGCCCTCCTTACTGCCCTCTCACATTGCTTGCCCACCTTCAAGTCATCTGATATGACTACCCCCAGGTCCCTTTTCATTTTTGTCGTCGTTAGTATCTCACCCCCTATTGTGTACTCTTCCCCTGGGTTTTGTTTCCCAGGTGCATTACCTTGCACTTCTTAGCATTAAATTTAAGCTGCCATACATTTGACCATTCCTCTAACCTTGCCAAGTCCCTTCTCATCCTTTCCACCCCACCTTGTGCATCAACTCTGTTGCCAATCTTTGTGTCATCAGCAAAGAGACATACTTTTCCTTCCAGTACCTCTGCAATGTCACTTACAAAGACATTGAAGAGGACAGGTCCTAATACTGAACCTTGCGGCATCCCACAAGTAACCCCCCTTTCTTCAGAGTGGACTCCATTTACTATTACCCTCTGTGTCCTATTCTCCAGCCAATTCTTTACCCAGGCTATCATCTTGGGACCCACTCCCAGGCTGGCTAACTTGTATATTAATCTTTTGTGTGGGACTGAGTCAAATGCCTTGCTAAAGTCTACGCAGGCCATGTCAACAGCCCCTCCCTGATCTACTACTTTGGTCACCCAGTCAAAGAAATCTATCAGATTCATCTGGCATGACCTTCCTGCTGTGAATCCATGCTGCCTTGGGTCCTGTGCCCCTCTGGCCTCTAGGTACTCGACAATTCTTTTCTTCAGAAGTGATTCCATAATTTTCCCTATCACTGAGGTTAAACTAACAGGTCTGTAGTTTCCTGCTTCTGCCCTGCTCCCACTTTTGTGAAGGGGAATCACATCTGCCCTCCTCCAGTCCTCAGGTACCACCCCATCCTCCCATGATTTGTTAAAGAGGGTAGTCAGTGGTGTCACTAGTTCTACCCTTGGTTCTTTTAGAATTCTGGGATGAATCTCATCAGGCCCCATTGCTTTGTCCACCTTCAGTTTTAAGAGTTCTTTCAGAACCCTTTCTTCTGTAAATGGGCTGGTATCAACTTCTGTATCCACAGTGTTTCTATTGTTTGTTTTAGGTACCTCCCCCTCTTCGTTTTGCTTTTCACAGTCTCCCTCTGCCCACCCCTCCCTTTATTAAGCCTCACTATCCCCCCCTTAGTCTTCCTTCGCTCCCTGATGTACCTAAAAAAGGTTTTATCCCCCTTCTTAACTGAGTTGGCTATCTTTTCCTCAGTTCGGGCCTTTGCTGTTCTGACTGCCTTCCCAGCTTCCTTCTGCTTTAACTGATACAATTCTCTGTCCTGCTCCTTCTGTGATTCCTTGCACTTTCTGAATGCTTTCTTTTTCTCTTGAACCTTCACTGCCACCTCCTTTGGGAGCCATAGTGGTTTCTTACATCGTTTTGTTTTGTTTATTTGCTTCACACAAAGGCTTGTTACCTCTGTGATGGCAGTTTTATTATTCCCCATTGTTCTTCCACCCCTCCTTCCTCCTCATTTGTTAGTGCATTCCTTAGGCACTCACCCATTTTGGCAAAGTCAGCCCTCCTGAAGTCCAGTACTTTTGCCTTTGTATGGCTTGACTCTATTGCTGTGTTTATTGTGAACCATACTGTTCGATGGTCGCTAGTTCCCAGATGACTACCCACTTCTACATCTGTGATCCTCTCTTCATCTCTATTTCAGAGGACCAGGTCTAAGATTGCTCCCTCTCGAGTGGGTTCCAATACTAGTTGTCTAAGGCATGCCCCCTGTAGGGCATCTAGAATAACCCCACTCTTAGAAGTGGCTGCTGCAACTGCACTCCAGTTAACATCTGGCATATTCAGATCACCCATCAGCAATATCTCCCCTTTATCTGCCATTCTAAGCAAACTTTCTATCATTTCCTTGTCCATTTCCTCCCCGAGAGGGGGGTCTGTATACAACCCCTGTGCAGACTGTGGTGCCATTGCCTGCCTCCAAATTGACCCGCAGTGCTTCTTCTCCTCCGTTTACCCTTTTGTTCTGTTGCTTTGATTCCTTCTCTTATGTAGAGAGCTACTCCTCCTCCTCCTCCTCCTCCTCTTTCACCCTCCCTGTCGATAGTGTATCCTGGTATGTTTATGTCCCCCGTGGCACTGAGATGGCCACGCAGTCATATTTTCTGGTCCTGTCCTTCGCTGGGGCTATATTGGGACGAGGTCCTGACCCATCTAGTAAATATTTTTGGGTTATCCTTCCCTCCAGGCCCTGAACATGTGCTGTTGGGTCTCCCGTCCAGAGGTGATGGGTAAAGACTCGAAATACTTGTGGGGTATACTAAAAGCTGCAGTTTTTAAAGCAATTACAAGAACATGGTTGACCTTAAACATCCAGAGTTAATCAGAATGGAAGGATATAGTTCATTAAATTTTTACCTTTGAAAGAACAACATATTCCCTGCAACAAAGAACACCAAACTTCAAACAGGTGGACCCGGTGGGAACTTTGAGAGCTGGGATCTGAACTAAACATGCCCAGTTATAGGACCTGTCTCTAATAATTCCCATACCCCCTTCTTCTCATCTTCTTCCTCTTTCTTCTGATTCACTCCACACTTTCTTTCTGTTCACCTTTATCGTCTGCTCCCCCCCCGAAACTCTCTGCACCGTTACTTTTGAAGCTATGAGTGAATAGTTCTGACAATCAATTATTTAGTCAAGTGCAACCTGATGAAATTACAGTGTGATCTATCCCCCGACCCATTTATATTCCTGATGTAATACTTTAATCTCTTTCATTACTGGGGAGCTATTAAGACCCAAGGTTTAAATTTTTAATGGTTTGTCCTATTTGGACTATAGTTAAGTTATCATGGGATTCATGTTTCTTAAAAGTATATGGAGTGTACACATACTTACCTGTTATGGCAGCAACCCTCACTGCTTTTTGCTCCTCTTTTTATTAAGTATTTGAGTTCCCTATAGTAGTGTTTTTTTAACTGAACATATTCCTACAAGAACTTTATGTACTGTATTACGTCATTGATGGATTTGAATAAAGATAGAGTATAAAAAATAAAAAAAATAAAAGGTCTCAAGAAGGGACTGGGTCCCGAATGGGGGGTTTCATGTTAAGTATGCCCTGCAGAAAAGTGTGGGACAAGTCCAGCTGGGCAAGGGTTTTACCCTCCACAGGCGTATGGTACGCCAAGATAACGAAGAGGTACACCTTAATGGAGGAGTAACTCAGAATGGAATCAGATAGAGAGAGGAGATATTCTTGAACAGAGTTCCCTGGACAAGGAAAAGGGTCCAGATGGCGAGCAGAGGCCCACAGGCAGAACCGCTTCCACTTCATGGTGTAGGTGGACCTATTGGAAGGCTTTCTCACAGCCACTAGAACATCCGCTACCCTGGGAGAGACCCCAAATTGGAAACTGCTAAGTCTACAGGAGTCACGCATGCAGGTGCAGAGACTTGAGGTCTGGATGGACTACAGTGCCCCTGTTCTGGGACAGCAAGTAAGAGCTCAGAGGCAAGGGGGTCGGAGGTTCCACTGCTAGCTGTTGCAGCAGAGAAAACCAGATCCGACAAGGCCAGTAAGGAGCAATGAGAATCATCTCTGCTCTTTCCGCCTGTAGTTTGAGAAGTACCCTCTGAAGAGGAAAGGGAGGGAAGGCATACAGAAACCTCCCTGTCCAGCAGCGGGACAAAATGTCTCGCCAGAAAACACCAGGCCCTGGATCTAGCAAGCAGAAACTCGGCAGTCTGACGTTGAGTGGGGGCACAAAAAGGTGAAAATCTGGCTTCCTCACCTGTCAAAGAGTCGGTTTGCGACTGGCTGGAGTAGTTCCAACCCATGGGCTTACAATGGAGACCTGCTTAGGCTGTTGGCCAAGACGTTTTGGATGCCTGGAACATACACTGCTGTGAGCTCCAGGTGGTGTTCCAGTGCCCAACAGCAAACCCTCATGGCCTCTCTGCAGAGAGGATAAGAGTGTGCCTCCCTGCTTGTTGATGTAGAAGACCACGGACATATTGTCCATCTGGATTAGCCGGAGGCCTGGTAACAGGTCTGTCTGAAATGCCTGTAGAGCATAAAGAACCACTGGTCTCCAGACTGTTGATGTGCATGGTCTACTCCAAGAGGGACCAGGACCCTTGAATCTTTCTGTCTGCCAAGTGGGCACCCCAGCCCTGACAAGTCTGTAGTGAGAACATGTCTCGGAGTGTCTTTTCTGAAAGGGATTCCTTGGGCCAAACTGGATGGAGTCATCCACCAGTTCAGGGTCCGACATACTGGGACCGAGACCGTGACCGGTAGTTCTAAGTCGTTGGAACGTTGGTCCCACTTCACCCCGAGTGTCCACTGAGGAACCCTCATGTGTAAAATCGAGCCAGGGGAACTGCTGGAATGGCAGCTACCCTGTGACCTAACAGTCTCAGGAAAGCTCCGGAGGAAGGCTGGCATCATGAAATCTGCAACCGAGCCAGAGATGGAAGACAATCAGCCCTGTCTGGGGCCAGAAAGGCTTTGCCCTGAACTGTATCCAGAATCGCCCCTATATACTGGAGTCTCTCACAGGGCCATGGGGCAGACTTTGGCAGATTCAGGGTTACTCCCAGCTCTCTGAAGATGGTAAAGGCGTCTTCGAGAGCGTGGAGCAGTTGGGTCCTTGTGGGTGGCATCAGAAGACAATCATGCAGGTAAGGAAAGACGTAGCAGCCTTGTCTCCTCAGGGCCACAGCAACCACTCAAGGCACTTGGTAAAGACCCTGGGAGCGTGAGGACAGGCCGAACGGCAGTGCCGAACTGGTAATGATGCCCCTAGAAGCAGCAGCGCAGGTATTGTCTGTTTAGTTGGAATACCAGGATATGCAGATACACATTCTGCATATCCAAAGAGCAGAACCAATCGCCTTGGTGGAGGAGAGAATCAGGCCTGGAAGGGTTACCATTCTGAACCGCTTGTACTTTATGGAAGCGTTTATATGGCTTAGGTCCAGAATGGGCTTTAGATCCCCCCTTTTTCTGGGTACCAAGAAAAAGTGGGAGCAGAATCCCTGACCCCTTTGACTCGGGGACTGGCTTTATGGCCCTCTTTTGGAGGAGTGCCTGAATTTCCCCTTCTATCAGGGCGGTGTTAGGTGCAGTGTAGTGGAAGGACATTGAAGGACCGTCTAGGAGCCTCTCCACAAACTCCAGAGTATGACCGCTCTCTATAATCTGCAACACCCATTGATCTGCTATAATGTTGCTCCAACCCTTGAGGTAGAGGGAGCAGTGACCCCCCCCATGCCTCTCCCAGAGACTCTGCTGAGGAAGGGGAGTCTGGCAGCAAGTTAGGTTGTGGTCCCAGGGTAGGCAGGGCATCCTGGGAGGGTCTGGCGTTCCTGGAGGCAGAAGAACCTGGAGTTTAGGGGGCTGCTTTATATTTAAAGCCTCCTCTCTGTTGTGCTCGGTCTTGCTGCTGCTAACCTGCTGGTTTCTGAAAGGGCTGCTTGCATAAAGATTTCTGGTTGGTCTTATACATTTTCTGGACCGACCAGATGGCCTTGCCCAAGTCTTAGAGATGCGTTATTAGCTTTTCAGCCTCATCGCCAAATAATACAGACCCTTTTAAAAGATACATAATCCTGGCTTGAAGGTCCTGCATAAAGCCTGAGACCCGAAGCCATGAATGGTGTGCCTAAGGCAGTTATCAGTGGCGGATGTGTCGGCAGTATCATATGAAGCGCGAAGCACATGTGAACATCCGAGCCTGACTTAAGCAGGTCTAGGAGCTCTGCCTTCTGTGGAGTATCTGGCAGTGTGTTAGCCAGTTCCAGACTTTTCTCCCACAGGGCATTCTGGTACTGCACAGTGTGTGAGAAAACAGATCTGATGGAGTATGAGGCAGATGCATACACCTTTTTGCACACCTGACAGATGCTTAGATTCTGGATCAAGGTGCTGGTACTCAGGTGTTTTGGTTTCTTGGACTTGTCGTGGGCTGCTGTGGTGACAGTGTCTGCCACAGGGTGTTCTGCCAGAAAGGGATCACCCCTTACTGCCCTGTAGAGCCTATCTGACTTCTCTGACATGACAGGAGAAGTGGAAGGATGTTTCCAGGTAATTCTGGTCAGGTCCTGGAAAGTGTGCACCAAAGATGGAACTACTAATGGTTTGGGTTCCTTTTCCTGAGGTATTTGGCTAACCTGCGCCTCTCTGGGTCCAAATCCTCAGTTTCCCAGCCGTTATTGGCTTGGATATGCCTCATAATGTTGATAAAGGTTGGATCGTCAGGAGGCATTCTAAGTGTGTCCTTATTGTCCAGAGAAGGACGACCCCCTCTTGGTTCTGAGCTTCTGGAGGATGAGTAAGAACTCAGTCTAGAGTCTTCTGAGCTGGAGGCAGAAAAGGAGGAGGAGGAGGAGGAGGACTCATGTCGGCGCCTGTCGAATGGTGTAGATGATGACCTGGAGGAGGAACCTGTTCACCTCTTGCTTTTGTGCTTGGGCCTTCCCCCTAGGGCTTTCATCTAGCTTAGGGAGGGTCTAGGCGATGGAGTCTTGTCTCTGGGCTCCAGAGGAGGAACCACCTTATTTGGTTCAGCAGGCTTAGGTGGTACAAGGTCCCCCTTGATCTCATTCCACCAAAATCATAACAGATCTTTGACCTCACTGAGAGGAATCTGAAGGCCCAAGGGACCAGCCGGCGCCTGTGGCTGGGGGTCAGCTGGCGTCTGGAGGGCTGGCATCTGGCGCCTTGGCGTTGGGTCTTTCCGGGTAGGAGTCTCAGCCGGCAAATCCTCCATCAGTGTGGGTGACACATTCATGACCACCGGCGACGTCAGAGGATCCGGCAACTGCGGTGGTGGCGTCGGGGTACCCGGCTTCAAGTGCATGGGTGCCCGACAACCGTCAGGAGACTGCAGTAGACGGCTTAGCCGGAATCCGGGGAGAGGACACCGAGGTCTGGGTCAGAGGCGTCGCTGCAACCTTGTTGGCGGATGCATGATCCCGACAATGGGGGGGGCCTGGTCTGTAGACTTGGAGGCCAAGCCAGTCACCGGGCGAACAATGGGTGTGGACCCGCTGTGCGACTTGAGACCGGCTGTACCACCTAAAGAGGTCGAGGATTTAGGAATGGCCTTAACCTTCAGTGGTTGCGGGCCTCCACCCGTTACCAGCACCAAGGCAGGAGGCTTGTCCATTGGCTGCCCAGAAGAAGTGAGGGCAGACTGGGGAGGGAGGTCCGACCTACAATGGAAGGAGGAACTGGACGAAGGTGGTCTTTTTGTGTGAAGACTGAACAGGAGCAGGTCCAGGCTGACTCCTTGTTCCAGGACTTGTGCTTCCCTGATTATTTCTTCTTCTCCCTATGAGTCGTGGAAGAAGAAGGAGAAGTGCTCTTCCCTGAGAATCGTTTCTGCAAGACAGCTAGTTAAATCTCAAGGAGGTGTGCCTTGACAGACTTCTGGTGGCGGATCCTCGTCCTCTGATAGATGGTACTGCAGTACTGGCAGGCCTAAATGTCGTGGTCTGGGCTTAGACAGAGGAGGCAGGCCGCATGTCTGTCTTGACCGAATCTGTTTGCCGCACGCATACATAGAAGTCCTCCATTCGATGGAGGAAGTTGGGGAAGACGACATGCAGAAAAAAAAAAAATCAAATTATTTACTGAAAAAAAAGAAAAGTGATGGAATGCGTAATGGCAGTAAACTGTAGCAGGAAAGCATCCGTGGAGATGACGTGAGCAGGTCGACGGGAAAGGAACCGAGGTGTGGCTGGGGACCGCCCCCTTTATACCACTGGCTGACATCAGGGCGGTCCAACATCAGGAGGCGGACCCGGCTGAAAATCGCAAGCTAGAATATTTCCCTGGGGTCCTAGTGCCTGGCTGCATAGTCCAATTTGTAATAGCCTGCTGCAAGCGCTCCAACTCGAAGAAAGATCACTAGTTCCCAACATGGCTAGAATTTTCCTGGAAGATTAGAACCCTTTTTTTTTTTTTTTTTTTTTAAATACACCAGTTACTCAAAGGAAATGGAACATGCATTCCTTCCAGGCTTGCTGAAGAAAATGTGAGGAGATGCTCGCACATCTGGTCATGCCCATCCTTGGCAGACTTCTAGCAACAGGTCACTGCCATGCTGAAAGATCTGATCTTCCTGGACATAAAGTCTCGATCACTCATTCACACTAATGGGAGTTCACCAGAGGCGCTAGGACCCAGCAGGAGCAAACTTTTTCGGAGGGCCAGCGCCAGAGGCTGAGCCGTGAGGAAGCGGCACCGTGAACCCGGCTCATGCCGTAATGACCATCTCTGCATTGACCCTCCAACCGCCTCAGTTCCTTTTTTCAGTACAGATTATATTATTAGTCTACAATTGTACAACACAAGTCTTCAGCCCTCCATTGACGGAGTCTACCATGAGCGGGTCAGGTGACTGTAGGGAGACTTCGTATGAAAGCTGTTCAGTCAGCTGGGCCGGGTCCGGTCTGCCACCCTCGCCAGAGGGGCTGATAACGGACAGTCCAATGCTCAGGGAGATGGGCTGTCCCCCCGAAAGTACAAAAGGAAACGGTCCCATTCTCGGCACCATTCGGCCTAGAGTTCTTCTTCGACACATAAGTCAAAGAAGAAACGGCATCACTCAAGGTCGTCCTCTGGTATGTCTGCGTGTAGACAGTTGGTTGTTAGGGCTAGGCGCCGGTCTCCACCTCTGTCACAGTCGCCGGTTTCAGTCTCTGGTGGCTGACCTCAACACTGGAGCTCCTCCTCGCCTACTGGAGGAGCTTCCAATGAGCAGTTTCACCAGTGCGCTTGGAGGTTGGTCTAGTTACTTGAGCTGGTCAGTCCAACACTGGTGCCTTCGAGCCATTCCATTTTGGAGGGACGGGTAGGGCCGTTGGACCTTCCTAATCATGCGGTGCCTTCGACTCCACGTTCGGGTGTTTATCTCCTTCACATGCCTGCGCTGCAGAGGTCCACACTGATGTGCCTCCCTTGCCATTTTTCCCTCTTACTTCAAATCGCAGTTCAGACCTGTGACTCTCTCGTGGGCTCTGTCAGCGCCGTCCATGGCACCGTGGGCTCTGTTGGTGCCGTGTGTGGCGCCATGGTCTGTCGGTGCCGGAGGCTCTGTCAGTGCAGGGTGCGGCGCCATTTCTGATGGAGTCTCCTTCCTTGTTCTTGACGCCATTTTCCTCGACTGCACCAGGGATTGCTGCGGTGCCATCTGGTCTTCATGGGTTATCGACTCCAATTCTTTCTTCTTCTATTCTTCCTCCTGATTTTCACTCCTTTCCTGTCCATACAGTCCCCTCTGGACTGTCAGGAGATTTTGAGCCTGATCCAGATCTTCGCCTGGGAGCAGGGATCAATCCTTCTGCAGAGCCTGTGGTTGAAGACCTTTCCTTTAAGTCTCTGCTCAAAAATTTAATTTCTACTCTCTCCAGACTACAGAAATTGATACTTGGAGGCTTTTGTGACTTCAGTATCTTCATGTCCCGGAGATCCCTATGGATTTAACACCTATGGTACAGCCCTCTTTCGAGACCCTCAGACAGATGGTGTGGAATAATCCACCTCTCATTCCTTCCGTGGCCAAGTCCATAGATAGGAAGTATACCCCTCCCAAGGATCGCCCCATTTTGGCCTCACAAGCTTTTGCTGATGTCACTGTAGTCTTGGGAGAGAATGATAAGGCTGTTCTTCCTCAGGGATCTACAGCCCGGCCTATGAACAAAGAATCTCGCAAGATAGATGCCTTAGGTAAGAGTCTTTGCTGCCTCAACCCTGGGTATGCGCACTGCCAGCTACCAGAGCTATTTTTCTCAATATGAGTATGTCCTTTGGCATTCCCTCAAAGAAATGTTAGAAGCTCTGCCCGAATCGTAAGTTAACTCAGAGCTACTTCAAACCATAACTAGGGGTATCGAATCCAATAACCAACAGGTTAAAGTTGCAATGCATGCCTACGATACCGCCTCCAGGGCGGCGGCTGGCATCTACACACACCACCACTCTTGGCTGCGTACCTCAGGCTTCGTGAATGACGCCCAGATGCAGATCATGGCCTTATCTTTTGATGGTTATGTATCTGGGCCTCTGGTGGATCAAGCTCTGGAGGCCACAGAGACTAGGTCTGCCATTAAGATGGCTAGATCTGTACCCGCCCCCTCCCAAGGGGGTGCGAACAAGTGTCAATTTCACAACCATCAGTCCTTTCGTGGTAGAGGAGGTTTTAACAAAAACCACAACCCTCAGCCACAAAGGAAAGCGCAGCACAAGGCAAAAGGGCCCAAAGCGCCCAGTGCCACTTTCTGAGTTTCTGGCTCAGCGGTGGGAGGACGTCTGACTCAGTTCTACAATCAGTGGAAATCTATATCAGACAAATGGGTCCTCCGGATAATCCATGAGGGTATTCTCTCAATCTTTCGGAAACCCCTCTGATCATCCTCCCAAACGACAGCCAGGCTGTCGGCAGCACAGTCAGACCTTCTTGCTTCAGAGGTCCAAGGCCTTCTGAACAACAGGGCAGTAGAAATAGTTCCGCTGGATCTATGAAACACAGGTTTCTACTCCTATTACTTTCTGGTCCCAAAGAAAACTGGCAGCATGCACCCCATTCTGGATTTCAGAAAGTTAAACAAGTTCCTTCACAAGGAGAAGTTCAAGATGGTATCACTAGGTACCCTGCTACCTTTGCTTCACTGACACGATTGGCTAGCCTCCCTGGACATGCAGGATGCCTACCAGCACATTCTCATACACCCAAAGCACCACAAATGCCTAAGGTTCGTGGCATTGGGTCAACACTATTAGTTCAGAATTCCTGCCCTTCGGGCTATCCTTGGCACCTTGAGTTTTTACAAAGTGTTGTGCAATTCTTGCGGCGCACCTCAGGAAAATCTGAATGCAAGTGTTCCCATATTTGGACAACTGGCTCCTAGCAAGTCCCTCCAGGCAGGAGATTCTGGAGGCTGTGGCCATGGCCTCAGACTTCCTCACATCCATGGGAGTCGTGCTGAATCTCAACAAGTCACAGTTGCAGCCCTCCCAGAAGCTCCTCTTCATAGGAACTCTTCTGGATGCCTCCTGTGCGAAGGCTTTTCTTCCAGAGGACAGAAGGAGCGATATCCTACAGATGGCCCCATACAGAGAACACAGTTTGGTTTGCGCTCTCTCTATGCAACAGATGCTGGGCCTCATGGCATTCTGGGTGTTCATTGTTCCCTTAGCTCATCTCCACATGAGAACCTCTCAGTGGATGCTCAATACTCAGTGGTCCCCAACCACTCACCCTCAGTCCTTTCTCATCAAGGTGACAGAACCTCTGAAGAGGTCGCTCGCCTGGTGGTCGCAGGAGGACAATCTTCTGGAAGGATACCCCTTTGCCCTTCTGGATCATCAGATCTCCATTACCACGGACGTGTCCCTGATGGGTTGGGAAGCCCACTGCCAGGATCTCCACACCCAGGGTAAGTGGACTCAGGACGAGTCTCAACTTCACATAAATGTCCTGGAAATGAGAGCCGTCCTCTATGCAGTCCAGCCTTGAAGGACATACTCCGTCACAAGAACATTCTCCTTCAAATGGACAACAAGGCAGTGATGTACTACATCAACAAATAGGGCAGTGCACACTCTTACCCATTATGCAGGGAAGCAATGAGAGTGTGGGAGTGGTGCCTGGAACACAAGGCTCTGATTCAGGCAGTTTACCTGCCAGGAGTACAAAATGAGCTGGCAGACCATCTCAGCAGAATGGAGGCGGATCCTCACAAGTGGTCTCTCGACTTAACCGTCGTTCAGTCACTGTTCAAAGACTGGGGAACTCCGGACCTGGACCTTTTTGCATTCCCACTCAACACAAAGCTGCCCCTCTTCTGCTCCAGAAATCCAGGACATGGCATTTTTTGTCAGGATGCGTTCAGGCTGCAGTGGACGAAATGCCTTCTGTACGCTTTTCCTCCTCTTCCCCTAATTCAGAGGGTGCTACTCAAATTGGAGTCTCAGGGGGCCAGAATGATTCTCATTGCCCTCGGCAGATATGGTTCCCACTTCTCAGTCTATCGGACCCCCCCCCCCCCCGAAGACTCTTCCCTTCAGATGAACCTTCTGACCCAGCATCCCGTGGTCCATCCCAACCTGAGGTCGCTTCACCTTCACGCTTGGCTCCTGAAGAGATAGAGGTGAATAGGTTCAATGTTTCTCAGAGTTTCAGATATTCTTTTGGCTGCGAGTAAGCCGGCCACTAGAAAAACCTACACAGCCAAATGGAAGAGTTTCTCTACCTGGTGTGCAAAATCCTCTCGGAACCCTTTTTCCTGCCCACCGAATAAAGGCTTAGAGTATCTTTTAGATCTCAAATACAGGTCTGCAGTACTCCACAGTCAAAGCTCATCTTTGTGCCATTTCGGAATATCATGAGCCAGTACTTTCCATGTCACTGGCTCAGTTGCTTGTAGTTAGAGAATTCTTAGGGGTATTCTGCATACTAGACCTATCAGACATCCAGTCGCAGCCTGAGACATTAACCTTGTGCTAGACATGCACACTCGTAAACCTTTCGAGCCTTTAGCTACTTGTAACTTGAAGTTCCTCACTTGGAGGCCCAATTACCAGATATTAATTTCTCATACTCCTCACCGCGGCGAAGAAAGCCATTACGAAGTTATGGCTGACTCCTAAAGTCCCCATGATTCAGGACTGATGGAACATCAGAAGACAAATTTACACTATGGAAAAAATAACAGCCTAAACAACCAAGAAGAAAATTTCACTACCACATGGGCCAGGTGGCAAATATAGTACATGTTAAAAGACCCTACTTTTACTCCTTAGAGTGGAAACCTTAAATCTACCGAATGGTGCCAGGACGGCCCCCCCCCAATACTAGGCCAGGTAAAGCCTGCTGAGTACTCGCCCGGAATATGTTGGAAGAGAGTAATTTGGGGGACATTCTATCCAGGAGCCCGTGATCTGTCATTTGGGAATGTACCCTCAAGGGGGTGAAAAAAAAAAGAGGGAGGAAGGAAAAAGGAAAAGAAAAAAAATAATTTTACCTATTAAAGAAGGCCACAACTATACCAGAGACAGGCCTGAAGCATAACAAGCAATATGCCTTGGAATATGTTGGTTCCCCCCACACCCTCGGGGATAATATAGATGGACCATGGGTCTACAAGAACTTCTATTCCTTTGCCTCATAGCCAGGTTGGACAACGCTGTAGGCTACCTAGCCCCTATGGACAATACCTATCATAGATATACCTCCCTCCTTTATAGAGATATATTTCATTATAACTAAGCTGAGACTGTAAAAACTGTGTAATTGAAGTTTACCACTTGGATCTGGATGACTTGTCTGTATATATGTTACAAAATCTAAATAAAGATGATATTTAAAAAAAAAAGTTCCTCACTTGGAAAACAGCCTTTCTGGTGGCCATTACTTCGGCCCGTAGAGTTTCTGAAATATATGCACTGATCACAGATCCCCCGTACACTATTTCATAAGGACAAGGTAGTTATTTTTACTAATCCTACGTTTCTCCCTAAGGTTGTCTCAGAATTCCATCTAAACCAACCTTTAGTCCTTCCTACCTACTTTGCGAACTTCCAGAATGAAGGGGAGCATACCCTTCATTCGCTGGATGTTAAGAGAGTGCTGCGGTTCTATCTAGATAGAACAAAATAAATTCGCAAGACTCAACTGTTGGTTTCCTTCAGAGAGACCCGGCTGGGTCAACCTGTCGCTATTACATGCATTTCAGTGTGGCTGGCAGTATGCCTTCGCCACTGCTATTCTATGGCACAGGTTAAGCTGGAGGACAGAGTGTGCACTCACTCTACCAGTGCAGTCGCGGCATCTCTGGCAGAAATCTGCAACGTGCCCACTGCGGATATTTGCAATGCGGCTACCTGGAGCTCTGTGCATACTTTCGTTAAACACTACGCCATGGATGTCCATGCCAGACGACATATGCCGTTTGGCAGGACCATTCTTAACGGACTGCTGTCCCAAGTATGTGAGCTCTTTATCTCATACTGCCTGTCTCGGGGGATTATTAGCTCGGTACTCTCCCATTAGTGTGAATGAGTGGTGGAGACTATGTCCAGGAAGATATGGAAATTACGTACCTACCGTAATTCTTGATCTTCTTGGACGAAGTCTCCACCACTCATTCACACGCTCACCTACCATCCTCCGAGCTCACTTCAATGTTTTTGGTCTTCACAGCTCAGCCATTGAGGGAGTGAAGATTTTATTAACCCTTCTTACACGGGTCATTCGGACTATCTTATGTCCGATTTTTAGGTTAGTCATGCTGCACCTCATCGGAAAAAAAGGTACTGAGGCGGTTGGAGGGTCGATGCTGAGATAGTCATTACCGCATGAGCTGGGGCTCGAGGTGCCACTTCCTTGTGGCTCCACCTCTGGCGCCGGCCCTCCTGAAAAAGTCTGCCCCCGCTGGATCCTAGCGCCTCCGGCGAACCCCCATTAGTGTGAATGAGTGGTGGAGACTTCATCCAAGAAGATCAAGAATTACGGTAGGTACGCAATTTCCATTTCTCGGCTGAAGCCCCACTCACTCACTCTTCCCCATAGTCTTGGGCCTCCCCCCGGCTGAAGGCTTTGACAAGACACATTTATGGAACATTTTAGTGACATCTGTTCATAAAGTCACAACCCAAAAGTGGCTTAAAGATGAGCCACCAATGTATCAGCAATGGTAAGACATAGTACTGAAAATATAAAAAACATGAAAGAACTGACCTACAAAACTAATCTCAGAACCCCCAGTTTTACAAGGAGATGGGCATGACGAATAATATATACAGACTCTCCACAGGTATCTCACTCCTAGCTCCAGAGCAAGGCGGGTGGACAGGGAGTACACCTACAGCCTCTTGACTGAGAGATCGACTGGTGAGGGTTAACTTTTGATTTTATTTATTTTTTGTTAACCGGGTAAGTGCACTAGACAAACTCTGCCTATTTTCAGGCACGACCCGGAGGAGGAGGATACAGATGAATGCCAACTTACCTTGAACCAGTTTAAGCAGTTGGTGGTATTTTTAGTTAATGGAGGGAAATTTGGCCAGGGCACCGGGGAAATTCCCCTACTCTTTTCAAGAAGTGCCATGGGATCTTTAATATCCACCTGAACTACCACCAGAACATGCAGACAGGACCTGGGTTTAACATCTCATCCGAAAGTGCAATTTTAGACAATTTTAGAGGGATTTACTACTTGCATATACCTTGAGACACTCCTCTGGAAATTACTAGGTTGTTTTGACATAACAATCTTACTACGATTGCTGCGCCTAATACAACATATTAAGTGAAATGAACTATGTACCCAAGTAGTTCAATAAAGTTGAATTAAAAAAAGGCAACATGTTCACAGCCACACTAGAAAAAAAGTCACACTAAAATGTACATTTTTCTATACTACCACGAGCTTCTGTATGTACGCGTGTGTGTGCCTCAGTAACGATCCGAGTAACCAAAACAAAAACTACAACTATGGATACTACAGAAGAGCAAAAAAATACAGGTTACTCACCTGTAACAGGAGTTCTAGGAATGGTATATGTTGTTCATCCACACTCATTGGCAGGTATCCTTGCCACTTTAAATCTTGCCGGAAGGTCTTCAAGCTTGCTCCTCCCACCCACCCGGGTGGTATAACTCTGCTCGCCCATGACGCCAGATCTGGCCCGCTGAAGCTCAGGCCAGGCCGCCGGGAGGTCGGGAATGTAGATGAACAACATATACCATTCCTAGAACTCCAAGTTACAGGTGAGTAACCTGTATTTCTAGGGACATGGATATGTTGTTCATCCACACTCATTGGCAGACCCTAGCAGTTCTCCGGGAGGAGGAGCAAGACTACACCCCAATACTTACTTGGGAAAGAGACTGAGAACCGAGGCCCCAAAACCAGCATCCCGGGTGATTCAAGTCGATGGTAATGGGTAATGAAGGTGTTTGCTGACTTCCAGGTAGCAGCCCTGCAGATTTCCTGGATAGGGACGTCCCTGGAAGCAGCCACCGATGCAGCAGTATGGCGGGTAGAATGAGCTCTTATCCCTCTGGGAGGCTCCATGCCCGCCAACTTATAGCAGAGATCTATGCAGGAGGTGACCCACCTGCTTATCGTCCGCTTGGCTGCAGGTCTGCCAGATGCGGCTTCAGCGTAGGTGACAAACAGCTGGCGAACCTCTCCCCGAATTTCAGCCGTGCGCTCCTTATAATAAGTGAGCGCCCTTCTAGGGTCCAGAGTATGGAGCCTATATTCGGCCTCCGAGGTGTGATTGGGGTAGAACACCGGCAGAGTCAACACCTGGTTAAGGTGAAACTCCGACACCACCTTCGGAAGGAATTTCGGGTGGGGGCGCAGGACAACCTTGTCCCTGTGGAAGACCAGGTAAGGAGACTCTATGGAAAGCGCCTGGAGCTCTCCCATCCTTCTGGCTGACGTGATAGCCACCAAGAAGGCGGTCTTCCACGACAGGTGAGAGAGAGCACACCCGTGCATAGGTTCGAATGGCTTGCCCATGAGCTTTGCCAGTACCAGCAGTAGATCCCACGGAGGTGGGGGTTCCGCATGGAGGAAATGTGATCAAGGCCTTTGAAAAGCGCCAGACCACCTTCTCCTGCGCCACCGACTGCTTTCCTCGCCCGCGCCTCGGTAAGCAGAGATGGCTGCCAGGTGCACCTTTAGGTCGCCGACCCAAGCCCTTGACTAGAAAGGGACCATAAATAGTCCAAGATGCTTGCCAGGAACAGGAGGAAGGGTCCAAGCCTTGTTCTGACACCAAATGGAAAACCTTTTCCATTTGAAGGCATAGCATTTTCTGGTCGACTCATACGGGACGCCTCAACTACATTGAGGACCTCGTCGGAAAGACCCAAGGCCTGGAACTCTAGCCGCTCAGGAACCAGGCCGTCAGGTGCAGGATTGAAGGTCCGGATGGAACACCTTCCCTGATTGACTGAGAGCAGGTCCGGGCGAGCTGGAAGCTGCCGCGGAGTCCTGGAGCTGAGACTGAGGAGATCTGGGTACCAGAACTGGCGAGGCCAGTCTGGGGCTATCAGAATCACCTGCGCCTTGTCCCTCCTCGCCTTGAGAAGCACCTTGTGGATCAAGGGAAATGGGGGAAAGGCGTAAAAGAGGCCCGGGGTCCACTGCCTCGAGACGGCATCCCCCTGCAGCGAGCCCTGCTGAGGGGGGCGAGCATGGAACAGACTCAGCTTCGAATTCTCCCTGGAGGCAAACAGGTCCACCTGAGGTGTGCCCCAATGGGAGAACAGATGCTGTACTACCTCCGCAGGAGAGACCACTCGGGGATGCAGCCCCTATCCGCTCAGGGCATCGGCCAGGGTGTTGGAGGCTCCTGCCACGTGAATGGCTAGGAGATCCGCCTCCAGGCTCGCGCGACGAGTGACCAAATGCGGAGAGCTTCCTGCAAAGAAGCATGGAGCGGCCCTCCTGGCGGTTTAGATAGTACATGGTCGTGGTATTGTCCGTCTGGACTCGGACCACTTGACCCCGGAGGAACGGAGCAAAGGCGGTGAGAGCTAGGCGGACCGCTCGGAGCTCCAGCAGGTTGATGTGGCATCGGGACTCCCGCAGGGACCAGAGGCCATGAGCCCGGTGTTCCCCCAGATGGGCACCCCAACCCATCAGAGAGGCATCGGTCGATAGAGAGACCGTCGGCTCGGGCGGATCGAACGGATGCCTCCTGCAAATGATCTGGAACGGTCCACCACTGGAGAGCTGCTCCATCCCTGTGTCACCGGCTAATAAGCTGGTCCAAAGGATCGCAGCTGTGACCACTGGCTGGCCAGTCCCCACTGAAGGGACGATGTTCCAGCGGGCCCAACGGACCACGCTGGTGCAGGCCGCCATGAGACCCAGGAGGCGCAGGAAGTCCCGGGCAGGGCGCAATTGCCCAACCAGAAATGATCGGGCAAAGGAGGAAAGAACCTCGGCCCTGTCCGCCGGGAGCCGCGCCCCGATGAATAGAATCACCTGCTTCGGCTCAAGTTCCGACTTGGCCTCGTTGATAAGGAGGCCCAATTGAGAGCAGACCTGGAGGGCCAGATCTCTGGACCACTCCGCCTCCTTCCTGGAGGGAGCTGCTATCAGCCAGTCGTCCAGGTAAGGGTACACCCGGACCCCTCGGCGCCGCAGGAATGCTGTCACCACTGCCATGCATTTGGTGAAGACCCTGGGAGCTGGAGACAAGCCGAGGGCATGGCTTGGAACTCGAGAGGGATCCTTCCGCTTTCAGGCGAAGGAATCTCTGGTGAGAGCGGACGGATAGGGAGCGTGACGCGTCCTGCAAGTCCAGACAAGCAGAACCACACGCTGCTCCAAGGATGGTATTATCTGAGCCAGAGTGACCATCCTGAAGGTTCGAGACCTTAGGAACTTGTTTAGGTCGTAGTAGGTTGGAATGGGCGCCAGCCCCCATCCGCTTCGGAACCAGGAAGTACCTGGACACAAACCCTGGGTCTGAAGGAGGGTCCACCACCTCTTATCACCTCCTTCTGGAGGAGGAGAGCGATGTCGGCTCGACGAGCCGCCAGTGAGGCTGGGGATCCCGGTTCCCCGAGGGGCGACGGCCTGAAGGGTGGTGCCTGTCAATTCCAGAGGCAGGCCTCTTCCCACCACCTCCAAGACCCACCTGTCCGTGGTAACAGCGACCAGGCGGAACTGAAGTGCTGAGCCGTCTTCCACGGGGGACCCAGGGTGGCAGACGGGAATGGGGCGACACCCCTCAGCCCGTCACTGGGCAGGCTTGGAGGAGGACCGCCGAGGACCTCCTGGGCCTTTCCTCCTGCCTCCTGTTAGAGGAAGCCGCGGCTTGGGTTTGGGATGCAGGCCGTGAGCCTGCTGGCCTCTGTATTTGCCGGGCGAGGCTGGGCACAGAAGGACCTAAAGGGCTTAGGCTGTGGTTTGGTGTCTTTGTCCTTCTGAGCGAAGAGACCGGAGTCCAAGGTAGCATTGGACTTCTCGATCCTCTGCAGGTGACCTTCCACCCCAGGGTCGAAGAGGTCAGTCCCCAAAGGGAACATCCGCCAACTTGTGCTGGGTATCCGAGTAAGGTGGATATCCTCAGCCAAGCCCTGCCGACGCGATAGCCACTCGCGGCCGCCACCGATCTGGCACATGAGTCCCCTATATCCAAAGCAGTCTGGAGCTGCTGTTTGGCCACTGCCCTGGTCCCGCACCTGCTTAACCGTAGTCTGCAGATCGGCGGAAGATGAGGATGACCTCATCCAGGAGCCCAACAGGGCATGAGAAAAAATGTGCCATGAGGACGGCCAACTGGCCTGGACGGCCGAGAGACTTGAGCGAGACTTTTTCGCCCGACATAGTCCAATTTCTTGGACTCCTTGTCAGGAGGTTTGTCCACATCCCTGGCGTTGACCGGGCGCCGGAAACGCTGTGTGTAACCAACCCTCAGCAGAGGGTGTTCAAAAACTGGACAAGGAACCGTGGGACCGATACTTCCTGGCCATCCTGGCCGAAGGCGCAGGGCAGGAAGCAGGGCGCTGCCAAAGCTCCAGTGCCGGGATTCACTATGGCCTCGGCCACTGGAAAGGCCTCAGTCGGAGAATCCTCGGTCCAGAATCTCCGTGAGGGGATACCTGGCCTGCTTGGAACGGGTTCGAGCTCCATCCGGTGGACCGAGATGAGCCAAGCAGTCCTAGGAAGGACGACGGCTATCGGCTCATTGACTGACCTCCTGAAGACTCCAAGTCCAGTCGCTTGGAGAAAAAGGAGGAATCATCTTCGACTCGGAAGAGTCCTCGAAGAGCTGCTTCTGGCCTGAGCCACCCTTCACCTGCCGAGGTCGGTCGGGAGTGAGGGTAACTGACAGCGATGGGGTAGACCTCAGCCGACCGAGAATCCTTGGTTGGAGCCCCAGTTGGTGGCTGTGGAGGCGGTGGTTCCAATCGAATCGGTGGAGCAGCTGGTTTTGGCCGAACAACCGCCTGGGTATAGGCCTCGGATAAGTCGAGGGGTTGTGTCGGCCGCCCGGTGACGCCCGCCACTTAATGGCGGGGAAGGCGACGGGTTTGCTTACTCCCGGCCAGGAGGAGCTGTTGCAACATAAGGTCCTCGCACTGTCGCGCACTTATGCCGGCCTTCCCTCGTCCGAGGAGGAGGATGAGCGACGCCGCTTACGCGGGTGCCGAGACCGACCGCCTTGACGGTGGGATCGGCTGGACCGCCAAGAGGTCCGGACAGCGAGTCCCGGAATTTCCGAGGTCGGTGCGGGAGGTGTCGGCCGGAACCGCACTCCTTCGCTCGGATGGTCCATCCGAGGCTCCGGAACCGGAGGCACAGGCGAGCCCACGGATCCTCAACCTCCCGGGGAACCGGGAGAGGGGAATCTCGCTGCTAAAGGCAACAGCCGTCCAACGGGTCGAGAAAAATCTCGACTTAGCCGGTGGGAGTCTCGGCCAACTGACCTGACGGGACACGTGGAGGCCAGTGGCGAAGCGGCGGTCGTCGAAGCCGACGGTCGACGACCCGGGAGAGGGACCTTCCCGCTCCCAAGAGGCGTCGACAGAGGACTTACCCTGTCCTCTTTTGGGACCGAGAATAAGGTCCCGGTAGACGAGGCCCTTCTCCTTTAGTGGAGAGGGACAGACAAAGCTCCTAAAAGAAGCCATGTAGAAGAGCCCAGAGAGAGCGGGATAAATGTCCGGGCCGAGGAAGATACGCGCGCGCGGCCGCCTCTTCTTCGAGGGGCGGACCATCCGCTCGAGCTGATCCGCCGAGCCCGCCGTGCGGACACAGCCAACCGGGCCTCCTTGACTTCACCGAGGGAACGCTCGGGACGGCCCAGTGCAATCGGGCAGCACGGTCTCGAGGACGAGGCCGAAAGATGAGCACAGGTCGCAAGCCCGCGGGTCATGCTCAAGGCCTAAGTAGACACACGTGGAGTGTGGATCCGTCCGAGACATCTTCTGCCCGCATGGGCATCTCCGAACCGGAGTCGACTGTCCATCGCAGTCATGAGGGATAGAAGACTGAAGTCTTTTGCAAAATTTATTTTTAACCGAAACGGAGAAATAGGAATCAGTCTCAAACGCAGAGCGTTATGGAACCTGAGCCAAGCGGTAGTGAAGATTCGAGGTCATGTGGCAGAGCCGAATATCGTGGGTGGAAGATAGAAGACTTCCTGCAAGATGAAGTGCAGGATACTCGTTGTGAGTGTGGATGAACAACATATCCATGTCCTTAGAAATACAGGTTACTCACCTGTACAGGAGTTCTAGGAATGGTATATGTTGTTCATCCACACTGTCTGGCAGGTATCCTTGTGCTTTAAATCTTGCCTGAAGGTCTTCAAGTTGGCACCTCCCACCACCCGGTGGTAAAACTCTCGCCTCTCGCCCATGACGCCAGATCTGGCCCGCTGGAAGCTCAGGTAGTGCGTCAAGCCGGGAGGTCGAGGAATGTCGGATGAACAACATATACCATTCCTAGAACTCCTGTTACAGGTGAGTAACCTGTATTTCTAGGGACATGGATATGTTGTTCATCCACACTGTCTGGCAGACTCCTAGCAGTTCTCCGGGAGGAAGGAGGCAAGGTGCACACCCCCTACTTAGGGAATAGAGACTAGAGAACCGAGGCCCCAAAACCAGCATCCCGGCATGACTCAAGGTCGATGTGGAAATGGGTGATGAAGGTGTGTGCTGACTTCCAGATAGCAGCCCTGCAGATTTCCTGGATAGGGACGTCCCTGGAAGCAGCCACCGGTGCAGCAGTATGGCGGGTAGAATGAGCTCTTATCCCTCTGGGAGGCTCCATGCCCGCCAACTTATAACAAAGATCTATGCAGGAGGTGACCCACCTGCCTATCGTCCGCTTGGCTGCAGGTATGCCAGGTGCGGCTTCAGCGTAGGTGACAAACAGCTGGCGAACCTCTCCCCGAATTTCAGCCGTGCGCTCCTTATAGTAAGCGACCGCCCTTCTAGGGTCCAGAGTATGGAGCCTATATTCGGCCTCCGAGGTGTGATTGGGGTATAACACCGGCAGAGTCAACACCTGGTTAAGGTGAAACTCCGACACCACCTTCGGAAGGAATTTCGGGTGGGGGCGCAGGACAACCTTGTCCCTGTGGAAGACCAGGTAAGGAGACTCGATGCAGAGCGCCTGGAGCTCTCCCATCCTTCTGGCTGACGTGATAGCCACCAAGAAGGCGGTCTTCCACGACAGGTGAGAGAGTTCACACCTGTGCATTGGTTCGAATGGCTTGCCCATGAGCTTTGCCAGTACCAGCAGTAGATCCCACGGAGGTGGAGGTTCTCGCACCGGAGGGGAAATGTGATCAAGGCCTTTGAAAAAGCGCCAGACCAGCTTCTCCTGCGCCACCGACTGCTTCCCGGCCTGTGCCCGGTAAGCAGAGATGGCTGCCAGGTGCACCTTAAGGATCGTCAACTAAGCCCTTGCCGAGAAAGGGACCAAAGGTAGTCCAATATGCTCGCCAAGGAACAGGAGGAAGGGTCCAGGCCCTTGCCCTCGACACCAAATGGAAAATCTTTTCCATTTGAAGGCGAGCATTTTCTGGTCGACTCGGGACGCCTCAACTACGTTGAGGACCTCGTCAGAAAGACCCAAGGCCTGGAACTCTAGCCGCTCAGGAACCAGGCCGTCAGGTGCAGGGATTGAAGGTCCGGATGGAATACCTTCCCTGACTGACAGAGTAGGTCCGGGCGAGCTGGAAGCTGCCTCGGAGCCTGGAGCTGAGGCTGAGGAGATTCTGGTACCAGTACTGGCGGAGCCAGTCTGGGGCTATCAGAATCACTTGCGCCTTGTCCCCTTGCTTTGAGCAGCACCTGTGCATCAAGGGAACGGGGAAAGGCGAGAAGAGGCCCGGGGTCCACGGCCTCGAGAAGGCATCCCCTGCAGCGATCCCTGCTGAGGGGGGGCATGGAACAGCCTCAGCTTCACATTCTCCTGAGGCAAACAGGTCCACCTGAGGTGTGCCCCAATGGGAGAATAGATCTTGTACTACCTCCGCAGGAGAGACCACTCGTGGGACGCAGCCCCTATCCGGCTTAGGGCATCGGCTAGGGTGTTGGAGGCTCCTGCCACATGAATGGCTAGGAGATCCGCCTCCAGGCTGCGCACGAGTGACCAGATGCGGAGAGCTTCCTTGCATAGAAGCATGGAGCGTGTCCCGCCCTGGTGGTTTAGACAGTACACGGTCGTGGTGTTGTCCGTCTGGACCCGGACCACTTGACCCTGAAGAAACGGAGCAAAGGCGGTGAGAGCTAGGCAGACCGCTCGGGCTCCAGGAGGTTGATGTGGCATCGACCCTCGGGGACCAGAGGTCAGGCGCTGGTGTTTCCCAGATGGGCACCCCAACCCATCAGAGAGGCATCGGACGATAGAGAGACCGTCGGCTCGGAGCAGACAAATGGGATGCCCTCCTGCAGATGAACTGGAACGGTCCACCACTGGAGAGCGTTCCACATCCCCTGGGTCACCGTCACTAGCTGGTCTAATGGATTGCAGCGTTGGGACCACTGGCTGGCCAGCCCCCACTGAAGGGGGCGCATGTTCCAGCGGGCCCAACGGACCACGCTGGTACAAGCCGCCATGAGACCTAGTAGGCGCAGGAAGTCCCGGGCAGGGCGCAACTGCCCAACCAGAAATGATTGGGCAAAGGAGGAAAGAACCTCGGCCCTGTCCGCCAGGAGCCGTGCTCTAGCTCGAAGAGAGTCGAGCTCTGCCCCGATGAAAAGAATCGCCTGCTTCGGCTCGAGTTCCGACTTGGCCTCGTTGATGAGGAGGCCGACCTGAGAGCAAACCTGGAGGGCCAGATCTCTGGACCGCTCCACCTCCTGTCTGGAGGGGGCTGCTATCAGCCAATCATCCAGGTAAGGGTAAACCCGGACCCCTCGGCGCCACAGGAATGCTGTCACCACTGCCATGCATTTGGTGAAGACCCTGGGAGCTGGAGATAAACCGAAGGGCATGGCTTGGAACTCGAAAAGGGATCCCTCCGCTAGAAAGCGAAGGAACCTCTGATGTGACTGACGGATAGGGACGTGAAAGAACGCGTCCTGCAGGTCCAGAGAGCAGAACCACACGCTGTGTTCCAAGGATGGTATTATCTGAGCCAGAGTGACCATCCTGAAGGTTCGAGACCTTAGGAACTTGTTTAGGTCGTGTAGGTCGAGAATGGGGCGCCAGCCCCCCGGCCGTTTCGGAACCAGGAAGTACCTGGACACGAACCCCGGGCTTGAGGGGGGTCCGCCACCTCTCTTATCACCTCCTTCTCGAGGAGAAGAGCGATGTCGGCTCTGCAAGCTGACAGCGAGGCTTCGGACCCCGAGGCCCTCCGAGGTTCGACGGCTCTGAAGGGTGGGGCCTACTCGAACTCCAGAGGCAGGCCCTTTCCCACCACCTCCAACACCCACCGGGCTGTGGTGATAACGGACCAGGCGGAAAGAAAGTGGCGGAGCTGCCCCCCGGGGGCACCTGGGGTGAGGCGACGGGGTTGGGGGCGACACCCCTCAACCCGTCACTGGGCAGGCTTGGAGGAAGGACCGGCCGAGGGACCTCCAGGGCCTTTGCCTCCCTGCTTCCTGGAGGAGGAAGCCGCGGGCTTGGGTTTGGGATGCCAAGAGCGAGCCTGCTGGCCCTGATGCTGCTGGGCCGGACGTGCCATGGGCGGACGAAGGGCTTGGGTTTGCGGTTCGCGGCCCTTGTCCCTCTGAGCGGATGAGACAGAGTCCAAAGTGGCATTGGACTTTTCGATCCTCTGAGGTGGCCTTCCACCCAGGGCCGAAGAGGTCAGTCCCCAGGAAGGGACATCCACCAATTTGTGCTGGGTATCCGCTGTGAAGTGGATATCCTCAGCCATGCCCGGCGGCATAGCCACTGCGGTCAGCGACTGACCTGGCGATAAGTCTCCAATGTCCAGAGCAGTCTGAAGTTGCTGTGGCCACCGCTTTGCCCTGGTCCCGCACCTGCCTAACCGTGGTCTGCAGGTCAGCCGGGAGATGAGGGACTACCTCGTCCAGAGAGCCCAACAGGGCATGGGAGAAATGTGCCATAAGCACGGCCAAGCTGGCCTGGCAGCGGAGGCCAAGGGAGGCCTTGGTCAGACTTTTAAGTCCGCATAGTCCAATTCCTTGGCCTCCTTGGCGGAGGTTTGTCCACGTCCCTAGCGTTTCTGGCACGCGGAAAACGCTGTCGGTAACTAACCCTCGGCTGGAGGATGTTCCGAGAAACGGACAGGAACCAGTAGGGACAGCATACTCCTGGCCATCCTGGCCGAAGGCGCAGGGCAGGAAGCAGGGCGCTGCCAGAGCTCCAAGGTCGGGCCCACAATGGCCTCTGCCACAGGAAAGGCCTCCGTAGAGGAATCCCCTCGGTCCAATATCTCCGTGAGGGGATACTTGGCCCGCTTGGATACAGGCTCAAGCTGTATCCCGGTGGACTCCGAGATGAGCCTGAGCAAACCCAGGAAGGACGAAGGGCTGTCGTCCAGCGACTGACCTCCAGAGGACTCGAAGTCCATTCGCCTGGAGAAGAGGGAGGAATCGGACTCAGAAGAGTCCGCAAAGAGCTGCCTTGGGCCTGAGCCACCCTCCACCTGCCGAGGGCGATTGGGAGTGAGGGTGACAGACAGCCTATGGGGCAGACCCTGAGCCGACCGAGAGTTCTTGGTCGGAGCCCCAAACAGCGGCTGTGGAGGCGGAGGTTCCACCGGAATCGGTGGAGCAGCTGGTTTTGGCCGAACCGGCCTGGGAACAGGCTCCACGGGTAAGACGAGGGGTTGTTTCGGCCGCTCCGGTGACAGCCACTTGATGGCCGGGGAGGGCGACGGCGTCTGCTTGTTCCCAGTCAGAAGGAGCTGCTGCCACAAGAGGTCCTCGTATCGTTGACGTAACTTACGTGAAGCCTCCCTCATCCGAGGAGGAGGACGAGCGGTGGCGCTGCTCCAGCGGTGCCAGACCACCTATGACGGCCGGATCGGCTGGACCGCGAAGAAGTCCGAGACCGAGAACCACGACCTTTCCAAGGACGGTGCGGGGAGGGGACGGGTGGAACTGGCTCCTCCCTCGGCTCGGAGGATTCACCCCAGGTCTCCGGAACCGGAGGCACTGGCAAGCCCGCGGGATCCTCAACTCCTACCGGGGGAACCGGTGAGAGGGGATTTTCGGCTTCGCCGGTCGACAACCCATCCAATGGGTCGAGAAAGATCTCGACTGCGTCGACGGGAGTCTCGGTCAACTGACCTGACGGGGACACCGTGAGACCAGTGGCCGAAGCCGAACGATCAACCGAAGTCGATGGCCGACAACTCGGGGAGAGGGACCTTTCCCGCTTCCAAGAGCGTCGGAGGGACTTACCCTTGTCTTTCTTCTTGGACCGAGAAGAAGGTCCAGCAGACGCTGGTCCCTCTCCTCTAGTGGAGAGGGACAGACAAAGCTCCTTAAAGGAAGCTGTGTAAGAGGAACCCAGGGAGAGCGGGATAAATGCCGCGGTCGAGGAAGATGCGGCCCGCGCCGCCTCCTCTTCGAGGGCTATCATCTGTCGGCTGATCCTCACGAGCCTGCCGCCCTGAAACCACCGACCGGGCCTCTTGACTTCACCGAGGAAAATGTTTCTCGGGACGCCCCAGTTGTAAGCGGGCAGCACGGCTCCTCGAGGACGAGCCGAAAGAAGAGCACAGGTAGCAAGCCCGCGGGTCGTGCTCAAGGCCAAACAGTAGACACGCGGAGTGCGATCCGTCCGAGACATCTTCAGCGCAAGGGCACCTCAGAAAACCGAGTCTATTTGTCCATCACAGCCACAGAGGATGAAGACCAAGTCTATAAATGCAAAACTTTTAAATTCGGAAAACCGAAGAATTAGGAACCAGTCTTGTACGCAGAGCATTAAGGAGGGAACCTGAGCTTCCAAGCGGTAAGGAAGATCTGGCGTCATGGGGCGGAGCCGAGAGTTTTACCACCCGGGTGGGTGGGAGGAGCCAGCTTGAAGACCTTCCGGCAAGATTTAAAGCGGCAAGGATACCTGCCAGACAGTGTGGATGAACAACATATCCATGTCCCTAGAAAAAATATTACACTATCAGGTGGAAGGACTATTTTACCAAAAATTAAGCTAATTTGCTCTCTTTTTACATGTGGAAACATTTATTTAATGTCAAAAATATTTGAAAACATTTAACACATTTTATAAGCACAATAAGACACTCTGGGGTATGCACTTGAACAGATGAGACTACACTTCCAGGGGCTGAAGGAACTTGGCCTCGTGCCTTACTACACCCCTGAGCATGTGGTCCAATCTATTCAATGCACACCCAATCGTGCCTTATTGCTTACATAAATACAGTATCAGTGGCTCAGTAGGTAGCACACTCGCCTCTGAGGCTGGGAGATCAGAGGGCTGTGGGTTCAGTTCCCACATCTGGCACTTGGGTTAATATCCCAGTACTGACACTGTAGTGCAGCATGAGAGGGGTGCTGCACTTCTGAGGTGCCGTCTTTCGGATGAGACGTTAAACCGAGGTCCCATCTGCCTTGATTGGTGGTAGTTCTGGTGGATGTTAAAGATCCCATGGCACTTATCGAAAAGAGTAGGGGTGTTTTTATTGACATAAAAAACATAAACAGCAACACTTTTAAGTAGGATAATCGATAGAACAAAACTTTTCCATAACATACAGTGACGTGAAAAAGTATTTGCCCCCTTCCTGATTTTCTCTATTATTGCATATTTGTCACACTGGATGTTTTCAGGTCTTTAGACAAAATATAATATTAGATAAAGGGAACCTGAGGACAAATAACACTTTTTTTTTACTTATTTCATTTATTTAATGAAAAAGTTAACCAACACCAACTGGCACTGTGTGAAAAGTAATTGCCCCTAGTTAAATCAGCCCAATTAAAGGGATAATTAGAGTCAGCTGATTGAACACAGCCAGGCTTGATTACAGCCAGCCCTGCTCAATATAAACCTCACTTATTTTGGCCCTTACCATCAGAGTCACATTGCCAGCACAAAGATTCAACAAGCACATTATGCCATGATCAAAGGAAGTTCCTGAAAGATCAGAAAAACATTTTGTTGCCCTCTATCAGTCTGAAAGGGTTACAAAGCTATTTCTAAGGCTCTGGGACTCCATCGAACCACAGTGAGAGCCATAATCTCCAAATGGAGAACACTTGGAACAGTAGTGACCCTTCCCAGGAGTGGGCGGCCTGCCAAAATTACTCCAGGGCGCAGTGTAAAATCATCCAAGAAGTCTCAAAGGATCCTAAAACAACATCCAAAGAACTGCAGGCTTCTCTTGCCTCAGCTAAGGTCAGTGTTCATGACTCCACAATCAGAAAGAGACTGGGCAAAATGGGCTTCATGTGAGGTAGCAAATGAAACCACTGCTAACCAAGAAGAACATAAATGCTCGCCTCTCATTTGCCAAGAAGCACCTGGATGATCCACAAGCCTTTTGGGAAAATGTTCTATGGACAGATGAGTCCAAAGTGGAACTTTTTGGACAACATGGATCCCATAATGTCTCGTAAAGCAAACACAGCATTCCACAGTAAGAACACCATACCAACAGTCAAACATGGTGGTGGTAGTGTGATGGTGTGGGATGCTTGCTGCCTAAGACCTGGATGACTTGCCATAATTAAAGGAACCATGAATTCTGCTCTGTACCAGAAAATTCTTAAACAGAATGTCAAGTCATCCTTCCGTCAGCTGAAGCTGAAGCGTGAGGGTCATGCAGCAAGACAATGATCCAAAACACAAAAGCAAGTCCACATCAGAATGGCTAAAAGAAGTAAATTAAAGTTTTAGAGTGGCTAGTCAAAGTCCAGACTTAAACCCAATAGAGATGCTGTGGCAGGACCTGAAACGCAGCAGTTCATGCTCAAAACCTACCAAATGTTACTGAATTAAAGCAGTTCTGTGAGGAAGAGTGGTTAAAATTCCTCCACAGCGATGTGAAAGACTGATATTGAATTATAGGAAGTGTTTGGTTGCAGTCATTGCAGCTAAATGTGGTGTAACCAGTTATTAAGTGTAAGGGGGCAATTACTTTTTCACACAGTGCCAATTGGTGTTGGTTAACTTTTTTTCATTAAATAAGTGAAATAAAAAAAAAAAAACAAGTGTTATTTATTCACTCAGGTTCCCTTTATCTAATATTACATTCTGTCTAAAGACCTGAAAACATCCAGTGTGACAAATATGCAATAACAGAGAAAATCAGGAAGGGGGCAAATACTTTTTCACGCCACTGTATAACATAAAATCAAAGAGATGTTCACGCATTACATTGTAAACGCTACGAGAACACAAAAAATCATGAGAAGTAAACTATTAAATATCCAGTCCACTTTTAACTCTTATTATTTGAACTTAATAAAGTGAAGAAAACCTTTCCACCATTTACGTAAAGTTCCTGGGGTCACTCTTGATGCATCCTGTGTATAAATTATTATAAGCTCCTGATGACTAACCTACTTACACAAGAGTAAGGCATTCTCTTTGATAAAGGACCCATTGAACCCTAGCTTGCTTATAATAATATCTTAGACATCCCAAAAATAAGGATAATGTTTCTTCGTGAAATTCAGACAAATTCTTGGGATAACATCCTAGAATCAAAAATTCATAAGACATATTACATAACCATTTAAATCCCCAAAGCTTTTCTAGGTATAACCATAAACCAGTCGCATATGAACATCTAAGAAAAAAATGCTCCATCGATTCTTCTACATTAATACAATCCAAGTATGGGCACAATTCCTGTAAAGCCTTGTACTTCATTTCCTCTGACATTCAGTTTCCATAAAAGATCAGCCACTCGTCTCCATTGTTTTTGAGGCATCCTCTTACAGTTTAATTGAGCTAATACACTAGAATTTAAAGTTATAGGACAATTTTAAATCCTGGTTCTGAGGGAAGAGTCAACGACATTAGAAAATGATAAAGCCTCTTCATGTTATTATTCAGAATTACCTGTTTCTGCGTTTTCCATTTGAACAATTTCTGCGCCGTTGGCCTAAAATATGATGGAATATATAAGTAGCGATTCAGTTTAGGGGCCATAGTGTACCAATTCTTAAAGTATTTACTCATTGTTTTCAAGTTCCAATACTCCACTGCTTTTAACCCTTCTTTAATTGAGTTTGATAAAAACAAAGCATGCACAAAAATTACTGGGTCTACCATTCCTAAACCACCCTTATTTTTCATTAAATACGTATAGCTCCTTTATTTAAGCGATTTCCCCATAACATTTGAAAAAACACACTATATATTCTAGTCTCAAAAAACACAGGAAGCGGAAAAATCATCGCCACATACTGTATCGTTGGAAGAAGAAATTGCTTGATTACCTGAACCCTTTTTAATTTGGTCATTTTCCACTTTTTCCATCTATTAGCTTTTCTCTCTATTTTAATAATGACATCTTCCCAATTTTCAACAGGCATGTTCTGGGAACCGAATATCCCTAATATTTTAAGAGGTTTACGGGAGATGTTAATACCCTCCTGACACTTCCTCAGCACCAGTTGCTCCAATAAATAATCCCTTTGTTTTATTTAAATTTATTTTTGCATTTGATACCTTTGCAAAGGCCTCAAATGCAGTCACAAAATGAATTACTGAGGCCCTATCTTCCAAATATACTACTAAATCATCAGCGTAGGCTTGTATCCTTAATTGCAAATCCCTCTGCCCATTCACTGTAACACCCTTCCAAATCTGTCTCGAAAGTATCGTTTGTAAAAAGGGGTCTAGAGCGAAAATATAAAGAAGAGGGCTTAGAGGGCAACCCTGTCTAACTCATGTAGTTAACTTAAAACCTTCCGCCTTCTGATCTTTTAAATATGGAATTACTGTATAATTATCAAATAATTTCTCAATTATTTTCACTAATTGCTTTGGAACCCCATAATGCTTAAGGTAAGAAAAGAAACGGCAAATAAACTCTATCAAGGCTTTTTCTAAGTCAGCTGCATACATCTAGTTAACCCTAACTCAGTAAAATACTCAGTTACATCTCGAATCAATATCAGAGCAGACTGGACTCTTCTATCTGGTAACCCACAATATTGAAAGGGTGAAATAACTTCTTTAGCTAAATTCTTCAGCCTATTATTTAAAATACCAGTAAAGATTTTATAATCAGAGTTTAAAAGAGTGATTGGTCTCCAGTTAGTAATGTTTTGCTTATTTCCGACTTAAATATATAAGTCAATAACCCTTCTGTAAACGAGGGATAGATTGCAGCTTTATCTAAAAAATACCTAAATAAGATACACAGGCACTGACTAAGTTCGTCTGAAAAGATTTTATAAAAGTTATTGGAAATCCCATCTATTCCGGGGGAAATATTTAGTTTCAATAACCTAATGGAGCTTAAAATCTCTGTTTGAGTGATAGGTCCCCATACCTCCGATCTCCCAACTAGGTTAACTGGAACTAAAATATCTTTTAAATAGGCGGCCATAGCTGAATCGGGATTGTCTCAAGAGGATTCAAAGAGCGTAATGTCTACAATCACTTCTCTTAGTTGGGCCACAGAGGATACCAAATTACCATCTGAATCTTTGAGTACCTCCAATTTCATAGAATCTCTTACCTGTTTACACATTTCGAATGGATCCCCAATGGGTGATTTTTAATTCCATTAGTTAAAATGGCCTGCATGGTTTTCCTCTATCGTATTGAAACTCTTTCATTTTTTCTTTAAGATTAGCAATTTGTTCTGAGTAATCCATCCTAGAAGAATAAGCTATAGTCATAAGCCTCTGTAATTGTTGTCTTAAACCTAAATAGTGCAGGAATTTGTCATTCTTTGCTCTAACTCCTTGCAATTTAAACCATTTCCTTAAGTCCAATTTAGTCTCTAACCACCAATCTCCCAAATCTGAATATAAAAGGCTACTGATAATCTGGCTCTTAATAGGTATCTCACCCCAGCTTGTATATAAGGGAGTTCTAATGAGGAGTTATTGAGTTTCCATCTAACTAGCCTTTTTCTTGCCTGTCTGAAAAGCTAAAGAACTTAATAGAAAGGAATGGTCCGAGAATTCACTAGGAAATATTTTAAAAGATTCTATTGGCATATTAGGTGACACTAACATATGGTCTATTAGAGAAAATCTTCCCTTTTTAAACGAAAAACCTTCTCCAACCTGTAAAGCATTATGACAGTTCAAGAGTCCAGCACTTTTTATAATTTTGCTTAAAGCATTAGAGTCACAGTATGTTTTTATTTGTTATACTAGCATGGGTCAATGGGACAATTAAAGTCCGCCCCATAATACTCTAACTGTTAATAAAAAAGGCTGTACCGATTTAAGACAATTAACTCTACCTGCTTTTGTTTGGGGGTTATAAATGTTGATAAACCTATAGCTTAGTCCTTGCCACTTCCCATCAATAATCAGGACCCTTCCTGGTATTAGGTCTATCAAATTGTGTAACTGGAAGTCATATGAATTAAACACTATTCCTATACCATCTGCGGAATCTTCCCCAAACGACCAAAATGAAGGGCCCCAAAACCAATCTCTTTTAAATGCCACCAACTGATCTATGGAATACATCCATGTTTCTTGTAAAAAACAAACAGAAACAGGAAATTCATGTATATAATGAAAGAGGGCTTGTCGCTTAACCATATTCAATAAGCTATGAACATTCAAAGAACCCCAAACCAACCTCATTAACCTTTTAAGTATTTAAATCATTGTTTTTTCCTCTTTTTCTTTTTTTTATCCTTGTAATTATCCATGATTTGTGACCTAGTTGAAAGTGAGGATTTTTGAGAGTCTGAATCTTCAACCTCTATCTCAGTGTTACCCCAAGAGGAAAACAGAGCCGCATATGAGTTACTGGTATCAATCTGTTCTACTGGGGGGGGGATTTTTTGATAGTGAATTCCTTCAAGATCTTCTTTGGGGCAGTACAGTCACTGGTTTATTAACGGCGGCTGCCACCACCACCTCATCTGTGACCCCTTCCGTATAACACACTGGAAGGAAATCTGAGAGGTTAGGGGGACCCATATTACCCTTAACTATCTTAATATCTGAGGATATCTCACGCTGATCCTCCCTACTTGGTGAGTTTAACTTTTTTTTGTTCAACACCTTGCCTTTTAAACCCCCTTCTTTTTCAATTTCTCTCTTGCCTAGAGAATTTCATCTGATTTGTTGCAGGGGAGGGGCACGTATCCTGAGAGTAGCTTTAACCATGGATTCTTGTGCTTTTGAATAAAACCTCAGAATTAGAACAAAAGGATTTTTTAGGGCAGCCCAAGGACATAGTTTGAACACATGGCCTTTAGTTTCACACAAATGTAACTTGATAGATTGCTACAAAACATAGTTAAATGTCCTACCTCCCACAATTATCTAGCGGGGCTGATCACATACACTTGAAAGGTGCGTTCTAGCCCCACACTTGTAACATGCAGGGCTGCCGCTGTAAAACATACCTCTATCTTTTCCTAACAAAAGGAGTTAGGTATATGTTCAATTCCAGCCTCTGTTTGCCTTAATTTAACTTTATACTTCCATCCTCCAGTCCAGAACCCCTCTGTATCTAAAATAGGCTCTGGCTCACTTAGTACTTCACATTTTTTTTTTAACCAAAAGGTTATGTCTTCCACCCATACCCCTTCATTTCGGAACATAACTGTAACGAACTTAATCAGGGGTTTTGAGAGTGGTATAACAATAAAGGGTGTCCACATAGGAGAATACTTAACTTGTCCATACCTAACCCAGAACAACTCTAAAGCCTGTTGAGAACGAAAACTTATGTCATAATTGTCCTCCCCTGAAATATTAATGAAAGCATAAACATCCTGAGGGGTGAAATGCAGTGAGTCTTTCAACAAGGTTTTCCCCACATAATGCCTATCCGGCCTAGTTTCTAACCCTCCTTTATACCTCAGCCTCACAGCATTATGCCTAGGGGCTGCTTCCCTATGGGAATTTGAGAAAAGTTCAGACATCAAAGGCTTCTGTGAAGAGGGAGGGGAGGTTGTACAGTGTCCTCATCTGTATTAATCCGAATGGGCTCCTGCAAGAGGATTTCCTCCCCTTTCTGCTGCTGTCCACCTGGAATCCACTCAGGAGAATGCTGAGATAAAGATAAGTTCGAGTCCCAAGCAGGATCAGGCTTCCATACACCAGCTACTGTCTGTTTCCACCCTGCTTCACTTAAAGCTTTATGAGGTGACCAAGAATCTTGCGAACCTTCTTTATGTAAAAAAAAGGGGTCTGCCATCTGTATATCAGCTTTAGACTTTTTGGTTCATTTTATCAGAAAAAGAAATCTGTAGCCCCACTTTGGGAACCGCTCAGTCTTTTGATATGTAACAGCTGAGTCAGTTGCTGAAATCTCTTGACTCTGCTGTTTGAACACAAACCCAGCTACCTTGTTCAACTGTGCTGTTTTATTTTCACAAAAGTAGATGGCAATATATTCTGTGCAGATAAATCATTTATCTTCACTTTGTTACTTCCTTTGACATTATCAGAAACCAAAACCGGCAGTAAACACTCACTTTTAGCAGCAGAGATAATACCAGCCTGCACTGAATTCAGAGAGATTATTTGTTCTTGGGAAATGGAGCTCAAGCCTTGCTGCTCTAAGCTCTCTTCCACAGCGCTGTTTACAATCTTGGGATCAACCTTAACTCTGTCTTTGTGCTCTTCATTACAATCAGGCTGACACCTGCTGCAGTCAGGGAGCTCAACACACCGCAGTGAAGCTTCATTAAACAAGGACAGAGCATTTTTTTTTTTTTTTTTAACACCAGAGGCAAACTTTTGCTGGCAACTCTGTCCTACCAGAACTATAACTTAAATAAGACACAGTACCTTTTTTTTGCTCCATATTTTGTGCCACTGTCCTGCAGTCTGTTTGTTGGTTTTAATATCTTGGCTTTCTGTCAGCCTGCAGTTTTAAATTCATCTCGCTTCCTTGGAGCTATCTGATGAAATTGGTTCTTCCATTTCTCCAGAAAACATTATCGCAGCATTATCTTGTTTCTGACCCACATTTAGTGGTTTAATAAGCGACTTTTCTGTAGAGGTTGCAGGTTCAAATACCGACAATACCTTTTCTCTTCCTGTTGTTGCAATTTCCAACTGTCCAGTTTCTTTCTTTGTTTTATCCAAAACCGATTGCTCCCAGCTCACAAAAGCATCCTGAAGCTCATTATCTGATTCAATTTCAGCCAAATCCATGGCTGGAGCCTCCACAACACCGGGAGCAAGAGTTGAGGCTAGCTCTCCTGCTCAACAGACTTCCTTCTCCTTCCCTTGTCCACTTGGAGTGGCCATCTTGGAAATGGCCTGTCCCCCTACTGGCCGCAATGCAGAAACATCAGCACAGCAGCATCAGAGTAGGGGAATTTCCCTGGTGTCCTGGCTAAATTTCCCTCATTCACTAAAAAAAAAAAAACAAAAAAAAAGAAAAACCACCAACAGCTTAATCTGGTTCAAGATCAGCTGCGATTCATCTATAACCCCCTCCCCCGGGTCGTGCCTGAAAATAGGCAGGATTTGTCTAGTGCACTTACCCGGTCAACAAAAACTAAATAAAAATAAATACTGGTGACCCCCTTTAAATATATGGGTACAGAGGTCCGTTCAAACGTCATAATAACCACGCATGACGTCACACCTGATTATGGCGTTTTCTTACAAATTTTGCTTCAGGCTCCTTTTCAACAAGGGAGCGGGAAACACTGCTCGACACTTATCAGTTGCCAGTGTTTATTAGAGGAAATTTATTTGCCAACAGTTATCGGCATTTCGAATTTTACCCTTTATTAAAGGAATGTGTGCGCTCATTCACAGGCTGTGTTTCATCACTGGATCTGCTATAAACTCCTTGCACCAGTAATTATAAAAAATAAAACATAGGCAACTATGTCTATGGATTTTTTGTTTTACACACCCTTGCTTGGTATGTGATGACCATATAAACCTCTCGACCTTCACTCTCAAGGTTTATGGGTCATCACATACTTCAAGTGTGTAATGAAAAAAATCCATAACACACAGTCGCCTGTGCATTATTCTCTATTATGAAGTGGCAGAAAAGAAAAAAAATACTTTAGTAATTGTGTTTCTTCTAATGGAGTCTTGCTGTATTCTGACAATCTGCAGTTAGTTCCAGCGTTTGAACTGCCCCGGAGAGTAGAGGGTTAATTTTCTATGCAGTGCATAGAATGTTGAGCTCAAGCTCGGTTGAAGTCTGTGTCTGCAGCACTTTGAAACCCAACCATCAGATTCTTACGAGCAAACACTCATAACTATACTATGTGGAAATTGTCAAATTTTTAACTAGCCAACTGGCAACTGAAAGTATTGGATTCCCAAAAGAAGACTCAAGTCAGGAAACCCAAAACCTATCCAAAATAAAAGATAATACAAAAACATCCAGATAAAATGGAGGGTGTGCATGAAGCACCCCTGGGGTGCAACACTGCACCTGCCCACCCACTTCCCAAAAACCAGGTTCTGAGAGGGGAGGCAGGTCAGAATACAGCAAGACTCCATTAGAAGAAACACAGTTACTAAGGTGAGTAATTTTTCCTTCAAGCAACATGAAGTCTTACTGTATTCTTACAATCTGCAGACTACCAAGCAGTACCTCCAAGGAGGGGGGACAGAACCTACTTTGGGAATAGGCTCTGAAGTACTGCTGTGCCAAACCAAGCATCACTCCTAGCCTGGATATCCAGAGAGTAATGCTTGGTAAGGGTATGGACTGTTTTTCAGGTGGCTGCTTGACAAATTTCTAACAGAGGGATATCCCTGGCAGCAGCCAGGGAAGCAGCTGTACCTCTTGTAGAATGAGCCCTCAGGCCTGAGGGTGGAATTTTTCCCAGTTTCTCATAGCAGAATTGTATAAAAGACACAATCCACCTGGCAATAATTCTCTTGGTGTCATGTTTGCCCTTTCCCACTTCCCCATAAGTGAGGAACAACTTGAGGGAATCAAACCTGTGACCCTTGTTACGCTTTATGTAGTAGCTAAGGGCTTTTAACATCTAAACTGTGTAGCCTCCTCTCTCCTGAGGAAGAATGATCAGTGAAGAAGACAGGGAGAGACAGACTGATTCAAATGGAAGTCTGAAACCACTTTGGGCAAGAACCTCCTATTGGTTCTAAGGACCACTTTATCTCTATGAAAGGAGAAAATCAGGTTCCACTGACAGGGCTCACAATTCACTGATATGTCTGGCAGAGGTAATGGCTACCAAAAACAGTTTTCCAAGTCAAGTACTTAAGCTCGGCTGAGAACATAGGCCCAAAAGGGGGTTGCATTAAGTTAAGCAATGCAAACATTTAAGTCCCAGGCAGGGGCAGGATCCCTAAAGGGAGGATTGGTATGAAGCAATCCCTTGAATAATTTACAGAACACAGGGTGAGATGATAGTGAGGAAGGCTTTCCCACTGACAGAAAAGCAGAAACAGCTGACAAGTGTGCCTTGAGAGTAGCTGGTCTGAGGGCTAAGCCATTAAGATGGATCATATAATCCAGAACTGTAGACAATTCAGCAGTGTCTGGAGAGATATGCTTCTTGGAACACCAAGTGCTGAATCTTTTCCATTTGGAGTCATAAGTCTTTCTGGTGGCAAGCTTTCGAGAGGCTTTGAGAATATCCAGAACCCCTTGGGACAGATGCAAATCTACATACTCTAACTCTTCACGAGCCATGCTTTGAGATTGAGAGACTGAAGACTGGGGTACCAAATTCTCCCCTGAGAGGAGACTAACAGGTTGTAATTCCTGGGAAGAGACAGGGGAAGATGGACTGCTAGAGACAGCAACACGGGGTACCAAGGCTGCCTGGCCCAGTCTGGAGTAATCAGAATCACTTTGCAAGGTTGTGACCTTACCTTGACTAGAACCTTTAACAGCAGAGGAAAGGGACGGAAGGCATACAGAAATTCCCCTTCCCAGTTCAAAAATCAGAGCATCCAGAGGGACTGAGCCCAAGACTGGGGGTCTGCTACAAAACAGAGGAAGTTAGTGATTGTCTGGGGCTGCAAAGAGATCTATCTCTGGAGTACCCCACCTTGAGAAAAATCACTTTCAAACACCAGAGGGTCCAGGGACCATTCGTGATGGCCCTGGGAGATCCTGCTCAGTGCATCTGCTAGGACACTGTCCTTCCCTGGAAGGTGGACTGCTATCAGAGAAGTCTGCAGGGACTAAGCCAGAGGCCACAATTTCATGGCTTCCGTGCACAAGGCCGTGGACCAAGTGCCTCCCTGCTTGTTAATGTACCACATGGTGGTGGTGTCGTCGGTTCTGACCTGAGCCACCTTGTTCTGCACAGACAGAGGAAGCTTGCAGGGCCAGAAAAACTTCCCTGAGTTCCAGGACATTGATATGAAGGGATTCCTGAAAGGACCACAGTCCCTGGGCTGTGAGAGTCCCCAGATGAGCTCCCCACCCCAAAAGGGAAGCATCCATGGTAAGGACCACCGAATGAGACTGAGTGGGATCCCTTGCCTTAAATTGTCCTGATCCTGCCACCATTGAAGAGCTTGGATCAGTGTCCAAGTCACTGGAATCAGTTTGGTAAGATGATCCTTCTTTTGGGACCAAAAGGCCCTCAGATGGAACTGAATGTCCCTCATCTGGAATCTTGCCCCTTGGATCACTGCTGTAGAAGCTGCCATGTGGCCCAAGAGCTGAAGGAAGTGCCTTGCTGGTCAGGACACCTGAAGGCTGAAGGAAGAAGCCAGTTCTATAAGAACTCTTGCCCTTTCCAGGGGAAGAAAGGCTCTTGCTTTGACTGTATCTAGCTCTGTCCCTATCAAGGTAAGAAGCTGCACTGGTTCGAGAACTGACTTGGGGAGGTTGAAAAGAAATCCCAGGGAAGTGAGCACTTGCTGGGTCACTTGCAGGTCGGACTTGACTTGGTCTGGAGACTGACCCACTATGAGCCAGTCGTCCAGATATGGAAAAATGGAAATCTTTTGGCTTCTTAAAAAGGCAACTACTACTGCCAAGCACTTTATGAAAACCCTTGGAGCTGATGTTAGACCAAAGGGCATTGCTTTGAACTGATAATGGCCTGAGGGCAACTTGAACCTGAGGTACTTTCTGTGGGAGCACCTGATGGGGATGTGAAAGTAGGCATCTTTGAGGTCCAGGGAGGCTAGCCAGTCCCCTGGCCTTAGAGAAGGAAGAATTATTCCCAGAGTCACCATCTTGAACCTTGGTTTTAGAAGAGGTTTGTTCAGGTATCTTACATCTAGGATGGGTCGCCACTCCCCTGTCTTTTTTGGGGTAAGGAAGTACCTGGAGTACAGACCTTTGCCCGGTGTAGGGTAGGAACTCTCTCTCTGGCTCTTAAGGCCAGAAGAGATGAAACCTCTGCCTCTAAGGCAAGGGTTTCAGAGAGACTTGCAGGTGGAAAAGATCTTGCTCTCATCTTCGGAATTTTTTGAAGCTGAGAACCAGTCCCTGGCTTACTACTTCCAGGACCCACTTGTCTGAAGCAACAGACACCCAAGTCCTAGACAAAGTAAGCCAGCCTGCCCCCAACAGGGATAGGAGAGTCGACCTGGGCAGGCCCATCAGGGTGTCTGCTTGGCAGGGGCCTTAGGCTGAGAAGTAGATGCAGCCCTGCTCATCCCCCTTCTGCCTCTCCCTCTGAAGAACCCCCTCTGTGAAAAGGGAGACTAGGACTGTGCTTGGTAGAAAGGCCTATGAAAAGGCCTGCCCCTTCCCCTAGATTGCTGCCTTTGAGGAGTTGCCTGCCTCTCCTTGGCCTGTGCACTCCTATAAGTGGTCCTATATTCCATCTTTTTCATGTAATTCTCAGTCTGCTCCCCAAACAGAGAATTACCTTCCACAGGGAAATCCATGGCCTTGGCCTGGGTGTCCTGTGAGAGGCTAGTACATCTGAGCCAAGCCATTCTCCGAAGAGCCACAGATGTAGCCATAACTCTTGATGACACATCATTGGAGTCCACGGCAGCATGAAATTGTACCTTAGATGCCTCAATCCCATCTGCAGCCACCTCCGCCAGCTGGGGGGAGGCCAGTTTAGCCAGTGCCAGTACAGTGTCCCTCCTGGACTTCTGGTACCTGGCTGCATAGGCCATATAATTAGCCTGCCTGAGTCCCAAAGAGGATACCATGTATTGTTTCTTTGCCAAGGCATCCATCCTCCTGGAGTCTTTATCGGGGGGGGGGGGAGACATTAGCCCTGTCACAGGCTGCAGCCTGCACAACCCCAACATGGCTGCATTGCTGATAGAAAAACTCCGTGTCTGAGCCTGATAAAGTATACCTCTTGTCCATTCTTCTATCAACAGGAGGTACAGAATTAGGAGACTTTAAAATTTTGTGTGTCTGTTTCCCAAATGATGTGTAGGGGAATATACAGCCTCCTGGACTCTGGGATGTCCATCATTTCAACAAAATCAGGCTCCTGATCCTCTGTAGCCTCCTCCATAGGGAGCTGGAGAGTTTCAGCCGCTTTCCTGTAGAACAGATAGTGGGGAAGGGACTCAAGAGAGCCTAGGAGGGGACACACCAGAAGGTCTGTCTGGGGAGATGTCCGGTTCAATAGGCACATCCAGACTTTCTGCTCCATCATACTCATCTTGTTCATCATCCCCCTCCTCCTCAAATTCCGGTTCATAAAAATCATCAGGAGCATAATCCTGAATCGGGGGAAACCGACCGAACCGAACCACTAGCTAACGGAGCTGGATTGGACGGAACCGGGAGAAGAGATTCAACAATCCGAATCACTCGGGCAATCTCATCAGTGGTTGGAACATGAACCTCCAGATCCGAACCGGCTGATTTGTCTTTACGTTTCCTTTTCGTAGGAACCGATCCCTCAGGATCGGCTCTTCTCTTGCCCGAATAAGTAACGCCCTGGCCAGATGCCTCTCCTGGTTGGTGGAACCGAACCGGCTTGTCATCCAGGTCAGCAGACTTCTCGGCCTCCTTTTCCCTAAGTCTACCTAATCTTTTCTCCAGGGTAGACTTAGGAAAGTTTTTACAAATTTGGCACTCTGTATCGAGGTGGTCAAACCCCAGACAAACACATGTGGTGTGGGGATCGACCTTAGCAAAGACCTCCCCACACTCGCTGCAGTGTTGAAACCCACTGGGCCCGTTTTTTTCCCTTGGTTTCTCAGACATAGCCAACCTAACCAAACTTGCTCTTTTTTCGGCAACCGCCAGGCAAGACTCCCTTATCGGTTTCTAACTGTGTTACGGGTATTGGAAAAAACGTTAAAACACGTTTTTATTTTTTTAAAACAGATAAGGACCGGTAACCACACAGTAAAGAAAAAACACGAGAGTTCAATATATTGGATTGGTTCAGCCTAACCGATCGAACAAGTCTTACAATTTCCACAAAGTAAACAGAAAACTATCTAAGTACTCACGGTACCACAGACAGAGTCTGAACCGACAATGTGGAATTAAATTCGGAATGAAACAGACAACTTTACCAGACTTTTGAACAGAGCAGAAGGAGAAATCTCTGGAGTGACTATTCAGTGAGGCGGAGTAAAGAATCTGACGGTTGGGTTTCAAAGTGCTGCAGACAGAGACCTCAACCAAGCTCGAGCTCAATGTTCTATGCACTAAACCCTCTACTCTCCGGGGCAGTTCAAAGGCTGGAGCTAACTGCAGATTGTCAGAATACAGCAAGACTTCATGCTGTTTGAATACTTGGTCTTGAATGGCCAAAAGGTACTTTCAGCTGTACCACTATCTCAGCAAAGCACAACAAAAGTAGCTCAACAATTTGTTTTTAAAAAAAAAAAAACCATCAAATTATCTACATGGGGCCATTTCATATTTGCAATAAGGCATGACAGGAGTTGTGTTACAGTCGTATGATGGCCTGCCTCAAGTATAAAGTAAGGGCTGTTAACTCTGTGCTCTGGCACTACTAGGCCAGCCTGCCCTGCATATTTTTCAGTACTTATCTGTGGTAGTTGCATCTTTTCTTTGGCCTTAGTCACTCTTACTGCTGGTTGCTGCTTGCTTGCTATTGTGTAGCAAGAACCAGACCACAATGCATTCACTTTCTTTCACCCACTCACCTGCAAGACTGCGTCTGACCTCCCTCATACTTTGCAATGATTATTGCCTACTTGTCAATCAATCACTCTCGGTTCACACCTCTGTGCTCCCTACCACACTCCTCCAATGACAGCTCAATATGCATAATGTTTCATTACATGATAAAACGTGATTCAAGCGCCATTGTTGGGACAGGTACAAAGGCATCACCACACTATCTAGCATTTAAGGGAGGGGGTAGGCCAATGGGCAGACTAGATGGACAATATGGTCTCCTTCTGCCATCACTTTCTATGTTTAACTTACCCAGCTGTGTCTCATTCACCTGCCTTGTGCTTCCTTGCTGCCTTCTACAGAGCATCACCCTCTCTAAACATTCAGTTCCAACCTCCTGGCTGGCTGACACTTGTTCCATTTAGACAGTGATGACTGCACATTGCTTACTGACAGCAGACAAGCAGGTTAAGCAAGTGTGATTGACAGGCACCTCACTAAACAGGCAAGATATGCCATCGGGTCAGTAATGGGGACTGCAAAGTGTGGGCAGGGCATTGGGAACACCACATGGGGGAAAAAAAAGTCTTGGAGGAGCCTAAAAAAAACATAAAATGGCAACTACCTGTTACCTGCTAGCTATTAAACTGTTTGCCACTTGCCAGCACTAAATTCAAGTCCCGCTTTACACCACTTAAAGAAGCCCCATGGTTTCTCTTATCCCTTACAATTCACCAGTGGGTGAGATTACACCTTGGAACAAAGCCTTTCCTACTCTGCCTTCTGAATTTACCAAATCTCCCTCCTTGCTACCGTATACACATGGGGTTCACTCATTTCTCACCGTGACACTGCAGCATCAGTTTAGCTGGTGTGCAGGAGGCAGCACCACTGCTGGAACTTTTCATGAGGCACTCCTGGCTGATGGCCACCCTGGTTCTGGGCACTTTGCAGAACCAGGTCCTGACAGTCCTAATTCTCACCGGAAAGTGCACTGGGCACCAGACTGGGTGCACATAACCTCAGCCTGCCCTTTGGCAGTGGCTGGTCATCTTTCCAGGCCCTCTGCTAGAGGCAACCTGTCCAATATTATACCATCTTGGGATTCAAGGAGCATAAAGAAATGAACAAAAAAAATAGGCCAATCTCCCATTTGTGTCCAGCATCTCTCAAGGCACAGGAAGGACTGAAATTGCTTCCCAAAGTGAAAACAATTGTTCAGTGAGCTCCTCAGTGCATTTCAAAGGTGCAAGGGACCTCCCTCAAGGGACACCCTCTTAGGATACTCCATCCCAGAGATCCAATCCCAGTAGAACTGCGTGAAGCAATTCTATTTGAGTAGCACAAGCATGTGCCAGCTGCAATGCTGATCGCTGTAGATCCAAGAGGAATCGCCAGGTAACCAATATCAGCTTTAAGTCTTAATCAATGATGCTTGTGAGGGGAGTGGGTAGGGTGGAGTTTAACTGAAAACCATGGATATGTTTAGTAAAAAGGACAGTAGGGGGGAAGGGGGCATTGGACCACTAGATATGACTGCCATGGGATGTGAAAAATAAAACTCCACACCTCACAAGCAGACCATAAGGTATTGATGGGGGTTGGGGAGGACAACAGGCAGTAGCACCTCATACCACGGACTTAAGGCACTGAGCCACTGACTGGCACAATGCCATGCCCAAAAGTCCAAAGTATTCACAAATAGTGTGCTCAGTCAAAACCCACTTGCGACCACAAACATCTGGCAAGTGGCCATCATTATTTGCACTGCAACTCAGCCACCAGGGGAGACTCCTTCCACAGTAGCCAAGTCAGGCCACTGTGTATCACGGTATTCAGGGATGGCAGAACAGGGAGACACTTCACACCCCTTAAGTCCCCAACCCCAAATTGTTAATGTGTATTTGGGCTCCAGGAAATTATATGGGTGCTGCCGGAGCTCCTGAGGATCCGCACATTATAAATATATTCACAATCAAGAAAAACAATCATCAGGAAACAGTTTAAAAAAAAGGGGGGGGCAGCAAATGGGAAAATTGAATTTGCAAACTAATAGGTAATGCAAGAATCAGGGACAAGATTACACTTCCTGATTAAGTAGTACTGCTGCTTTATACAAGCCACCAGAACCACAAAGGTAAGTAATGTGGTCACCCACAAAAAAAGCTTAATTTCTAACCCTGCTTATGAACTGGTCACCCACTCTTCTAGAGCTTATGACAGCTCTACTCAGGATGTAAAATGAGCTCTTCAGCTATAACTGCACTGAACCCTCAGGTCATTTCATTATAGAGGATTTTTTTTGCTTTTGTGTTTTTTAAATATTGGATCCAATTTGGTTATTGTTCCATTTTTGCTGGCCCTTTGGTAAATTCAGTGTCTGTTTCTGATTTACACTTTGTTAGTGAGAACCATTTTAGAACTGCAGTGATATAGTTGCACTCATGCTAAGCTCTTCCATTGTTATAATTCAGCCTTCAGTTCAGCGGTTGAAATGAAACTACATCATACAGTTCTAAAACAGGATTTGCCAGCATTATGAAAATCAGAAGCACGCACCTATAACACGGTTTTCACTCTGTTAAAGTTTAAAAGGTCTGCATCCAGACTGCAGCATGGATCATGCTAGAATCTGTTCCAAAATCATGCTCAGACTCTGGTCTGAGGTAGGCTTGAGCACTGTTTCAGCCAAACACTGTTGCCTTAAACCGTGTTAGTTTGGATGTGATCCATGCTGTAACATGGTTTAAGGCAACTGCCGTCACATTACGATGTCTTTTTTTTTTTTGAGCTGCCAAAAAGAGAAAACAAAAAAATATCTACTCACATTCAAGCTTGCAAGAAGCTCCTGATAAAAGTTGGACTACAGAATAGTAGTTTAACTTGTGACTTCACAGGGCGGGAGGATACAGCGAGGCACACTGTCACCTGTGCCATGGCTTGCAAGTCATCCACCCTGCCCACCCATGTCCCTCCTACCTCATCGTAAAAGTCCTACCTGATAAGACCATGATCTGGCATGGGCATGAGAAGAAGCAGGTTAGCAGGCAATCCGTACACCATGCCAAACTGCTGCAATGCTGCACGAGCCAGAGAACTCTGCCTGAGTGTGGGTGAGTGGGTCAGGGTTGAGCCAAGTGTGTTGCATGGCACGGAGATCCCAGGTCAAAAAGGACAGCATCTGAAGCCAGACAAGAATTGAACAGAAGTAGAGGACAGGAAACCTAGCTATGTGAGTAGGTGATGTACCCTTCTGCAGCAGTAGATGAGAGCCAACAGGTAGCTGGAGGTGTACCATTTAATAAGGTAAGGTAAAACAATTTGACCAAATGGCCATGACTCAAAAACTGTCAATGTACTGGGGTGCAGCACATTTTTTTCTTTGTGTTTGAAGCCTGCTTTTTATTGTAAAAATACATCTAAATGGATGAGGTCCCCAACCCTACTTGTGGTTGTCAGTGACATGGTGGTGGGGACCTCACAAGTGTGTATTTTATCTTCAGTGTAAAGCCCCAAAATGCACCAGAGAGCACAGAAAACACCAGATTCCGGAGGCCTAGCGGCCCCAAGACTCAACCAATACATAAAAAGCTTCTGTATTGATGTCCCAGTTTTTGGACACTACTCTTTAAACAATGTTTGTAAAACTGCAACATAGATAAACTCTTATTCCAACTATAAAGCATTTTTACAATATTTAACACTGAACAGAATCTGCAAATGCAGAAAATATTTTTTTCTCCATTACCTCTTGATAACACAAGTCAATATGCCAGCACCTACACAGTTTTGTGGTTTAAGTCGTTTTCTTCTTATGAAACAGATCCTCATAAAACCACCCAGCAACCTTCACTAAAACAAAGTACTAGCTGTGACAGTAGCAAAACTAAAATCATATTCTGAACATGCTCTCTGCAACAACTGGAAGCCTGCATTGCAACGATAAAGCCAGACAGAGCTGGTATCATGTGGCAGTAATTCACACAGGAAGTCAACCTTGTAATCTATATTTCAGTAATACGATGCCCTGCACTGAAGCAGCAACATGCAGTCTTGAAATGTGAAAGGCGATTAGGGCTTTTCCAAACAACTGAAGTGGAAGCTAGCAAGCTCATTTAAAGTGCTGCTACATTTTGTCTCCTGCGAGTGGTGCTGCAGCAGTTTCAGACTAATCCACATTTGGGAGCCCTGCAACATTGTGAGCCAGCATGTGGTCAGTGTAGTGTTCACACAGTACTGGAAAACGTCAGCAGCGTTTCGACTCCCCACTGCCTGAATGGCATTTTTAATCCCCATTGCCTGAGCAGTTCACTGCTGCTGAAAGGATGGTCTCCAGGCGTATCAAACCTGCTCCATCTTCAATCAAGCACCCACTGTGCACCAATAACTACAGTGCAATACGGTATGTGTAAATGTATCCTATTTTATCCAGTACCTGATGCAAGACAAAAAAGTAACTGGATTACCTTGCCATCAACCTCCTCAAATTGGTTAAATACCGAGGAATTTGAGTACCAAATCATTTTTTACTACAGATCAAAAGTAACACGCTAAATACTTTTAGCTTTACTTCCTTGGTACATTTGCAACTCCAACAGTGCAACCAAGAAAAGCTGCTCACTCACTGTTAAAGGTCAGAAAACCAGTCACGCAAGTATTTTAATTCCCCTGTCTCCTAATCAGGGAGGTAATTTATCGTGGTTCTTTTGAAACCTTTATGAGGATTCAAAATTACCAAGATCAACCACTCTCCCCGATAAACTGGAGCTTCCAAGAAACAATGGGAGTAAAATGGTGTTGTATATGACGACATATTTTACAACAGTACCTGGAAAGTTCACATAGAAGGAAGAGACTTGATTAAGAGGCAGGGCTGTACATGATGACCCAAGAGTCCCTTTTTACCTTAAATTACTATGTTACCTGGCTTTCTAACCTTTAGTGGACAGCTTCCATTTTGCATTTTGTTAATGTACTATGGCTGTCTACTAAGCAGGGGCTCCAGATAGCTACTTTTTTGAAAGGGTCACTTGGTCACACCAAGAGGAACAACAATGTACAATATCTGCAACAAAATATATATATAAGTAATCAAAGGCACATTATAAAAAGAAAAAATGGATAAGAAAACAAGGGGCATTGTGCAGCCTGAGTTGAACAGCAGCAGATTTTTACAGCTCCAACCTAATCCATCAAAAAATCAAAAATCTGCCTATTTCTGAGCTCTGGACAAGTTTTCCAACTTAACTAGTAGAAACAAAGAACTAGATTTCAGGGAAATTGGTAATCCCATAAAAGATAAAACCGCTGGCAGGCCTGATAAAAGTAAGGGAGCCAGTGGGGCCTTGTGGTCTGGAACGACGCCACAGGCCGAAGTAGATCCTGGCTCCACAAAAACCATGGCGTCCTTAGGCCATAAACTTCAATGCCTCATAGCATCGGTCTCTACCTTAAACCAAAAAGTAGATGACTTCAACAGCAGAGTCCTAGTATTAAAAAACACAGTGAATGGTTTGAAGGGAAGAGGATCAGGAGATTCGAAAGCAATCTGACACCAACTCTATTGGAACCGCCCTCATAGTTAGAGAATCAGCATCTGCGGGCCAGGCTAGAGACCCTGGAGAACCAGGCTCTGTCTGGGAACATTCATATTATTGGTCTCCCCGAAGGTAGTGAGGGAGACTATCCGATTATGTTTATCCACGAATGGTCCTCTGAAAAATAAGCTCCAGAAGGTGAAGTTGCTTGGGACACTCAGAAGGTATACTGAATTACACCATGGGGCAGACCACAGAATTCGGAAGAACCTCGAACGCTGATGGTAGTGAACTCCGAAGTTGGGACTCTAGATCACACTTTGAGGTGCGCACGTCGAGCCAGCCCGCTGATGCATGAAGACCGACAAGTTTATATCTTCCCTGACATCAGTTACTCAACTAGGCAGAGAAGGAAGAGATTTGACAGTGTGTGACAATGGCTGCAGGAAACGGGAGTACCCCATACAATAATTTTCCCTGCAAGGATCTGGATCACCTACCAGGGGAAGGTATACTTATTCTCAGATCCCACCAAGGCTGGTAAGTGGGCCGGCCGGTTCGTAGCAGCTAAAAAATCGATCGGAGGAAGATGAAGATGTCGTGGTTCCAGGGGGCACTTGAAATATCTGGACTTTAAAGTAGTACCTGCACTTTTCTTTGTAAGTTCTTTGACCTTAGAACATACGTTGCCCTCTTTGGCCAACTTTAATAATGCTGATCATTAAGTTGGCCCTCTAAAGTGGAGGGGTTAAAAAGAGGGTAATTTTTATTTAAAATATAACCAAGTTGATCATATTATGACCCTTAAAATATTAAAGGTGGTTTAATTTTAGATATTTTGAAATTGGGGTCTTGCTCAGGGTAGGGGTAGTGGATAGGGGGTAATTTCATACCCTTGCCAAAGAACTGATATTGTTTTGATGGTACAGATGTTGGGGCGTACATTTTTTATATCAAGCTGTATTCTAAGTCTGCTGTAAAATTTTATTTAGTAGTACTTTACTTATATTAAGGTGTACTCATGGCAACATTAGTCCCTTTTGGGACGCATATCCTGTTAGGCTGGACAATCCTGTCTTTTCTAATTAGCCATGTTGCTCATGGACTCACTACTTAGCAAATGCTGGATTAGTTAGTATCTGGCATGTAGATATCCTCCTTTGTTGTATCTCTATATAGTGAATGCAATTTTCATACTAAAATGCCAGTGGAATAGGCTTAGCAGTCTTTCGTGTCCGATCGTTGGGTCAGCCCCCATCCTGGGAGCAGACCTTGCTTTCATTTTATACTTTGATTAAGGGGTGCTTCCCCAGACGAAGTTGTACAAGATGGTCTGTTCACTATATGCAATACATGATGTTATGAAAAATGATAAAATGATACAAAGTTTAAAAAAAAAAAAAAAGATAAAATAAACTGGTTGGGAAAGGCACGCTGAGCAGAGGCTTGTTTCCAGGTGCGACCCAAGGGAGGCGAGTACAGAAGGAACATATAAAAGACGGTGCAGAAATAAAGGCGACAAATACAGATGTAACAGCAAGGAAGTGGCCACATATATTAACGTCACAAGATACAGCAATGAAGAGTGAACAAATTGTGAGAGGATACACTGAAATGCGCAATACCTGTTGTGGTGCAAGACTATGCTGAATAGCCTCGATTAAAGGAGGGGGGAGGCACAGCAGAAGTGGGTCAAGGGAAAGGAAGGAAGTCAGGAAAGGGACAGACAGGAACAGGAGGGTGCAGGAAGATGCCTTAGTTGACATCTAAAGACAGGGAGTGAGGGGAGCAGATTCCAGAGGGAAGGGGGGCAAGTAGGAGAAAACAGCTTGTCCAGCAGAGGAGTGAGGGTGGGGAATGGAGAAGGTACAGGAATCCCTGAAGCGGAGAGTAAGGAAGAGGAGGAAATGGGGGAGATGAGTCAGGAAACGTAGGAAAGGGACCCGAAACAATATTTGGCGATTTTGTCAGCACAGCAGGACTGGAGACATGACGGGAGAGGGAGGAAGAAAAAGTTACTTATCATAGTAATGTTATTTCTTCTAATGGAGTCTTCCTGTATTCTGACTAAATGCAGTTATCTCCAGCACTTGAACTGCTCCAGAGAGTAAAGAGTTAACTCTATGCAGAAGCATAGAATGTTGAGCTTGAGCTCGGTTTTCAAACCTCTGTCTCTAGCACTCTGAAGTGTAACCGTTAGATTATTACGAGCACTAACTAATAAAAGTAATAGGTGGAAATTATTTCAACTCTTGCAAGCCAAATGGCTGCAAAAATTGTTTTCAGGGTCAAGAGACTCAAGTCAAGAACCCCAAAAAGAAAGCTAAATATAAAACCAAAGCAGGTAGAGAGCTAAAACATAACTAAAACCCATAAGATAGGGCAAGTCAATACCTCTGGGTGAGCACTGTGCCTGCCCACCCACATCCCAAAACTACTGGGTTCTAGGAGGGGAGGCAGGGAGGGAGGTCAGAATACAGCAAGACTCCATTACAAGAAACAACATTACTATGGTAAGTAATTTTTTCTTCAAACAACATGAAGTCTTGCTGTATTCTGACTAAATGCAGACTACCAAGCAGTATCCCCTTGGAGGAGGGAGTCACAGAACCTATTTTGGGAACAAACTCTGCAGCACAGCTGTGCCAAACCTAGCATCACTTCTAGATTGAATGTCTAGAGAATAATGCTTGGTAAATGTGTTAACAGATTTCCGGTGGCTGCTTTTACAAATTTCCAAAGGTATATCCCTAGCTATGTGTTTAAGTAGCTGTACCCTGTAGAATGAGCCCTCAAGCCTGAGGGAGGTTTCTTCTCAAGTTTTGAACAGCAGAATTGGATACAGGAGACAATCCACCTGGCAGTAAGTTCTCTTGGTGGCTGGTTTGCCCTTTCCCACATCACCACAGGTGAGAAATAACTGAGGACATGCATTCCTATAGGCCTTAGTATGCTCCACATAGTAACTAAGGGCCCTTTTCACATCGAGAGTGTGTAATCTTCGTTTCCCAGAAGAAGAATGGTCAGTAAAAAACACAGGCAATGTCACAGATTGGTTCAGATGAAAGTCTCAGACCACTTTGGGAAGACTCTTTCTGTTAGTTCGAAGGACCACCTTATCCCTGTGAAAAGAAATAAAATCAGGTTCCACTGATAAAGCCTGTAACTCACTGATCCTCCTGGCAGAGGTCATGGCTACCAGGAATACAGTTTTCCATGTCAAGTATTTCAGCTCTGCTGAAGATAGAGGCTCAAAAGGGGACTGCATAAGCTGTGCTATACAGATGTTCAGATCCCAAGAAGGGGTAGGGGCTCGAAAGGGAGGATTAACATGCATCAGACCTTTGAAGAATTTCTAGAAAACTGGATGAGAGGCTAAGAAAGAGCCCTTCCCAGCTGAAAGGAAGGCAGAAAGCTGCCAAATGCACCTTAAGCGTAGTGGGCCGAAGGTCTAAACTATTAAGATGCACCAAATAGTACAATACAGTAGCAATGTCAGCTAATTCTGGCTGAACAGGTATTTGGGAACATCAAAAACCAAACCTTTTCCACTTGGAATTGTAAGTTTTTCTGGCAGCAGGTTTCCTGTTAACCTTCAGAATATCCAAAATCGATTGAGAAAGGTTTAGATGTGCATATTCTATCTTCAAGAGTCAGGCCTTGAGCCTGAGAGCCTGAAGATTGGGATAGAAGATCCTCCCGAGAGGATGTCAGCAGATTGAACAGTCTGGGAATACACAGAGACCTTGTCACTGACAATGACAGTAGTAGAGGATACCACGGCTGTCTGGCCCAGTCTGGTGCCACTAGGATCACCCTGCAAGACTGAGATCTGGTCTTGATCAGAACCCTGAAGATCAAAGGGAAAGGAGGAACTGCATACAGGAACCTGCTTGTCCAATCCAATAGTAGAACCTCCTGGTGTACAGAGCCCAGTAGAGGAGGCCTGCAACAAAAAAGAGGAAGTTGATTGCCCGGGGCTGCAAAGAGATCTATCTCTGGAGTCCCCCACCTGTTGAAGATAACCTGAAGGACCAGGGGATTCAGAATCCATTTATGATGACCCTGAGAAATTCTGCTGAGAGCACCTGCTAAGATGTTGTCCTTCCCTGGCAGGTGTACAGCCACCAGGGAAGCGTGAAGGCAATAAGCCAGAGACCATACCTTCATGGCCTCCATGCACAAGGCCGAGGACCAAGTGCCAAGTGCCTCCCTGCTTGTTGATGTACCACATGGTTGTGGTATTGTCTGTCCTGATTTGTACTACCTTCCCCTGAACCACAGTTGAGAATGTCTGCAGAGCTAGAAAGACAGCCCTCAACTCCAGAAGGTTTATGTGAAGGAGGAACTCCTGGTGGGACCAGGTTTCCTGAGCTGTAAGCTGGTCCAGATGGGCCCCCCAGCCTAGGAGGGAGGCGTCCGTGGTGAGAATCACTGAAGGAGTCTGACTGATGAATGGGACACCTTGCCGAGGGTTGTCCTCCTCCAGCCACCACTGGAGTGCCTGAACTAGAGTCTGGGACACTGGAACCAATTTGGAGAGACGGTCATTTTTCTGAGACCAGTTAAGATCTGAGATGAAACTGAATATCTCTCATCTGAAACCTTGCTCCCTGGACCACGCTGTGGAGGCTGCCATGTGGCCCAGTAACTGAAGAAAATGTCTGGCTGGATGAGAAACTAGAGGTTGAAAAGAGGAAGCCAGAGTGACTAGAGACTGAACTCTTGAAAGAGGAAGGAATGTTCTTGCCTGGGTCATGTCTATATCCGCCCCTATGAAAGTGAGCAGCTGAGCTGGTTCCAGAACCGATTTTTCTAGGTTTAGAATGAAGCCCAAGGACTCCAGGAGCCTTTGGGTGACCTCTAGGGCTGACATGACTTGGCCTGGGGACTTGACCTACTAGGAGCCATTCGACCAGGTATGGGAACAAAAGGATACCCAGTCTCCTGAGGAATGCTACCACTACTGCCAGACACTTGGTAAACACCCTTGGAGCCGAAGTTAGGCCAAAAGGCATGGCTCTGAACCGACAATGGCCTAAGGGTAATTTTAACCTGAGGTACTTTCTGTGGGAATGTCTGATGGGTATGTGGAAATAGGTATCCTTGCGATCCAGGGAGGCTAGCCAGTCTCGTGGTCTCAGAGAGGGAAGAATTACTCCCAGAGTCACCATCCTGTAGGGAAGGTACTCTCTCTATAGCTCTTAGAGCTAGGAGAGAAGAAACCTCTGCCTCTAGGGCAAGGGTCTCAGAGATTTGCAGGTGGAAAAGATCTGGCTCTCATCTTTGGAAATTTTCTGAAGCTGAGAACCAGTCCCAGGCTTACTACTGCCAGGACCCACTTGTCTGATGTAAGAGACATCCAGTCCTGGACAAAGTAAGCCAGCCTGCCCCCTACTGGGATAGGAGGATCGACCCGGGCAGACCCATCAGGGTATCTGCTTGGCAGGGGCTTTAGGCTAAGGGGTGGATGCAGGCCTGCTCATCCCCCTTCTGCCACTCCCTCTGAAGAACCGCCTCTGTGAAAAGGAAGAAGAGGCCTGTGTTTGGTAAAAAGGCTTTTGAAAAGGCCTGCCCCTGCCCCTGGACTGCTGCCTTTGAGGAGTTGCCTGCCTTTCCTTGGCCTGAGCACTCCTGTAAGTGGCCCTGTATTCGTCCATTTTCCTCATGTAATTCTCTGTCTTCTCCCCAAACAGAGAATTACCCACTACAGGAAAATCCATGGCCTTAGCCTGGGTATCCTGTGAGAGGCTAGTACATCTGAGCCAAGCTATTCTCCGAAGAGCCACAGACGTAGCCATGACTCTTGATGATACATCACTGGAGTCCACAGCAGCATGAAACTGAACTTTTGATGCCTCAATCGCATCTGCAGCCACCTCCTCCAGCTCCTTGGCAAGCTGGGGGGAAGCCTGTTTAGCCAGTGCCAGTACAGTGTCCCACCTGGACTTCTGGTACCTGGCTGCATAGGCCATATAATTCGCCTGCCTGAGTCCCAAGGAAGATGCAATGTACTGCTTCTTTGCCATGGCATCAATCTTCCTGGAGTCCATGTCTGGCGGGTGTGATGCCAAGGGAATGCTTGCCTTATCACAGGCAGCAGCCTGTACAACCTCAACATGGCTGCACTGCTGATAAAGGAACTCCGTATCTGAGCCTGAAAAAGTATACCTCTTGTCCATTCTTCTATCCACAGGAGTTATGGAATTGGGAGACTTCAGAATTCTTTGTGTGTGTTTCCCAAAAGATTTGTGGAGGGGAATAGACAGTCTCCTGGACTCTGGGATGTCCATCATTCTCTACACAGTCAGGCTCCTCCTGAACCTCCACTGCCTCCTCCACAGGAAGCTGGAGGGTATCAGCCACCTTTCTGTAAATCATGAAGTGCGAAGGGGACTCAGAAAGCCTAGAAGGAGAAACACCTGAAGGTCTGTCTGGGGAGATGTCCGGGTCGATAGGTACATCTAGACTTTCACCACCACCATAATCATCTTCCAACTCTCCTTCCTCCTCAAACTCTGGTTCATAAAATTCCTCCAGGGTATAATCTTGAACCGGGGGAACCAACCGAACCGAGCCCCTGCCAAAAGGTGCTGGATCAGTCGGAACCGGGCGAAGAGATTCCACAATACGAATCGCTTTGGCTATTTCTTCGGCGGTTGGAGTATGAGATTCTGGATCTGAACCGGTTGATTTGTCTTTACGTTTTCTTTTTGTTGGAACCGATTCCTCGGAATCAGCTCTCCTTTTGCCCGAAGTATCGCCTTGGTCAGACGGCACTCCTTCTGGTTCGATCGGAACCGAACCGGGCTGGCCATCTGGGTCAACAAACTTCTCGGCCTCCCTTTCCCTCAGTCTACCTAATCTCTTTCCAAGGGTAGATTTGAGAACGTTTTTACAAATTTGGCAGTCTGAATTGAGGTGGTCAAACCCCAGACAAACACAGGTGGTGTGAGGATCGGCCTTAGCAAAGACCTCCCCACACACAATGCAGTGCTGAAACCCAGTGGGCCCAGTTTTTTTTTTTTTTTGGGGGAGGTATCTCAGACATGGCCAACCTAACCAAACTTACCCTTTTTCGGCAACCACCCAGGCAAGACTTCTATTGGTTCCTGACCCGTCACGGGTTTGGGAAGTACTAAAACCCATTTTTTTTTTTTTTTAACCGATACGGACCGTAACTACACACTAAAGTAAAATACAAAATTTACTTGAATGATCGGTTCAGCCGAACCGATCCACACTTTTAACAAGTTCCACACAGAAAACAGAATAAAACCTATCTATTACTCACGGTACTACAGACAGAGACTTGAACCAACTATGCAGAAACTAAATTTCGGTAGAAAACCGACCGAAAACCGACACTTCAACCGACTTTGAACAGAACTGCAGGAGAAATCTCCGGAGCGACTGTTCAGTGAGGCGGAGTAAAGAATCTGACGGTTGCAGTTCAAATGACAACAGGCAGAGACATCAACCGAGCTCAAGATGAACATTCTACGCCCTGCATAGAAAAGTTAACCCATTGTTCTCTGGGGCAGTTTAAAGGCTGGGGCTAACTGCACTTGTCAGAATACAGCAAGACTTCATGTCTGAAGCACTTAATGCACGGCTAATGAACCAATCAGAGCACAGTAGTCTCTCTTCCCACTTTATAACGGCACTTCTTGGATGCATAAGACATGTCCATTCACCTTGTGCCTCACTTACCGATTTAATGTAGAAACTGATGGCAGATAAGGACTGCTAGACCCATCTAGTCTGCCCATTTTCTGTACCTACGGCAAAAACCACATATCCTACTTAATCTCTGGCTTTACCTTCTCCTTCCCATTGCTAGGGCTCTCCTATGCTTGTCCCATGCATTTTTTTTTTTTTTAATTCCCCCACTGTGTTTGCCTCCACCGCCTCCACTGGAAGTCTATTCCATGCATCCACCGCCCTTTCTGTGAAGAAATACTTCCTCACATTACCCCTTAGTCTACCTGCTTCGAACCTCATGTCATGCCCTCTCATTCCGTAACATCTTTTCTGAAAGATGCTACCCTCTAGTACCCTATTATGCCCTTTAGATATTTGTACATTTCTATTATATCTTCCCTGTCTTTCCTCCAGGGTATACATATTGAGGACTCCCAGTCTCTCCTCATATAACTTTTGGTGCAGGCCCGGCACCATCTTTGTTGCTGTTCTGTAAACTGCCTCCACCCTGTCTATGTTCTTACAGAGATGCAGCCTCCAGAACTGGGCACAGTACTACAAATGAGGCCTTACCAATGATCTGTACAGTGGCATCACCATCCCTTTTCTTCTGCTGGTGATACTTCTCCCTATGCACCCCAACATCCCACTGGCTCTTCCCACAGCCTTGGCATATTGTTTGGCCACCTTTAGGCCATCTTATATGATTACCCCCAAATTCCTTTCCTTTTTGGTGACAGTCAGTATCCTCCCCCCACAATCATGCAATCCTCCCCTGGGGTTTTGTGCACCTCTATACACAGAATCTTAGCTGCCACACAGACCATTCCTCCAGTTTACCTAGGTCCCTCATTTTTTTCCACCCCTCACAGAGTGTCCACCTGGTTGCAGACCTTCGTGTCATCTGCAAAGTGGCACACCTTCCCTTCTAGCCCCTCCGCAACATCACTTAAGACATCAAACAGGACTGGCCCCCAAAAAGTTTCCCCCTTAGTCTTAGGGGACACTGCAGAAGAACTGGAGGAGAAGGTATGCCTTTTATGGCAGTGGGGATTCAATGCCAGAAAGTGCAAAATAATGCGCCTAGGGCATAGGAACCCCGTACTGAGTACAAGATGGGAGTGGGGGCACAGACTGTCCATCACTAGACAGGAAAGGGAGCTTGAGCTTATATCAGAAGAACACAAAGTGGCAGGGCAGTGCGACAAGGCAGTGGGCAGGGCTGGTGAGATGCTGGGGTGCATAGGGAGGGGTATCTCCAGCAGGAGGAGGGAGGTGGTGTTGCCATTTTATCACTGAAAAACCAAAGAAGCCTTACAACTCCACCCCCAGTCAACAAACTGCCAAAATAGAGCTAAGTGTGTGACGTGTTGCATATTTTTATTCACAAAATACTCATACCATACTTTTAAAATCAGCAGTTCGGGTGCCACCCTCGGAGTCCTTTACACATAACCTGATGGCGTTTCACTCCTTTGCTGGAGCTTTATCAAGAACGGGAGCAAAACACCATCCAGTTATTTATAATGGACTGTGCTGATGGCACCTTTTTTCCACCCAAACTATTTTTCACCTACCACTGACCCTTCTCCAACGTGGTCACCTGGCTTTCTGGCTCTACCCGTCCGCCTGAAGCTCCGATCATCCATCTCCTGGTTGGGCCCCCCCAAACACACACAGCTCACCCTAACCCCTCGGCTCTGAGGAAGGGCCGCCCATTCCTGCTGGTGCGCTATCTATAGTGCTGGTGGGTTATTCCTGGGGAGGAGGAACCGGAGGGAACGTCTGGATGCCCGGCATTGGATGTGGGGCCGCAACCACTAGGCCCGCCTTCGCCTATCAGTGGAGAGGTTCCCTGTAGCGCGGACAACCATGATGTCCAGCACAGCGCAGGCACGCTCCTGCACCTGCCTGCAGGACCTCCGCCACTACCACCCCATGAGACGTGCACTGGGCAGCCAAGCCCCCCCCCCCAATCTCCACTAGGGGCCGCCATAGCTACGCAGTGCTAGCACACCCCGGAAGGAGATCTGCCTGCTGGCAGCTTTCGATTCAAGTCCGCACCCTCCCCCCGGCAGTCCGAGTCTGCTCCTGAACCCAGGTCACTGGCGTGGCGTGAGGTGTGGCATCCAGCGCCTCAACCTTCAGCGCCACCAGGCTGGCACAGGGATGGCACCTTAACTGCAGCTTTTAAAAGTGTTGTGTGTGAGTATCATGAATAAAAATTTTTAACATGTCGCACACTTAGCTATATTTTGGCAGTTTGTTGACTTGTGGGGGGCGGGGAGAGAGACAGCGAGGTTTCTTAGGTTTTTCAGTTACTTTTTAGCCTTATGCTACCTGAGCCGGTGAGCAACCTCTTTCTGGTGCACTTTCACTACTTTATTTATTTATTGAAATAGTTTCACCAGGAAAGGCACACTGAGCAATAGGATGCTCATCTCCCGGTGTGACCTGGGGTGAGGGGGTAAAAGGGGGTTGGATAACACGCTGGTTATCAACTGAGCAAATAACAGGCAAGTAGCAGCATATGGATACAACTGCATTAAACTACAAGCAACACATGGAGTACATTGGATATTGTATGGAGAATATAACAATTACCTGACATATAGCAGCAATTCAAGGGAAAATTTAGCACACAGTAATATGCAGGTATAAGCAATAGGAGACACAGAACACATGATGGTACAGGACAAAAGTGCATAGGTTGGAGCTATACGTCAGTGTCAGTGGCTCAGTAAGTAGCACACTCACCTCTGAGGCCAGGAGATCAGAGGGCTGTGGGTTCAGTTCCCACATCTGGCACTTGGGTTAATATCCCAGTACTGACACTGTAGTGCAGCATGAGAGGGGTGCTGCACTTCTGAGGTGCCATCTTTCGGATGAGACGTTTAACAGAGGTCCCATCTGCCTGGACTGGTGGTAGTTCAGGTGGATGTTAAAAATCCCATGGCACTTATTGGAGAGAGTTGGGGAATTTCCCCGGTGTCCTGGCCAAATTTCCCTCATTCGCTAAAAATACCACCAACAGCTTAATCTGCCTCAAGGTCAGTTGGCATTCATCTGTATCCCCCTTCCCCAGGTCGTGCCTGAAAATAGGCAGGATTTGTCTAGTGTACTTACCCGGTCAACAAAAACTAAAAAATAAATAAATATGCCAGCATTTATAGCAAAGCTAAGGCCGCTGGTCGGGCAGTGGGGAGGGGAGCAATTGGCGGATGGCCGAATCAGGTACAGAAGCAATTAGTGGTGAGGAAGTTGGCTAGGGCGGTAGAAAGAGAGTGGGCAGAGGAGGAATGCTGAATTTGAGGTGGGAGATCATTCCATAGCTTGGGTAACCGGTGTGAGAAGGCGGCTTGCCCGGCAGTAGTCTTCAGCTTGGGGATTGATAGTTGGCGGTAGTCGCAGGATCTAAGATAATGGGTGGGGGAGGAGGCAGCTGAGAGCACGGAGGAGAGGTAGGAAGGGATGGTGCCAAGCCATAGGTTAGATACATATTAACAGAGTGTGAAATGCAGCAGTTTCTGAGGGACGGTAGTGCCAGGGAACGGTAGAGGTCGCAGGGTGGGTAAGGGGTGAGGCATCGAGAGCAAAGTGGCAGAAGGCATTAAAAAATGTGTCCAGCTTAGATAGGGTGGACTTAGGGGGCTGCACCATAAACAATGTCACAGTAATCAAAGAAGGGAAGTATCTTCTAGACCAGTTCACGTCGGACTGGGGGGGGGGGATGGAGGCTACTGCGGTTCCTATAAAATGCACTGAGCATGGGGCGTAGTTTTTTTGAAATAGCATCAATGTGGTCTGAGAAGCAAAGATGGCAGTCGAGCCATACCCCCAAGTAGCAGAATGAGGAGGCATCTTCGAGTTTTTGACCATCCCGGGTGTGGAAATAGGGAAGGGATGGGAGACTGGACAGGCGTTGTCGTGTGCCAAAAGTCATCACAACAGTTTTTGTTTACATTTAGAGAGCTGGTGAGAGCTGAACCATTACCGTACTTTCTTGAAGTCGGCTTGGAGGTTAGTTTGTACCACTTCAGGGTCGGAGCCTGAGGAGAAGAGTACAGTGTCATCTGCATACATGTGGATTGAGGTAGTAGAGCAGATGAGCTGTAAGTTGTTTAGGAATATAGAGAACAGTATGGGTCCCAGAACCAACCCCTGGGGAACACCGGTAGTTAAGGGAAGGGGGAGGGATAGCATTTGCGACTAACGGACTGGGTTCTGCCAGAGAGGCAAGATCTGAACCAGTTGGTGGCAGCAACAGAGAGGCCTGATTCAATGAATCAAGAGAGCAATATGGGGTGGGAGACTGTGTCGAAGGCTTTCGCAAGGTCGACGAAGACGGCTGAGCTAATCAGCCCACTGTCCATACCAGTCAGGATGGAGTCAGTAAGCCTCATCAGGGAGAGGATGCAGTGGAGTGTCCCTTTCTGAAGCCTGACTGGTAGGGTATGAAGAAATTAGAGACAGCAAGGAAGAAAGGAAGTAAGTTGGGTGAGCATAAGGTGCTCTTGTAGTTTTGCTAGTACTGGGAGGAGGGAAATAGGGCGGTAGTTGGAGGGGGATGACAGTGGCGTGCTTCCATGCTTGGGGCCATCAGTGGCGGCAAAAGATTGGTTTAAGAGTTTGGCAAGTGGAGTTGCTATGGTGGTGGCGGAGAGGTAGAGGAGTTTAGGGTCCAAGCCATCTGGGGATTTGCCTTTTGAAGGGTTGAGAGAAAGTAGTGCATCTAGGGCATCCGCTGCAGAGGTGTCATTGAAGGAAAAGGAGCGAGGCCTAGTCAGGTTCGTTACGTCTGTAGAGGGTGCGATAGATGCAGGGTTTGGCAAGGCAGTGAGGAGAGTGGTAGCAAAAGTGGAGAAGTATATGCTGAACTCAGTCGCGACTGCTGTTGGCTCAGTGAGAATGGAGTTAATATTTAGAATTGTAGTGGGATTGGCAGCTGGTGGGGTGAAGAGGGAGTGAATGACTTTCCAGAATTTTGAAGGGTTATTTAGGTTGGACTGTAGGGAGCTGCTGAAGTACTCTGCTTTCGCTAGGCGAGCTGCTCTAGTACACTTGTTTCAGAGCATGTGGTATGCGGAGAGATGTCGTGAGAGGCGTGAGGATTTATGCATTTTCCAGGCTGTGTCACGGGCGGTTTGACATGCAATCAGTTCTTGGGTGATCCACAGCAGGTGGTTGCCTCGTACCCTTGTACGTCGCAGTACGGCATGTTTGTCCCAGACGCTGAGGAAAGTGTCTTTAAAGTGGAGAAAGGCGTCATCAATGGAGTCCATAATAGGGGTGGGGGCCCAGTTTGCTAATGCAAGGTCGTCTAACACCGGGGCAAGATTGAGGGATTTGAAGGAGCATTGGACTAGAAATTTAAGGGTGGATTTTGTGCACTAAAGAAGTAATGTAGTGGTCACTGAGGGAGTCAGGAAGAATACCGGCATTTATGACCCAGTGAGGGTGTGTGGTAAGACCCAATCGAGGAGTGACTGTGTGGAGGGGTTGTGGGACAACAGATGGACCAGACACCGAACTAAAGGTTCAACACATAATCTGTGTGATGTTTATTCAAAATAAAAGAAATAACCTTCTGCAATGGCATATTTCTTCTTCAGTACATCAGTTTGCAGGCTACGAATGTCCTTTCTCTGCACTTAGCCAACGCCTACTGACACCGATTTCTGATCCCACTCACCAGTTGAGCTGTAGCCATAACCCCTATGCAGGCCCCATTTGCTTACATAGTGGGGGCTCAAAAAGAAAACAAAAAAACAAAACAAGCTATAAATGAAGAACCTTAATACAGAATCACTGAAAGAAGGTCTACCCCAAAGGGCACTGACAACAAATCAAGTTTCAAGGAATACAACATCATACATACTTCCATAATGCAATGCATCATGGGATATATACAAATCACCATGACATTTCTGGCTTGTTAAGTTTACATCAATTTCCATGCATTTTAAATAGCACAACTAGCTTAATTTCTATAATAGACACCTAATACTTTTTACCATTATCAAAAACACCTAGTGCCATGGTATTTACCACATTTACAGGTTTCATAAAAGTAAGGTATATACATCAAGGTATTTTATGACATAGTGCTATTACTTACTAAATCCAACAACAAAACACAACCTGTTTTACATATACTTAGAGGTCACCACAATAACCTCCCTGTATGAGGACCTGAGTGGGAAAAGGAAAATTAAAGAGGACACCATTGCATAGTCAAGAAAATGGAGGGGGTGCCCATAGGTGGGCAACCTTATGGACTAGAAATAGTAAAAGGTTAGATTAGGCTTAAAAATAGAAGAACTGTTGCAACATATTTTAGAAAAAGTCGGTCCTCAAGAGTGGCAGGAGCTCCCAGTCACAGAGTGGTTACCAGATTTTAGGTTAAGCCGGGTGGGCTCAGTAATGATTTGAGAGAGGTGTAGTGCAGCAGTTTCAGTCCTGATTTTGTTGAGGGCAGGAGCTAGCCAGTTGTGGTTTAGATCACCCATAATATAAAGTTCCCCTGTCGGGGTTAGGCAGGAGATTTGCTTGAGAAGATTGGTGACACCAGAGGATGGTGTGCCAGGTCGGCAGTATATTCCTGCAATGTAGATTGGTAGCGAGAAGGGGAGTGTAAGCTGGAGTAAAATTAATTCATAGATTTTAGGTTCAGACTTGGCTAGGATAACCGAACAGTGAAAGCCCGAGTTGACGTTGAAGGTAACTCCGCCGCCTCTTGTGGCTCTGTCCTGGTGCCCCTACCTGAACTTCTGTGTCCAGTTTCAGAGACTGTACCTCAGAAAGTACATAGACTGGGTGAAGGTGGTTCACAGAAGGGAAACTATAATAGTGCACTATAATGGTGCAGGGTATGCAAAAGAATCGCTATGAGGAGATGCAGAGGGATCTCAACATGCATATCCTGGGGAGAACATGATCGAGACCTACAAGTACCTCAAAGGGGTGAATAGGGTGCAAGTGGTGCATCTCTCAAATGAAGACAAGGAGCAGAGGGCATGCAACGATGGATGGAGGGGGGGTGTTCAAGAGATGTGAGGAAATATTTCTTCACTGAAATGATGGCCGTGCCTGGAACAGGCCAGCAAAGTGGTGGAGGCCAGAACCATGGGATGCTTCAAGCATGCATGGGATAAACAAAGGGGTATATCAGACAAAACTGGGTGGGCCAGTGTTTCTATGTCTGTCATAGATTAAGAGAGAGTGTTCCTTTTCTCTGCATGCAAAACACTTATTCTGTGAAGAGTGTCTCACGCGCAGCTGCCCTGGAATCAGGCACGTTTGAGGCAGGTTTCTTTAAAAATATTAATATATGATTGATCTCAATAATATGTAAGTACAACAGCCAGGACCACTCATGGTTCTAAGAGTGATCTCACAGTCTTAGGATAGCAGAATGACACCTTCGATTTGCAGTTTTCATTCTCTTAAGACTGCACGCGAGACCACTCTTACAACTGTAAGTGGTCTTGGCGGCAGCATTAACATTCAAAATACAGAGCTACTGTTGCATAACTCTTCCATAACCAGAAAGCAGACTCAGTAATGGGACTGTACGCTGCTTGCACCCCCTTTTTTTTTTTGGTGTAGTTCCCCCCCCTTGCCCTAACCAGCCCCTATAGCTCCTACAACATCACTTGCCTTCGCCAGGACTTTCCTCTCCAGTGTTCCTCCCTGGCAGGGCCATCGGGGGTGACCAAGATCCCTGGAGGAGTTAAGAGTGTGGTGTCAGGAGAATGCCACAGCTGGTGCTGCAGTGCGAAGCAGGCATCATCCTATGTTGGTCAAGGGTATTATTCCCTGTTCTTCCGCAGACCCCATGACGTGAATGGCACGTCTGATGTGTGTGCATATGCACACACGCCAACGTCCAATTTCCCTGCGCCTGGCTCCAGCTGCACCACTTGTCACTCAGGTGGCGGTGTTGCACTTGAGACAGAACCCTCCCTCCTCAGAGATGGAGAACATCCCAAGGGATGCTTGGCCCACCTCTCCCGGCCGGCCCCACCAACGTCCCAGGTTTGTTTCTGAACCTGTGTCGTCAGAGTCACAAGCGGTAATGCTATTGTTGCCCCAGCAAGCCGGACAACCCCTTAATTCTGATTAGCCAACACCCACAAACAGCTCTTCACTGTCAACATTCTGCCATTAGTCTTTATAGTAAAAAATGGTAGCAGGAAGCTATTTTTTAACATCTCTAAAACTGTCTAATTGTCTTCCATTTCGAATTTCTTTCTTAGTATGTTTATAATATCATAGGTTTGCTCTAGGCTAAATATACGTTTCCAGCCTTCTTATCCTTACCCCCTTCCCCTGCCTCCAAGATGCTCACATACCCTTCCTAAGTAGATGGCCCCATTCCAGACCCCAATCCACAATTCGGGGACAAACAGTCCAACACCCAGATATCTCAGTCACCCCCAACCTGCAACGCACACCAAGTCCCAGTGACAGACTAAGTGTGTGCCCAGTAGGTAGGAAGGGGACAAGGCTGGTGGCATCATTGTTGACCCTAGGCAACCATGGTCAGTCTGCTTAGTGTCATCAGTGATGCCACCAGTCAGACTTCCAGTGATGTCATGAGCCTGTGAGCAGCTTCATGGGAAAGCTCTGAAGGGCATCAGCACCAAAACCTCTGTAATTGCTCAAACTTCATTTAAACACCACTAAAACTTGCACAGGTTTGGCTGGCTCTGTGCAACATTCCAGTCGGGCTCCACTGCCAGTGAAGTCTCTTGATGGAGACAAACAGCAGAGGGGGCCCGGCCAGCGAGAGCCATCAGCCACTGCGCTCCACATGACATGGCAGCAAGGAGGCCACAGTCCAGACAACAAACTCTCCAGTACCAAATAGACCGGATGCTGTCAGAAGTACACCATGTCCGACATGAAATGAAATCCACTACTGCTGCACTACGGACCGATATTAGCAAGACAGAAAAGCAAACAAATACAATCAATGAGCAGCTCACTACCGAGGATGCCTGCTTAGATGCCACAGAGTGGGTCATCCTCCAGCTACATGAGAGGGTACAAGCACTTTAAGACACAGCAGAAGACGCTGGGTGCCGTGCAAGACAAAATTATATAAGGCATTACATGCCTCTGGAGCGTGTAGAAGAAACAGACATACGCATATTGTTTAAAACTGCTCTCCAGCTGCTCCTGGACTTAAACCTGGAACTGGAGCAGGCTCACTGAGCCCTGGGCCGAAATCTAGCCCCGAGGTATGGCCCTGCTTTAACTGTGGTGAGTTTCCTCTGCTTCCTCGTGAAAGAATAAATTCTGCACTTAACATGGCAGCAAAACACGGTCATGTACCAAAACATCCAAATCTATATAGACAAGGACTACTCTACCTCTGTGATGGCAAGACAGCATAAATATATCTATTAGATAATGAGAGTCCTAAAGCAGCAGGGCATGTGCTTTAGAACCCCTTACCCAGGACATATGACCATCTTTTTCAAAAAGCGAGAACAGACCTAAGATTCCGGAGGCTGCCATCATAGTACTGGCAAATCAAGGTTGAAACACATGGGGATGCAGGCCATACCCAGACAAGATCAGACTCTAGTACTTCCATATGGACCTCCGCAGCCCTCACCAGGCAGGACACTGAAAGACTGCCTGGAACCAGAATTATAAGTGCACCCTGAACTGAACTATTGAGCAACAACTCTTAGGTGACTGTATATTGCTGTGCGAACACACTGCTTTTAATTATCAGTTCTCACAATATTGATTGATTTATATTAACATACCAACCTTATGACATTTTTCTGATGTTCGCCTTGTTGCTGATAAGTTAACTGCACCTTCTCGTGGCCCAACTATAGTTTGGTTTTATTGTTCAGCTAACAAGCCATTACAATATACTAAGAACAATAAACACATTCCATACAAATGCACAGTATAAAAAATGAATATCACAATCAGCATACTGTAAGTATATATATTCAATTTCCAACTAACCAATTAATAACCTGGTCCACTTATCAAAGCCTATTAGGCCAGAAATCCCAGAACTTTAACCAGTACCTTCATAGATTAAGTATCCATAAGTAATGCATTTAGAATACAAGTTATTAATCCTATTTAAAATGAAGCAGCTTACTGGTTGTCAAAGCTATGAAAATATTTTGTAATTCATAGCTCTGTAAAACCAAAATTAAATAAATAAAATCCGTATCATAGCCTGTACCTTTTTTTTTTTTTAATTATTTTTTTTATCGGCTTTTTCCCTTTTTTTCCCTCCCAATCCCCCATGCGCGCATGTGGAGGCACTCGCACACCACACCTCTACCACCTTCCCGCTATTTTGCTGCCCCCTCTTGTCTATGCTACTCACCAGGCCTCCACCCGGTGGGCGCACAACCACTCCAGGATAGGAGCCTTCCGGCTGCTCAATCCTGCTCCCTCCCTCTAAGTTCAGGACTAAAGTAGCCATAATATGCCATCATTCCAGAAATGTTTTATTTATTTCTTCAGAAACACACCTTTGACCTAGCTGGCTCATTTACAAAGGTTCCTCGTCAAATATATGGAGTTTACATAGATTAGACAGATACAGACAGCAGGTCCAATGGAGCCTTGTCACAGTGAGTTACAGAAAATACAACTGTGTACAAAACAAAAAAGAGTGAAAGTTGCAATATTATTAGATAAAACATTATGTGGTCAACATCTCATAGCTTAGCGCAGGCATTCTGCTGGGTCAGAGTGCAGTCGCATCTGGAGTTTGATGAGAGCCTTTCTCAGCCCCACCTTGAACATGGCAATGCTTGGGAGGCTCCGTAGGGATTCTGGCAGCTCATTTAACCAGAGCGGGGCTCTGTAGGCAAAGGAGCGTTGATCCAGGCTAGTTCTATGGAATGGTACAGGCAGTACTTTCCTATCACTACTCCTAGTTGAGTACTGATTTTTGGCAGGCACAGGAGGTTTAGTGTGGCGGGGGGGGGGCGGGGTTTAGAGAGACACCCACGAGCACTTTCATACCTAGCAGGAAGACCTGGTACTTGAGCCTTTCTTGTAGTGGGAGCCAGTCAGATTGGGAGTCTAGGGCACAGGTATGTGTGAACCTATCCGCTCCCAGTTTGAACCAGCAGGCCTTATTTAGCACCAATCTGACCCGTATGAGATCCCCAGTCAAAACAGATGCATTTCATTCTTAACAGGTCATCAGCATGTCACTGACAAAAGGGTGGGACTAAACCATGCCTTTAGGGTCATAGAATCGGACTTTTTTTTTTTTTTTACTATTATTTTACCTCACTGCCACAGGCTCCACGGGCTATGACCCCCAGAGGGATTACATCCTCCAGCCTGACCCCAGCTCGTCCTGCCCCAAGGATTCCCTCCATGGCAGGGCCAGGTGGGGTGCCCATGATCCCCACCACCAGGTACATCATATCTGGGTTGGGGGACACCCGCTGGTGCTGTCGGGTCACTCACGTCCTGAGTACCGGTCATTTTCAGTTTTCTCCTTCCCTAAGATGTAAACACATTGGCTTCTGAACCTCCTGACCCGTACTGCCCTCCAGCCACCACTAGAGGGCAGTCAGCAGGCAGGATGACTAGTCCCCTTCCCCAGAGAGAGGAGAGCAGTCCTGCAGATGCTCTATCCTATCATCCCCCTCCCCGCCGACCCCCAGCAGCCCAGGCTCGTTCCTGAACCCAGGTCACCGGCGTGGTGTCCAGTGCCTCAACCCTCAGTGTCACCGGGCCAGCCATAAAATCAGACTTAAGATCAATACACAGAAGTACTCTGGCCCAGCGGTTCTGGACATTAGTGTATTTACTGCTCACCTCCTAGCATCATTAGCATGCAGGGGGATTCCTGCCCAACCCCACCAATGACAACTGGCAGTGTTTTCCATTTAAGTAAGATACCCCAACTGAACCTCATGTCCTGCTCCTACAGTTTCCCCTGCAGAGGGCAGGTCATCTACCCATCCTCCCATTTCACCCACACTAGTAAACATTGGCGACAGTTTTGCAATTTTCCACCTCTGCCTTCACTTGCTGTTCTGTTTTTTCTTCCCCCTTGCATATCTGTAGTTATAAAAAATATATGTAAATCTCTGTGTAAAACTGTCACTGATACTGGGAACCCTCTGTTTAAAACTGTATACTGCTGAAATGATTTCAGAATGCTATTTGGAACTCAAGGGGTTAACCTGAGAAGCTGGTCTGCCAACTCCAAGATGCTGGCAATGAGGTCAGTTCTAGGTCACTATGTACTATTTTGTTGCACCTGCAAGGAATGAAACTTACAAGAACATTCTGTGAGAAGCAGGCTCTCTTAACGAGTTCCCAAAGAGAAAAGAGCACAAAGCTTTTGCTAAGAGACGAGAGCGAGGCTGAGAGAAAAACTTGGAATTAAGCGATACACTCAGAAGGACTTAATTTTCTTTGTACTGCCTTTGTAAGTAGTTGTACTGAATAATTTTTATTTTGCTGTTATTGAGAAAAATAAAATGCTATTTGCGAATTTTGAAACTGCTCCTGGTTTTCCTATGCTTCCTGGCCTGTGCCTCGATGACACAGACTACAAAGCAATACCTTGAGAGGCTGGGTACGGAACTTTTTTTAAGGGGAAAAGTTCTGCAAGACAGCAGTGCCAAACCTAGCGTCCCTTCTGAACTGCACATTCAGGCAATAGTGCTTTGTAAAGGTGTATACAGTTTTCCAGGTAGTTTAAAAATTTCCAGCAAAGTAATGTCCACTACAGCTGCCAGAGGCAGCACTGCCACGTGTAGAGTGTGTCCTGAAACACTGCGTTGGCAGCTTGACAGCTTTACTATAACAGAACTGGATGTAGGAGACCATCCATCCTTTTGGAGATGAGGCTGGCTGCCCTTGTCCACTTCACCATAAGCAAGAAACAGTTGTAAATGGGACGATCTGAGGTTCTTAGTGTGGTTCAGATAGTAGCCAAGTGTCCTCTTAACATCCAGACTGTGTAGCCTCTGCTCCCTGGGTCTGGACTTTGCTGTGAAAAACACTAGAACAGTGATGGACTGGTTCAAATGAAACTCGGACACCACCTTGGGCAGGAATTTTCTGTTAGTCTGAAGGACCACCTTGTCCCTGTGGAAGATAATGTTTGGGTCTGTGCAGAGGGCCTGCAGCATGCACACACTCCTGGCAGAAGTTATGGCCACCAAGAATACTGTCTTCCAGGTGGCATATTTCAAGTCTGCAGTAGCCATGGGCTCAAAAGGAGGTTCTATGAGCTTGGCTACACATAGGTTCAAATCCCAGGGAGGGACTGTTTTCCCTAACAGAGAGGTGTGTGCGTAGGAGTCCACTAAAGAATTTCTTGAAAATGGGATGCGAGCCACTGTTTTCTCATTACCTGCTGAAACATAAGCAGAAATAGCAGTTAGGTGCACTTTAAGGGCTAAAAGACTGAGGCCCAAAGCCTGCAGGTGAACCAGATAGTCCAAAAGTATGGGCAGGTCTGCCTGTAAAGGACTGAGCTGATTAAGAGCACACCACAGAGAAAATCTTTTCCACTTGGAAGCATATCTTCCTAGTAGCAGGCTTCCTGGAAACCCTGAGGACCTTAAGGACCTCCACTGAAAAGCTGAAATCAGAGTACTCCAATTTCTCAAGAACCAGGCCTTCAGCTGCAGTGACTTGAGATTCAGAAAAGTTATTCTACCCTGAAACATGGTCAGTAGATTCTGTCTCTGTGGGAGACAAACTGGCTGATTGATGGAGGAGGCCAGGAGAAGGAAGTATCAGTCCTGCCTGGCCCAGTCTGGGGCCACCAATATCATGGTCGCAGGCTGACTCCTTAGCTTCAGCAGAACTCTTAGGAGCAGAGGGAATAGAGTGAAGGCATACAGGAACCTCCCCAACTAGTCCAGGGTCAGGGCATCCATGGGGACCAAGCCCACTTCTAGAGGTCTGCAACAGGAGGGAGCTAGTGATACTCTCTGGAAGCTAACATATCTATTTCTGGTGTGCCCCCATCTCCTGAAGATTGTGGCCAGTACCTGTTCGTTCAAAGACCATTCATGGTTCCCCTGGCTGATCCAGCTGAGGGAACATGCCAGGATATTGTCCTTCCCCCGGAAGGTGGATTGCTGACAGTTACACTTCCACAGAGTAAGCAAGATTCCAGATCTTCACAGCTTCTGTGCACAGCTTTGAGGATTCTGTGCCTCCCAGTTTGTTGATGTAATATATGGTGGTAGTGTGGTCTGCCCTAGTTTGGACTGAGACTCCTTCTCTGGGAGGCGAATGACTGAAGAGCTAGGAAAACTGCCCTTAGCTCCAGGATGTTTATGTGTTCTCTGGATTCCCGAGGGGTCCACACTCCTGCTTACTGTCAGGTGGGCTCCACAGCCAAGAAGGGAGACATCTGTTGTCAAGATAACTATGGGGAAACTGCTGCTGAAAAGGCATTCCCTCCGAGGTCATCCTTTTCCTTCCACCAGTCCAGAACTTTCAAGAATGACTGTCACAGGCACCAATCTTGAAAGACGGTCTCGCTTTAGATACCAACGGGCCCTTAAGTAGTACTCTGTATGTCTCATTTGAAACCTGGCACCTGCCACCAATGCTGTGGTGGAGGCCATATGGCCCAAGAGCTGAAGGAACTGCCTGGCTGGTCTAGGCCAGCCCAGGATAAAGGACTTTACCAGGCTTTCTATCCTATCCTGAGGCAGGAATGCTCTCCCCTGGAGACATACAGTTCTTCTCCTATAAACTCCAGGACCTGGACTGGTTCTGTTTGGGACTTCTAAATATTTATGAGAAATCCCAGGCTCTCCAAGGTGCTGTGTGTCAGTAGGAGAGAGGCCTTGGCCTGCTGGTGTGACTTTCCTGCGACCAACCAGTCATCCAAGTAGGGGAAAAACCAGCACCCTCTGCCTTCTCAGATGTGCTGCCACCATGGCCAACCACTTTGTGAATACCCTGGGAGCAGATAAGAGACCAAAAGGGAGGGCTGTAGACTGAATGGCCAGATGACAGCCTGAGCCTTGAGTATTTCCCGTGGCTGGGCCTGACTGGAATGTGGAAATACACATCCTTTAGGTCCAAGTATCCCTTCGAGTCTCCCTGCTGCAGAGATGGTATCTCTGTAGCCAGGGTTGTCTGTTTTCAGGTATTTGTTCAGGAACCCAAGATCCAAACTAGATTGCCACTCCCCATTATTCTTGTGGGTGAGAAAGTACCTTGAGTAAATTCCCCCCCCCCCGGGAGGTAGGAACTCTCTGCTACTTTTGCCTACAGCAACTTTTTGACCTCCAACCAAAATTCTTTCTGTTGGAGTGAGAGGTTTGAAGTTTCTGCAAACCTGCAGCCTGGGAAATATTTTGCAGTGTGAGCCGCTGTCTCACTATTTCCAGGATCTACTTGTCTGTGGTGATGTTTTTCCACTCCTGTAAGAAGTGAGCCAACCTTCCTTCCACTGGCAATGGATGAGCAACCAGGACCGATTCCATTAGAGGTTCTGTTTGGGGTGAAACTTCAGTGCTGGAGCTGGGTCATCCCACCTGCAGCCTCTTCTGCCTCTGCCCCTGAAAAAAACATCTGGAAGAAATCATAGAGCAGGAAGGCACAGGAAAAATACCCTCTACCCTTACCTCCCCTTCCATGAGGCCTACAGGAAGTGGAGGCCTTTTCCTTCTCAGTGTTGCTTTTATAGGTGACTCTGTACTCTTCCACCTTTTTCATATATGCCTCAAATAAAGAACTGTTCTCACATGGAAAATCCATGGCTTTTGCCTGGATGTGTCCTGGGACAGGTTAGTGGTTCTGGCATGGGCCATACTTCTAGAAGCAGTAAACTTGGTATCCACTGCCATATGGAACTGGTATTTAGTTTCAAGGGCAGATTCGCCTATCTGCCAAATCTCGTGCCAGGTTTCCCAAGGCCTTATCACTCATGGCCAGTAGTACAGAGTTCCAGAGGTCTTTCTGGTACTGGGCAGTATAGGCCATGTAGGCAGCCTGCCTCAACAGCAGAGAGGTAGAGGTATAAACTTTCTTCCCCATACTGTCTAGCTTCCTGGAATCTTTGTCCAGGGGCTGGGTAGAGAGAGAAAAACCTTAGCTTTGTCGCAGACAGCTGCCTGGACCCCCTTCATGATCTACATGTGAGCAGAGGCAATTCAGCATCATGCCTGTCCAGCTGGTGATACTTCTCAATCGTTTTGTTGATCCACTGAGTGGAAGTAGGGTTCTGCAACAACTTGCAGGTTGCTTTCTTGAGGGGTTTGTTTACAAGTAGCTGGTTGGGGTTAACCCCATCATATCCAAAATTTCCACCTCATCCTCCACAGTTTCCTGCGTGGATAGGTCGAGGGTATTTACCATTTGCCTAACGAAGGCATAGTGGGAGGAAAAATCTTCCTGACCCCAGGGAAGGGAACCAAACTCTTGCTTGGGGGGAACCATCTGATTCAATGGGTTCCCCTTCCTCCTCATAATGAAATTCAGCTCCCTGGTCCTCAGGAACTGGGAGTGGGGCAGAAACTGGAGGAGGAACCGGCATACCCATTAGTGAGCCCATGGCTTGGAAAGCCTGAAAAAAATACCAAGCCTTTGTCATGTCCTCCACAGAGAACATTTCTGTTAGGTCTATTGATGGCTCCTTTCCTTTCTTTAGGAGGAGAGGCAGCGACATGTTTCTCTTTTTGTTTTCTTTCAGCAGGAACAGAGTTCTGTAACCTGCTCAGAGGATCTCTTATGCTTGGCTACCTCCAAGTACCCTTTTTCAGGAACCCTGGAATCAGATAAGTCTTTAATGGACCTTTCCTTTTGTTTACTGTTACAGGAAGGGCCCCCATCCGTGTGTTTTGGTGCCGTAGAGGCAGACTGAGAAGCTATAATGATTGTTTTACTTTTTGGCCCTTTTATTGACAATATTGGGGCAACACCAGGTGCAAAGCTCACAATCAGGCAATGCACCATCAGGATCTAGGCACCTCCAACACAACTCATGGCAGTCTGCCTTCGCCAAAAGGTTGTGGCACGTTTTACAGTTTTTGAAGCCTGTAGGTCCCATTTTCTTTTTGGTTCTGTCTGACATGCAAATATAGAAAGACCCTGTAAAAATCAGTTCTCAGAAAGGAAAAATGCAAGTCTGCAGTTCTGTTCCATAAATAGGACGAACTGCTAACAAAAGAAAAGTACAATTACATGGGTACTTACCATAACAGTAGATCTTCCCAAGACCTTCTTGCAGCAGGTCACATATGTAGGAACATTCAGCCACAGGCACCACATCCAACAGGAGGATTTCAGCAGCAGTCGACCTGAGACCACCCACGTCGTCACATGCTGTGCTACAGAGTACATAATAAGCGTGGACGGTACCAAATCCTCCACGGTTCTTTTCCTGGTGACTGAGTGCCAGCTGGACTTTGTGGTAAGTCTTAGAGGGGAACCGAGGAGGAAGTAGCAACACCCTGTGTTCATGGGAGCAGGAACTAGTCTCCCCCTCAGAGCAGGAGTTTGCAGTATGAAGCAAAGGGGACAGAGGGAGGGACAGCTTGACCTGCTGCAACAGATTCTCTTGAAGATCTACTGTTACGGTTAAGCACCTATGCAACTGCACTACCTTCCTTGAGGATATCTCTTGCACTAGGTCACACATATAGGAACAAGTCCCTAGCAGTTGAGAGAAGGGTGGTGGACATGATAAGAGACCCTGAAGAACTGCACAACCAAAGTTGGCCCATTTTTTGGAGATTACGTCTAGGCTGTAATGTTTGGTAAAAGTATGGACTTTCATCCAGTTGGCCACATCACAAATCTCAGCAACTGAGACTCCTTTAAAGCAAGCTACTGACGTAACCATCCCCCGTGTGGAATGGGGTTTCACCACTCCAGGAAGTTCTTTGCCATATTTTTTTTGTTAACGAAACATAATGCAGTTGGCTAGCCATCTGGACAGGCACTGCTCAAACTGCATTGCCCTCTTTACTTATTAAGCTGAAATGTGTTGCATAATTTAGGGCAAGGTTAAAGCTGGAATGTACTGCATATATAGCATAAGGACTTCTATTGTGTATACCTCTTGTATTATACTTTTTTTTCTTTGTTCTACATTTTATATCTCCCGTCTATGTAATTGCGAACTGTATGTGCCTCAGGACCTCCTTGTGAATGAGCTTGCTCAACGGAGTCTTTCCTGCAATAAACTTGAACTTGAACCTCTTTACCTGGGGCAAAAAAAATGAAAAGCTACACTGTCATGTGCACCTTTTTGGTATGAGAGAGACAGAATCAATATTCTGTGTGCATCTAAGGTGTGGAGCAATACTTCTCCTGGACTGGCATGCTCTGCGTAGTACACCTGAAGTTGTATAGATTGGTTTAGAGTTAACTCTGAAACCACTTTTGGAAGAACATGGGTGTTTGCGCGGAAAGAAACCCTGTCTTTATTAAAGACTAAGTAAGGCAGCTTACACATCAGCGCCTGTAATTTAGAAATGCATCTTCAGACATGATTGCCACTAAGAATAGGTAATGTAGCTCACATGTGGCTGCAGGCTCGAATGGGGGGCAGTGTTAGTTTCTCCAAGATGAAGTTTAGGTCCCATCGAGACAGGGGGTTTCTCACCGGTGGCTTAAGGTGTAGTACACCCCTTAAAAAGGTCTTCATGACCTCTAACTGGGTCAGGAGGCAGTCAGCAACCAGGGCATGAAAGGCGGAGACTGCTGCTAAGTGTACTTTCAAGGAAGAGTACTTTAAATCAGCATCTGGAAGTGAGATAAGGTAGTCAAGGATTCACTGCAGAGGGCAGGTATATGGGGCCACCCCTTGGTCAGCTGCCCACAATGCACAATGCTTCCAATTCATATAGTATGTAGCCCTGGTTGATGGTTTTTGGGCTGCTCGCAGGACTTCTGCAACTTGGGATGAGACATGAATCCTTGCCAGGGCTACATCCTCAGGAGCCATGCACGCAAATGAAGGGACTAGAGGCTCGGATGTACCAGGGTTCGCAAAGCTTGTGTGAGTAGGCTCGGGGAGATGTGGAGGGGAATGGGATCTTGGACTGCTAACTGTTGTAAGCAGGGAGAATCATACCTGTCGGGGCAGAGAGGGGCCACGAGGATCATGGTTGCATGATCCTAGAGCAGTTTGAGTAGCACTCTCTGTATAAGTGGGAATGGAAGGAAGGCGTGAAGAAATGATCCCATCCAGGAGAATGCCGATGCATCTACCCAGATAACTCCAAGTCTGGCCTCTAGCGAGCAGTATTGTGGCAATTCTGCATTGTGGGGGGTGGTGAGGAGGTCTAGTTCTGGGTGTACCCAGCGGTTGTAGAGATATTCGGCAACTGACTGAAGGAGCTCCCATTAGTTTATGCGGATTTTGGAGCGACAGAGCATCAGCTAGTATGTTCATGTTGACTGGAACATGTACTGCAATGAGGTGTAACCTGTATTCTAGCACCCAGTACCAGACTCATTGCTTCCCTGCATAGTGGGTAAGAGTGGGTGCCCCCGTTTGTTTAGATCGTGGACCACTGTATTGCTGTCAGTCTGCGTCAGAAGGTTGCCCAACAGTAGATGATCTTGAAAGACTTGTAAGGCCTAGAGAACCGCACGCATCTCCAGAATGTTGATGTGGAGATGGGTCTCCGCAGGATACCGTGCACCTTGAGTGAGCATGGCCTCTAGATGGGCTCCCCAACCCTGTGCAGGGGCATCTGTGATTAGGGTTTGCTGTGGACTGGGGATATGAAAGGAGACCCACCCCTCCCAAAGTAACAAATTGTCTAAGGTCATCCATCACTGGAAAACTCGTCTCGCTGGGGTTGACACCGTGACATCCATGTCAAGATAGTCTCAGAGTCCGTTGTAGGATGTGCATATGCAAACGGATGTGGGGTACCATGGATGTTGTTGCAGCCATGTGGCTCAGTAATCTGAGGTAGCAGCAGGATAAGATATACCTGCTGTTGCTGAAGTGGGATGCCAGGTTGATGAGCTTTTCCACCCAATCCTGAGGAAGGAATCTCTATAACAGTGAGCAGGTTGTCTCCAAGGTAGAAGAAAAGGTGGGTCAAAATTAAAAAAAAAAAACTGTGCCAACTGTCCTAATTCCCCACCCAAAAATGAACCCTGCAGTACAGCCCCAATGTACTGGAGATGTTATCCAGTATGGCCCCAATGTACTGGAGATGTTGACAGAAGTGTTGCTTCCAACTGGTGTTTTGACAAGACTTTCAGGAGCCAGTCTTCCAGGTAAGGGAAGACAGTGCCCTGCCCTTCTTAAGGCCGCTACCACCACTGCCAAGCACGTCATGAACACCTGTAGGGCCGAAGACAGCCTGAAAGGGAGTGCATGAAACTGATAGTGGTGACACCTGAACGAAGCGGAGATATCTTCTGCGAGCTTGATGCATCATATGCAGGTACGCATCCTTCATGTTTAGAGAGCAGAGCCAGACCCTTCTGTTCAGCAGGGGGAGGAGGGTTGGTAGGGTAACCATTCTGTGACAAGATTTAACTGTCAGAGGTCCAGAACATGCTTGAGGTCTCCCGTCACTTTTGAGACAGGGAAAAAGTGTGACTAGAAGCTGCGACCTTCCCGGTGAGGGGGGACCGGTTCTATAGCTTTTCTGTTGAGTGTTTGGATCTCTATTTATAGAACTAACTCATGAGCGGGTGGGTAGGTGGTTTGTTTTGATGGCATATCGGGGTGTGCACCTCATCTAATGTGTGACCAAGCTCCATTAGCTGAGGCACCCAAGTGTCTTGTTATTGACTGCCATCCTTGAAGATACAGGGAGAATCTTCCCCCTTCCTCCGTTGTTTTGGGCCCTAGGACTACAGGCTTGGGGAAATCCTCACTGTGGCAGGTCCCTGGGGAGGAACTGCTGGGGCTGGGCAAGTGGACTTAGTGGCGGGAGCAAGTCCCAGCAGAGACACTGTGGCTTTTCGTTTGGAAGGCTTCTTGGAAACGGGTCTCCGTTTGGTGTTGGACTTCCGAAATGTGCCTTTATAAAATGGTTTCAGCTTAGTGGGGTACAAACAGTGTACAGATTTCAAGGTACATCCAGACAGCTGCAAGGATGTCAATATATCCTGACTAGGAGCCCCAAAGAGTCTGTGACCCTTAAAGGGGGCAATAAGTATGGATTGTTGGACATCCAGTGCAAATCCGGAGACCTGCAGCCACGAATGTCTCCTCAAACAGACGCCTATAGTGGACACCCCAGCTGTGGAGTGGATGGCATCATATGTAGCACTAAGCAAATGGCGGCCCACCGCTGCTGCAGTCTTTAAAGTTTTAGTCAGTTCTTGCTTTGATGCAGCTTCAGAGGGCTTGTGTGGAACAAAACAGCAAGGTTACATACCAGCACTCAAAACTCTTTAAAGCACAACTGCAGGTCCAGGCAAGGTAAATAGATCCCTAAGGGCTAGGAAGCTCCTTTTTTGGGACCTCTGGTCTGGTTGTGGACACATTAAAACTTTTGGATCCATTTACCTTGCCTGGACCTGCATTTATATTTTAAAGAGGTTTGAGTGCTGGTATATAACCTTGCTGTTCTGCATCACACGTGGGCTTGCTGCCCTTTCATACAGCACCCCGTACTACATCGCCAGTCGCAGCACTACCTTGCTTGGCTTGTGTGGAAGCCTGGTCCACCTTCCAAAGTTCCTCATAATACTTCAAAAGATGACCCATATAATTCGAGATTCATGAGGTAGGGGGTGAAAAGGAGAACATCCATTTGTTCATAGCATCTAACTTCCTAGACTCTGTCTGGGGGAAGAGTGCTTAAGCGTTTTGGTCGTACTGATCTATCATGGGCTGCATTGATAATTAGAGTCTGCTTGTGAAGGTACAGTGAAATAGGGGTGCCCTGCTGGAGCCCGATATAGCCTGTCGGCTTTCCTAGGTACCGAGGGAATATTTAATGGTTGGTGCTATGCTGCCAAGATGGCATCTTCATAGGCCTCCATCAGAGATGGAATTACCAGAGGAGAGGTATCTGGTAGTCCCAAGTAGCAGGCCAATTTTTGACAAGAAGTATCCTGTGCGGTTTCCTCGAAACCAAATGTTTTTTGCAAATGCCGCATAATATCAGTGAAACTGGGGTCATCAGGGGGCCAGCAAGGGAGGTATGGAGTTCTCTCCTCTCCCAGTGAGGAAGCAGTGGATACGGAGAATGCCATAACCTCATCCATTTCTTCTTCACCTTCTTGGTCCCAGTCCTGATTATACTGTTCCCCTTCCATGTCAACGTCTGAGGAAGGAGCAGGCGAAGCCAAAAGAGGCACTGGCCGTAAGGGAAGTAGGACAACGCCTCAGTGAAGCTGGGGGCGGAGCAGGAGAAGGCACACTTGTAGTGGTGGTGGTGGCCTCCTGGGTCAAATCCAGGATGGTACTTACCAAAGCCTGTATATCAACCATGGTCATTTGTGGTTGCATTGAGGGGGCAGTATAGGCCGTAATGGTATTATTGAGGGAACTGGTGGTGGCTGAGGCACCAAATGTACACTTAGGAAACAGTTCGACGAGGAAGTCGACTGAGGCAGCAAAAGCAAATGTTCATCGAGAACACAAATAGTCAACAAGGAAGTCTGTCAACTGGGCAGGACAGCCTGACCCCAGCAGGTGATGTCCATCTCCTGGGGTAAAGGCTGTCAACAACCAAATATGGCCTGTGGTGGGGTTGTATAAATGTCTCCCGAGATGGTGGCAGCAACAGAGGGAAGTGAATTACTGGAGTTGCTGGTGGCGTCACTGACGAGTGAGCGGTCGACAGGCCCAGAGAAGCACACGGGCCTGGAAGATTCAGTATGGCTCGTCGACAGAGCCGAGAGAATGGCTCTGGTATTTAAAACTGCCTGTGACACAGAGCTAGGCAGTGAAGTCGTCGATGGAGATGTCAGAGAGTGATGCTTTCTCCAGTCATGGGAGTGCTTATGCTTCTCCCAGTGGTCAGTTTTCTCAGTCGATGAATGTTCCCTTTTTGAATGGTGGGCTGGAGGAGGACGTCTAGGTGTGGGATAATTCTGATTGGAGTTCCCGTTCTACGAGGGAGATTTTCTGCTCCATCAAGTGCTCCTTCAGAGTTTGAAGACATTGTCGTCTAGTAGCTTTATTAAATCTTTTGCACAATGTGCAAGCATGGGTATTGTGCGAGGGTCCAAGGCAACACACGCAAAGCTCATGAAGACTTCCATTGCAAGCTTTCGTCCACAGGCACAAAGCCTAAATAGCGAGTCCGAGGACAGAGTGGTTGAAGATGCAACACTACTCTGACATGCCAGTTACATCTAAATTACTTCAGTGAAGTAGTTAGTTGACTATGGCTATGCTCCTATGGGAGGTGTAGCATGCAGGTCATCAGTGGGAAAAGAAGAGAGGAGGATCTGGGACTGCTCACACTTGTACAACCTAAAGCACAGCACGTGACATCGTGGGCAGTCCCAGGGCCAACTGCTGGTGAAATCCTCCAACTGGATGTTCCTAAATGTGTCACCTGCTGCAAGAGGTATCCTCGAAGAAGATATCAAACTTTTTGTTTTAAACTATCCCTTAGAAATACTGGAAATACAGAAAAACAGATCGTAATGGAATGTGGAAGTACGTGTCCTTCAGATTCAGTAACTGTAAAAAATCTCCCGACTGTAGAGAGATGGTATCACTGCACCCAGTATAACCATCTTGAGCTTTCTTTTTTGATATGTTTGTTCACATTTCTGAAATCTAAAATGGGTCACCACTCCCCATTTTCCTTTTGTTTCTAGAAGTAGGTTCAAAACAGGCCCTTGTTCAGTGTGAGGCAAGAACCTTTTCTACTGCTTTTGCTTGCAGTAGTTTCTTTGTTTCCAGTTACAGCAGTATGGTTTCTGTTGGTGAAAGAGCCAAAAGGTTTTTTGGTCTCTGCAGCCTTGGAGACATTCTGAATTGCAGAGACAATCCCTGATCCACTACTTCCAGGAGAGATTCCAGTAAGGTCTTCGATACTGTGCCACATAGGAGACTAGTAAGCAAGCTGGGAACCTCAGAAGTGGGTCCAAAGGTAGTAAACTGGGTAAGAAACTGGTTAGGTGGAAAACGGACTTCACTAAGAAGAAGTGAGGGTGACCAGCTGCGTGCCTCAGGGATCAGTGCAGGGACCAATCCTCTAATCTCTTTATAAGTGACATTCCAGAGGAGCTAGAAGGGAAGTTCTGCCTTTTTGCGGATGACACCAAACTCTGCAATAGGGTTAGCACTGGGAGTCAGGTAGAGATGAGCAGCAACCTAAGAAAACTCTAGGAGTAATCAAGGATATGGAAGCCAGGTCTCAATGTGAAAAGTACAAAATAATGCTGTTGGAGCACAGAAATCCAGGGTCTGAGTACAAAATTGGGGGGGGGCACAAGCACCCTGCATAACACAGACCTGGGCGTGATCATATTTGATTACCAAAAGGCGGCCAGGCAGTGTGACATGGCAGTTGTGAGGGAGAGTGAGATGCTGGGGTGCTCAAGGAAGGGTTTCACCAGCAGAAAGAGGGAGGTGGTGCTGCCTATGTATAGATCACCGATACGACTCCACCTAGAGTACTGTGTCCGGTTCTGGAGACCACATCTTATAAAGGACACAGACTGAGTGGAAGCAGTCCAGAGAAGGGCAACTTAAATGGTGCAGGGTCTATATCAGAAGCTCTCATAGGAGAGATGATAGATAGAGAGAGAGAGAGAGATAGATAGATAGATAGATAGATAGATAGATAGATAGATAGATAGATAGATAGATAGATAAGATACACATACATACTTTATAGAATGCCCCTCCCTGGAGGCTTTACCCGCTGTACAATACTAACATACTAAAATGCCAGCAGAATAGGCCTAATGGTCTTTCGTGTCTGCTCGTTTGGTCAGCCCCCACCCTGGGTGCTGACCTTGCTGTCCCCCTCGCCTTCTCTGGCTTCTCCCTTCCCAGTTCTGGATATTCTTGCTGCATTGGATTTTGCTTCCTGAACCCTTCCCTGTACCTGTCCCACCCCTCTTGAACCCTCCACTGTCTCTGCCTCCACCAGCCCCTAGGTAGTGCATTCCATGGCTCTACCACCCTCTCAGTGAAGTAGCACCTCTCCTTTCTCCCCTGAATCTTCCCCCTCCAGCTTCCACCCATGCCTCTAGTGGCCCCCTTCCTCCTTCCTCAAGCACCCTCACTGTTCCTCCCTATTTACCTCTTCATGTACCTGAAGACCTCTATCATGTCCCCCGGTCCCTTCTCTCTTCCAAAGTGTACATATTTAGCTCTTCGAGCCTCTCCTCATAGGTCCTGTCCCCAAACCCCAAATCATTTTGGTTGCCCTCCTCTGGACCCTCTCCAGGAGGTTAATGTCCTCTTTAAGTGTGGCTCCAAAACTGCACGCAGTACTCCAGGTGCGGCCTCACCAAGCAGTTATACAGGAGTATCACTTCCTCCTTCTGGAGGTGATCCCCAGCGATGCATCCCAGCATCCTGTTGGCCTTGGCTGCTGCCTCCTACAAGTCTCAGAGTTGTTCATCTTGACATCCACCACCACCCCCAGGTCCCTCTCAGCCATTGAGACTTGTAGTATTTCCCCAGGGTTGTACACTTAGCCTGGGTTTCCTGGCCAGATGGAGTACCTTGCATTTCCTGCATTCCTGCATTAAACCTCAGCTTCCACTTTCTAGACCATCTTTCCAGAGCCTCCAGGTCCCCTGCAGGCCACCTCCCTCCTCCCCATCCACCACTGCCCCCAGTTTCGAGTCATCTGCAAAGAGACTCATCTCACTCCTGATTCCTGTCCTTATGTCAGAATCGTGGGGCGTTGAACAGAAGGGCCCAAGGACTGATCCCTGTGGGACCCCACTAATGACCCTCCTTGGGAAGAGATTATCCCACCAACTGCCCCTCTGTCCGTCCTGGAGCCAATTGCTCATCCATCGGATCATCTGGTTTCCACCCCATTTCTCCTAGTTTATCCAACAGGCCCCCATGAGGAATAGAGTCAAATGCCTTGCTGAAGTCCAGAAAGAGGACATCCACTGGTCTACCCAGGTCCAAGGCACTTGTCACCCAGTCATAGAACTCACCAGGTTTGTCTGACACGATTTCCCTGGGATGAATCCATGCTGTCTCATCGTCCAGGCACCTCGACTTATCCAGGGCCCCCTAGCCACTCTTGACAATGCCCTCCATCACCTTGCCCACCACTGATGTCAGGCTGACAGGCCTGTAGTTCCCTGCCACCTCCCTTGATCCCCCCTTGTGGATAGGCACTACATGCGCCACCTTCCAGTCTTGGGGCACCCACCCTGTCCTCAGAGAGATGGTGAAAAGCTCTGCCAAGGGTTTCGCCAGGACATCTGCAAGTTCCTTCAGCACTCTAGGATGTAATTTATCCGGCCCCGGTGCTTTCTCCATCTTAAGGGAGCTGAGGGCTTCCCTCACTCTCTCTGCTGTGATTTCCACTTCCAGTACCTCTTCTCCCTGCTTAGCCCTCCCCCCACCTGCCAGTGATGCCCCCTCCCCAGACCTGCCGATTGGTAAGGGTCCCCTCCTCATTATCTGTCTCCTCCCATGATAGCAAACAAATATAACAATAAAACATTCAACATCACCACATTACAGAGCTTATACTTAACATTGCAGCAAATATAAACATACCACAATAGTCAACAAAACACACACCTCAGCATTTTCTTGCTCAAATGCTTGGTTAAACAGGGACGTCTTGAGCCATCTCAAAGGTTTCTACCAAGCGGGCCTCTCTCAGATATACTGGAAGCATATTCCACAGGGCTGGTGCTGCCACGGAGAAAGCATGACCTCCCAAGAGCCACAACCAAGCCCTGGGGACCACCATGAGGCCTCCCTCGGAGGAATGGAGAAGGAGAGTCGGGCAGTGAGGGACCAGGAGGTCTTGCAGATAGTCCATTCCCCAGTCGTGTAGGGCTTTGTAGGTCAGTAGTCGGACCCTGAGGGCAATCCTCCGCCTTATCAGTAGCCAATGCAGCCCGCGTAGAACCAGCGTAATATGATCAAATCTTGGTGCACCTGTCAATAGCCTGGCTGCCACATTCTGCACCAACTGCAGACAGTGGAGATTGCCTCCCGAGAGCCCGAGGTATACGGCATTGCGGTAGTTCAACCTCAATGTGACAAAGGCATGCATCAGGGTGGCACGATCATCAGCTAGTATAAGGAAGCCGATCTGGGCGATGTTCCTAAGATGGTAGAAACTGCTTTGTACGACAGCTGACACCTAGGCATCAAGTGTCAGACCGTCATCAAGCACCACACTCAGATCCTTAACCCAAGTGGAGGGGGGTCAGGGGCCGACCTCCCAATCTAAGATCAAAATCAGGCTCCAACAATCCACCACCACACTGACAACCAGGTTCCACTACCCATACCTTCGTCTTATCCGGAAGGAGTCTTAGCCAGTTCTGAGTCATCCAGTCTTGGATTTCGGCCAGGCAGGTGTTAAACAGAAAGTCTGCCATCTGGCTACTGGGTGCATAGGACAGGTTGAGCTGGGTATCATCGGCATAGCAATGACAACCCAGCCCATACCACTTGATAACAGCTCCCAAAGGCAGCACAAACACCGTGAACAAAAGAGGCCACAGGACAGAACTTTGCAGAAGTCCACAGCACAAAGGCATCGGGCTAGATGAAGATAACACCATCACTACCCTTTGCACTCTGCTCGAGAGATAGGACCTAAACCAGCAGATGACATAGCCAGTTAGTCCATACCTGTTCCACAGTCAGTCCAACACCACCTCATGGTCCACGGCATCAAACTCCGCAGAGAGATCAAGGAGAACAAGAACAGTTTGTTCTCCCCTATCTCTCACCATAAGGACAGCGTTCATTACCCTCACCAGGGCAATCCCCGTGCTATGCCCAGGTCTAAATCGAAAAAAACGAAACGGTTCCTCTGGGAAATCACCATAGAACATTCTTTTATTTCATAGACTGTGGAGTTGGCCGCTTGAAAATCGGCAATTTGTATCCAGTTAATAGATTTGGCTAGCTCTAGCAAAGAAATTTTGCCAACACCTCAATTTCTCAAGTTTATCAAATATCTTTATTCACCAGTCCCAACGTTTCACCTGGCAATCAGGCTTCTTCTGGGGAACTATAATTATATAGAGAGATTACTGTATATTAATTTCACTTCCTGAAATTTAACCATCTTCAGTACTCCAAGTCATTGATCAACAGTTTAATTTCTCAGTGCTAAGCCAATGTCATTTTATGCTACTTGAAACCTAAAGTTGAAATATACTCTGTATAAACAAATTACTGAAAAGAAACGCTGAAATTTTTTTTTTTTTTTTTTTAAACAGACAGTGCTCTAAACACTCATTTTACATAAAAACAGGTTACTCACCTGTAACAGTAGTTCTAGGAGTGGTATATGTTGTTCATCCACACTCTTTGGCATGTCCCTTTCCCTTTAAATCTGGCCGAAAGTCTTCAAGCTGGCTCCTCCCACCTACCCGGGTGGTAAATACCTTTGCTCCGCCCCATTACGCCAGAGCTTAGCCTGCTGGAAGCAAGGTGGTGCGCCTAAAGCCGGGTAGGTCAGGTGGGTGCATGTGGATGAACAACATATACCACTCCTAGAGCTACTGTTACAGGTCAGTAACCTGTTTTTCTAGGAGCGTGGATATGTTGTTCATCCACACTCTTTGGCAGACTCCTAGCAGTTCTCTAGGAGGAGGGAGGCAAGGCGCACACTCCCTACTTAGGAAACAGAGATTGAAGAACCGAGGCCCTAAAACCAGCATCCCGACATGACTCAAGGTCTATGTGGTAATGGGTAATGAAGATGTTTGCTGACTTCCAGGTAGCAGCCCGACAGATTTCCTGGATAGGGATGTCCCTCGAAGCAGCCATTGATGCAGCAGTATGGCGGGTAGAATGAGCTCTTATCCCTCTGGGAGGCTCCTTGACCGCCAACTCATAGCACAGACCTATGCACGATGTGATCCATCCTGCAATGGTCCATTTGGCTGCAGGTCTGCCAGAAGCGGCTTCAGCGTAGGTGACAAACAGCTGGCGAACATCTCCCCGAATTTCCGCCGTCCTCTCCTTGAAGTAGGAGAGAGCATGTCTAAGGTCCAGGGTATGGAGCCTGTACTCGGCATCCGAGGTGTAATTAGGATAATATACCAGCGGAGTCAACACCTGGTTAAGGTGAAACTATGACACCACCTTCGGAAGGAATTTCGGGTTGGGGTGCAGGACAACTTTGTCCCTGTGAAAGACCAGATAAGGGAAGCCCACCGAAAGTGCCTGGAGCTCCTCTGTCCTTCTGGCTGACGTGATAGCCACCAGGAAGGCAGTCTTCCACAAGTGAGAGCTCACACTTGTGCATGGGTTCGAATGGCTTGCCCATGAGCTTTGTCAAAAACAGCAGAAGATCCCACAGAGATGGAGGTTCACGCACCGGAGGGGATATGTGATCCAGGCCTTTGAAAAAGCACCCGACCACTGTCTCCTGTGCCAATGTTGACTGACAGGCCCACACCCAGTAAGCAGAAATGGCTGCCAGGTGCACCCTAGGGGTCGATGACCGCAGACCCCCTTTGAAGAGAGACCAAAGGTAGTCTAAAATGTTAGCCACAGAGCAGGATAAGGGGTCCAGACTCTTACCCTGACACCAAATGGAAAACCTTTTCCATTTGAAGGCATAATATTTCCTGGTCTATTCCTTAGGAGATGCCTGCACAACTGTGTAGACATCCTTGGAAAGACCCAGAGCCTGGAACTCTACCCGCTCAGGTACCAGGCTGTGAGGTGCAGGGATTGAAGGTCTGGATGGAATACCTTCCCCTGGTTCAATGACATCAAGTCCGGGTGTGTACAAAGCCGCTCCGGGGCCCTGCAGCTGAGGCTGAGAAGATCTGGATACCAGAACTGGCGGGGCCAATCTGGGGCTACCAGGATCACCTTCGCCTTGTCCCTCCTCACCTTGAGTAACACCTTGTGGATCAAGGGAAGTGGAGGGACGCGTAGAGGAAGACTGGGATCCACGGCCTTGAGAAGGCATCCCCCTGCAGCAAACCCTGCTGGGGGGGGGGCGGGCATGATACAGCCTCAGCGTGGTGTTCTCCCTGGAGGCAAACAGGTCCACCAACGGTTTGCCCCAACGGGAGAACAGATTGTAAGCTACCTCTGGTTGGAGAGACCACTTGTGGGACGTCTGGCCTATGCGACTGAGAGCATCCGCCAGTTGGTTCGAGACTCCTGCCACATGGATGGCAAGGAGATCCATCTCCAACCGGCTGACGAAGGTCCAGATCCGGAGCGCCTTCTTGCATAGCAGACAGCAGTGCGTGACGCCCTGTTTGTTGAGGTAGTACATGGTCGTGGTATTGTCCGTCTGGACTTGAACCACTTGACCAGAGAGCTGAGGAGCAAAAAGCTGACAGCGCAAGTCTGACTGCTCTGAGCTCCAGCAGGTTGATGTGGCATCGGGACTCCTCAGGGGTCCAGAACCCGTGGGCTCTGTTGTCCCCAATGTGGGCTCCCCAGCCCTTGAGAGAGGCATCGGTCGTGAGAACGACCGTCGGCTCGGGGCAGACAAACTGGATCCCTTCCTACAGGTGACCTGGGACGGTCCACCATTTGAGAGCGTCCCACATCTTCTGGGTGACAGTGACCAGCTGGTCGAACTGGCCCGATGCCGAGTCCACTGAGCAGCCAGCTCCCACTGGAGGGGGCGCATGTGCAATCTGGCCCAACGGACCACTGAGGTGCACGCCACTATGTAACCCAGATGGCGTAGAAGTCCCAGGCAGAGTGCAAGCGCCCAACCAGAAAAGATTGGGCAAAGGAGGAAAGAACCTATGCCCTGTTCGCTGGGAGCTGAGCTCTGGCTTGACTAGAGTCAAGTTCTGCCCCGATAAAGCCCATCATCTGAGAGGGCATGAGTTCCTACTTGGCCTTGCTCAGGAGGCCTAATTGGGAACAGGTTTGGAGGGTCAGGTCCCTGGGCCTCTCCACCTCCCGCAGGGAGGAACTCGCCAAGAGCCAATCGTCGAGGTAGGGGTATATCCGAACCCCTTGACGCCGTAGATGGGCCGCCACCACTGCAATGCACTTGGTGAAGACCCGAGGGGTCGATGACAGGCCGAACGGCATGGCTTGGAACTCATACAGAGTCCCTTCCACCCTGAAGCGGAGGAACCGCTGGTGAGATAGCGGATTGGGACGTGAAAAAAAACGCATCCTGTAGGTCCAGTGAACAGAACCACATGTTTTGCTCCAGAGATAGTATGATCCGATTCAGAATTACCATCCGGAAGGTGGGAGACCCGAGATATTGATTCAGGTCGTGGAGACCTAGAATGGGGCGCCAACCCACCATCTGCTTGGGCACCAGGAAGTACCTGGACACGAAGCCTAGATCTGTAGGAGGATCCGGCACTGGAGCTACTGCCTCCTTGCGGAGGAGCTGAGCAATGTCGCCCCGAAGGGCAGACTGACTGCAAACCGAGATCCTTTCCTCCAGAGGGGCACGGGCTCGGCAGGGAGGGTACTGATCGAATTCTAGAGGCAGTCCCTGACCGACCACTTCCAGGACCCACCTGTCCGAAGTGATATCGGACCAGGTGGAAAGAAAGTTGCAGAGCTGGCCCCCAACGGGGAGAAGAGATCCAGAACTGGCGTGACGGGTGGCCACCCCGACCAGTCACTGAGCAGGCTTAGAGGAGGAGGAGGCTCCTGGACCGGCACCTCGACCTCCTTTGCGGGGCTGTTGGGGACCCTGCTTGGGCCTGGAGCACCAAGCTTGAGCCTGCTGGTGCTGCTGACTTCCCTGGAAGGAAGGCTATCTAAACACAGGAGAAGAGTGCCGAAAAGGCTTCTTGCGCTTCTGCTGGTTCTTGCCTGAAGAACCCTTTGCAGAAGTGTCATCCAAGGTGGCACTGGACTGCTCTATGCGCTGGAGGTGACCTGCCACTTCTGGACCAAAGAGATTGGTGCCAAGGAATAGAACGTCAGCTAACTTATGCTGAGTATCCACTGGGAAAGAGGATAACCTCAGCCAGGCCCTGCGGCTGCTAGTGAGCGGGCACAGGAATCTCCAATATCCAATGCCATCTGGAACTGCTGTTTTGCAACAGCACAGCCTGGTCACGGACCTGCTTAACTGTGGTCTGCATGTCCGCTGGGAGATGAGGGAGGACTTCATCTAGCGACCCCAAGAGGGCGTGAGAGAAGTATGCCATGATCACTGCCGAGCTGGCCTGACGAAGGCCCAAGGATGAGGTCGCATACACCTTCTGGGCAGCATGGTCCATATTCTTGGACTCTTCGTCTGGAGGGCGGTCAGTATCCGCTGAGCTACCCGTAAGTCTAAACACAGAGGCAGTCACAAGGCTCTCGGCCGAAGGGTGCTCTGTGAAACCCACCAAGGACCCCATGGGTACAGTGTACTTGCGAGGCATGCAGGCAGACAGAGCCGGGGCAAGAGGCAGGGCGCTGCCATAGCTCAAGGGCAGGGCCAACAATGGCTTCGGCCACTGGGAAGGCCTCTGTCAGGGTAGCCCCCCTCTTAAGGATATCCGTGAGAGGATATTCCGCCTTCATTTGGATAGGCTCCAAGGGCATACCGGTTGACTCTGAAATATGGTGGAGGATGCCCTGGAAAGAGGAAGGACCTTCCTCCATGCCTGTCACTGACAACTCATTGGGGTGTGAGTGTAGACCAGTGGTATCAGAGTCCGAAGAGTTGGGATATAAGGGTCTCCCGCCTATGTCCCCTTCAATACGCAGAGGGCAATCGGGGACAACAATGATGGACAGATGATGGGGCAGGCCCATATCTGTCTGGTCCTCTTTCGAGGGAGCCCCTCCCTGAGGCTGCTTAGGTGGTGGCTCCAGCAAAATTGGTGGGGAGACCGGAAGAGGACAAACAGGAATGTGTGCCGGTCCTACCAGAGGAAGAACCAGAGTCTTCGGTTCTGGAGGGGTCGGCGTCGGCCTAAGAGGCTGGGGCCAAGTAAAGGTCGGCGGAGCCGGCTTATGACCTGTCAGAATTAGCTGCTGCCACATAAGGTACTCATAATGCCGACAGAGCTTCCGTCGAAGTCTCTCCTCATCCGAGGAGGATGAGGATCGGTGGCGACACCTCTTCCGAGAGTGTTTGTGACCTTTTTTTTGTTTTTTCGACCGAAGGGGTCCTGGTCCTCAATCGAGACTGACAGGGGCAGCTTGTTCGATAGGGAGAGGCAGGAGTTGATGAAAACAGAGGTTCCGGCTCCTGTCCCTCGATCGGGATAACCGAAGTCTGGGTCTCCTCGTTGGGGAAGGAAAGGATAGGTGTCCTCTCCAATGAGTCGACCAGTTCGGCCATTTCCTCAGCCTCTGTGCCTTGGCCTGACAGAAGGTCCGAGAAGACTTCCGGTGACGTCACCCAACAGTCTAGAGGAACAAGCTCCGGACTCCCCAACTGTATAAAAGTTATTTTCTTACCTCATTTGATTAGGAAAGTGCTGAAGTAGACAATCAGGGGCTGTTTTAATGTCAGCGAAACAAAGTAAGCCGAAAAGGTTGAGGCAAGACCAGAAAAGTAGTAAATTAAAGCAGCTCACTCTCCACAAAGGCACGGAAGGCCTAGCGACCATGACGACAGTGCAGTCCCCTTCGGTATCATCGATCGACTTCGATGAAGATGACTCCCAGGCCGAGGTACCAATGGAAATTGCAGTAGCTAAAATCCTAAAGTCTGTACAAAACAAATCGAGACATCGATTGCAGATCTCAAGATGGAAGTTAAAAATATAAATAGAAGGTAGAGGGAGTAGAAAACAGTGACTCAGACTTCGGAGAGACAAGATGCAGCGGACAGATTGATTATTCATCTCCTACACAGGGAAAGGCAAATGAATACCTGAATGGAAGATTCAGAAAACAGAGCACGATGAAACAATTTTAGAATTTATGGGATCAAGGAAGGAGAAGGAGGGTTATCCCTCTACAGCAGAACTTTATTCAACATGTGCTGAGATCGATAATAACCATACCCTCAGACTTCTCCCTCACAATCGAGAGGGCTCATAGAGCTTTAGGGCCCAAGCCGACAGACAAGAATACCAGACCACGATCCTGAGTAGTGAGAATGCTGAATTTCCAAGAGAAAGATTAAGTCCTGAAAGAAGCTTGGCGAGTTAAAAACCTCACATTTGCAAGGGGACAAGTATTTCTAGACCAAGATTTCTCTACAGAGTTGCAATATCGACAGAACCAAGTCAGAGCAGTCATAAGAGAGCTAAAGGAAAAACACCAAATCAAAGCACAGATAAACTACCCAGCAAAACAAAGTATTTACGGGATCCTCATTTAAAGGATTTCCGACCTTGGCTTGGATGCGGTTCCAATTTTGAAGGAGAAACAAATAGTGATCCCCAATCTGGATTGCGACCTTTTGGAGCAAAAACTGATAGAAGGGGCATGGGGCCTGGTGAATCGAGGGAAGAAAAGGGGCCCCACTTGGTCGTGGCCCAAATATTTGATGCCAGATCTCACGAGGATGCTCAACGCAATAGATAGCCAAGAATCAGAAAAACGGACAGATGAGTGAGAAGAACGTCTACAAAGGAAAGCAGATTCGAGAGGACTCAGAGATGAAAACCGAAGGGACTTTCTGATAGTCGGGGTAACGAAGGACCGGACTGGGGAGAAGCTCTTGGGGGGAATAATGGAACACAGGTTATTCCATGAAAGACTTCAGACAATCTAGTAATGGACTCAATAATGGTATGAGGTAACCTTTTGCTAGAAGGTAAAGTCAGTTGGGGATGGGGGCACTAAGGCTGGACTGCTGCTAACTCACTCTCAGCTGAGAATTTGTTTTGGCTGAGAGTGTTAATACTAGGGGACTGCTGCAGTTTCTTTTAACAGCTAGAGCGAATCCCTATTAAGGGATAGGTGGGGCAGTGGCCTAGCAAGCCCACTAATACAGGCTACTGGGAAAATAAAAAACAGTAGCAGAAATGCGCAGTAACACCTAGGAAGAATAAGAGAGGGACTTGATTTAAGAGGGGAGGCAAGCTCTATGAAGCAGCTGCCATGATGTTGAAAAGTTATATAAAGTTGAAGTATGTTAAACTATGTTTATTTAATGGTTCAGCAAGTTTACATGTAAAAGCAGGATGGGGTTCCATGAGAAATTTACAAAGGGGATTGAGGAGGTGGAAAGGGACAAATCAAGATAATGGTTAATCTTAAAATAATAACATACAATGTTAAAGTAATACATGCCCTGGTCAAGCGGACGAAAATCTTAACTGAATTGAAACGAATGGGATGCAATGTGGCTCTTAATCAAGAAACACATTTAAGGGAAATAGAGGGTTTGAAATTAAGACGGTCGTGGGTGGGAGAGGTGTATGCCTCGCCAAGTAGAGATGGGAGGAAGGTGGGAGTGGCGATCCTGGTGAAAAAGGGGTGCCCCCTTGTGGTTAACTGGACAGACAGATAAAGAAGGGAGATACGTCAGAATATCTGGTACTGTTATGGAGGTCCCTTTCCACGTTGTCAATCTCTATGCTCCGAATGTCAAGGCAGGCAGTTTTTTTTAAAGAAACCTTGGATAAACTGATAAGACTGCCACAAGGACGAGTACTGGTAGGGGGGATTTTAACTGTGTGCCATGTCCATTCCAGGACAGATCGTCAGGTTGTACCCAAACAGGGAAGCGACTAAATGGCTCAAGTGTTTAATAAAGAGTTTAGATTTTGTTGATGTATGGCGATCACGTTTCCCCAGGGCACGGGATTATACTTACTATTCGACGGTTCAGAGGTCATATTCTAGGATTGATTTATTTCTCCTTCAAAAAGCATATATGTATATGGCCTCTGGATCTCGAATACACTCGATCACTAACTCAGACCATGCACCGGTTGAGATCGTCCTGATGGTGGAACAAGAAACGAGGCACCCTATTTGGAGACTGAATGTCTCCCTTTTGACAGAAATCTATAATTAAAAGGATAGATTTAAAGAAATTTTCTATGCAAAAGAGAATAAAGATTGCCAATCTATAATCAGATGGGATACAGCAAAAGTAGTAGTTAGGGGTGAACTGATAAGTGTAGCCTCTAGGAATGAAAAACTGGCTAGTCAATCAGGAAAGACTCCTGCAAGAGATTCAACAAAGGGAAACGGAACACAAACAAGATCCGAAAGATGGGGAACGGTTAAGACAACTGTAATTAGCCAGAAAGAAATTAAATGAATATGAGGAAAAACAGGCAGAGAGGTGGATAAGATGGCTGGGATATAAGTAATCGGAGGTGGGGCATAGGGCAGCTCATACACTAGCACTTAGGTTGAAACAACAGGAAGCAAACCGTACGATTAAGAACATAATCGATGAGAAAACAGGAGAGAGGCGAAGTAAACCGGTGGATATTGCACAGGCCTTTAGGAATTTTTATCAGACGCTATATACGGAGTCGATAGTTCCAGAGCAGATAGCGGAAGAGAAATAATTTTCTTAAAGATCTTAAGTTGCAAAAACTAAGTAGAGAAGACAGGATAGGACTAGGAGCTAAAATTACACAAAAAGTAGTAGTCCAGGTAATAAGGGAACTGAAGCAGGGAAAAGCACCTGGACCAGACGGGTTCAGTAGTGAATTATACACTAAATGTTGTGGAACTGTTGCCCCCATCTTGACTGAAGTTTTCAACAACTGTTTGGAAGAACAGGCCCTCCCGCCAACATGGTACTCAGCAATTATAACGGTTATACCAAAAGAGGGGAAACCAAGGGATAGGTGCACCTCCTACAGACTCACCTCCCTCCTGAATCAGGACTGTAAAATCCTGACCAAGATTCTGGCTAATAGGTTACAAAAAGTAATCACTAAGCTAATTCATACAGATCAAACGGGGTTAATTCCGGGGAGGCATCTAGCAGATAACATCCGGAGATTACGGAATGTCATCACAGCAGTGAGGGAATTTAAAGACCAGGGACTAGCCTTTTTTTTTTTTTTAGACGCTGAAAAGGCTTTAGACGCCGAAAAGGCGTTCGACCCCCTGAATTGGCAGTTCTTGATTGCTGTTCTGGGGGAGATGGGTCTGGGGGATGAATTCCTGAACTGGATAAAGTTACTTTATAATAGACCAACAGCAAGGGTGAAAGTAAATGAGGTGGTATCTACACAGATTCAGATACAAAGAGGGACGAGACAGGGTTGCCCCCCCGGTCTCCGTTACTGTTCGCAATCAGTATTGAGCCCCTGGCTCAGGCCATAAGGAAACATCCTAAGATTACTGGTATAATGGTATAAGGGGTCTTAAATAAAATATCACTTTATGCGGATGATGCATTAGTTTGTGTGTCTAACCCAAAGCAGGCCATACCTCATCTTCTGACCCTGATACAAAAATTTGGCAAAATGTCAGGATATAAGATATCCTTCCTGCTTACCTCACGCAAATGCAACTGCCGCTAACCTACAAAAAAAAAAAAAAAATACTGACAATGCTCACTGAGCGGCTCCCAGCCCCCTTCCCTCCCTTCTATTCCTCCTCCCGTCACTCTCCCCTGCTACCTCTACCTGTACCCCCTAACACCAAGTTTGTACCCTATGCTATTCTGTTCATGGGATAAGAGTTCTACTGTAACAAAACTGTAATTGAATTTGTAACTGTGTCTTTGTCATTACTGTGTCCCTTGTACCATTGTTCTTTATGTCTTCTTTGTTACGAGGTACCTTGGTAAATGAGCCTCTGGCTCAAAGGTTTCAAAACTGATGTTTAACTAAATAAATAAGATAAATAAAATAATCCAGGAGAAAATGGAAATAAAATTAATCTCAGGAGAATGGGATCAGAATTTAAAAGAAAATTCACCTTTCAAGTACACTAAAAGAAAAAATTACTCACCTTAGTAATGTTGTTTCTTCTAATGGAGTCTTGCTATATTATGACTATTGCAGTTTGCCCCAGCCTTAGAACTGCTCCGGAGGTGAAAGAGTTAACTTCCATGCAGAGCATGGAGCTTAGAGCCGTGAGCTCGGTTCAGAAGCTCTGTTTGGCTGGTTTCAAACCAAACAGTCAGATCTTTTAAGCAAGCAAAACTCACTAAGGTTCTGTGTGGAAGCTGTAACCTACACTAGCCAACTGGCCACTAATATGTTAACACATTTTTGCTGGTCCCAACACAAAGACTCAAGTCAGTGGACCAGAAAATTAAGATAGAATAACTAAATAAACACAACACCCAAACATGAAAGAGGGCATCAATAAATGCCAACAGAAGACTACCCACCCCATACCCCAAAGTAGGAGTTCTGAGAGGGGCAGGCTGGGGGGGAGGTCATAATATAGCAAGACTCCATTAGAAGAAACATTACTAAGGTGAGTAATTTTTTCTTCAAACAACATGAAGTCTTGCTATATTATGACTATTGCAGACTACACAGCAGTACCTCCATGGAGGAGGGACAGAAGCTACTTAGGGAATAGGCTCTGAAGCACAGCTGTGCCAAACCGAGCATCCCTCCTGGCCTGAATATCCAGGGAGTAATGCTTGGTGAAAGTGTGTACTGTCTTCAAAGTAGCTGCCTGACATATCTCCAAGATAGGGATATCTCTAGCAGCAGCTAGAGATGCAGCTGTACCTCTGGTAGAGTGAGCCCTCAGGCCTGAGGGGGGAACCTTACCCAGCTTTTGATAGCAAAATTGGATACAAGAAACAATCCACCTGGCAATGGATCTCATAGGGGCAGGTCTCCCTTTCCCAACCTCACCATAAGTGAGAAATAGTTGGAGGGAGTCAAACCTGTGACCCTTGGTACGCCTATGTAGTAACTTAGGCCCTTCTAACATCTGTTAGCAGCCTCCTCTCACCAGAGGAGGAATGGTCAGTGAAGAACACTGGAAGTGAATAGATTGGTTAAGGTGGAAATCTGAAACCACCTTAGGCAAAAACTTCCTGTTAGTCCTGAGGACTACTTTATCCCTGTGAAAGGAAATAAAGTCAGTTTCTACTGATAAAGCCTGTAACTCACTTATACGCCTTGCAGAAGTGATGGCTACCAGAAATACAGTTTTCCAAGTCAAATACTTAAGCTCTGCCGAAGACAGAGGCTCAAAGGGGGGTTGCATTAGCTGAGCAATGCATACATTAAGATCCCAAGCCGGGGCAGGGTCCCTGAATGGAGGATTGGTGTGAAGCAATCCTTTAAAAAACTTGGAAAATACAGGATGAGCAGAAAGAGAAGAGGGCTTCCCTGCTGAAATGAAGGCAGAGATAACAGCCAAGTGCACTTTCAGGGTGGCTGGTCTCAGTCCCAAAGAATTAAGATGGACCATGTAGTCCAATACAGTGGGTAGATCAGCAGATTCTGGGGAAACATGCTTCCCAGAACACCATATGGAAACCTTTTCCACTTGGAACTATAGGTAGTTCTGGTGGAAGGCTTCCTAGCAGCCTTCAGGATTGAGAACACTGAGAAAGTTGCAAATCAGCAAACTCTAACTGCTCAAGAGCCAAGCCTTGAGGTTGAGGGATTTGAGATTCGGATACCAAACTCTCCCATGAGCACAGGTTAACAGATTGTGGTTCCTGGGGAGACACAGGGGAAGATGGACTGCTAAGGACAGAAGGAGTGGGTACCAGGGCTGCCTGGCCCAGTCTGGAGCAATCAGGATCATTTTGCAGGGCTGAGACCTGATTTTGACTAGTACTTTGAACAGGAGAGGGAAGGGGGGAAAGGCATAAAGAAACTTCCCTTCCCAATCGAGGAGAAAGGCATCCGGGGAACTGAGCCCAACACTGGGGGCCTGCAGCAAAACAGTGGAAGTTGATAATTGTCTGGGGCTGCGAAAAGATCTATCTGAGGAGTGCCCCATCTGGCAAACACTATCCCCAGTACTAGGGATCCAGTGACCATTCGTGATGGCCCTGGGAAATCCTGCTGAGGGCATCTGCCAGGACATTGTCCTTGCCTGGAGGTGAACTGCTATGAGGGAAGTGTTCAGGAGTAAGCCAGAGACCACAACTTCATCGCCTCGTGCACAAGGCCAAGACCGAATGCCCCTTGTTTGTTGATGTACCACATTAGTGGTGTTGTCTGTTCTAACCTGTACCACCTTGTTCTGAACAGATGCAGAGAAAACCTGAAGTGCTAGAAAACAGCTCTGAGTTCCAACAGATTGATGTGGAGCAGAGATTCCTGAGGGACCATAATCCCTGGGTGGAGAGGTCGCCATGTGAGCTCCCCATCCCAAGAGGGATGCATCTGTAGTAAGGGTCAAGGAATGGGACAGAGGGATGAAAGGCACCCCTGTCTCAGATTGCTCTGATCCTGCCACCACTGAAGGGCCTGGATCAGGGTTCGAGTCACTGGGATTAACTTGGATAGAGGATCTCTTCTTTGAGACCAGAAAGCTCTCAAATGGAACTGAATGTCCCTCATCTGAAATCTTGCTCCTTGCACCACAGCGGTGGAGGCAGCCATGTGCCCTAGGAGCTGCAGGAAATGCCTTACTGGTCGAGAGACCTGCAGAGTGAAGGACAAGGCCAGGGCCACTAAGGTCCTTACCCTTTCCAGGGGAAGGAAAGCTCTGGCCTGCTTTGTATCCAGTTCTGCGCCTATAAAGGTGAGTACCTGGACAGGTTCCAAAACTGACTTTGGAAGATTGAGAAGAAATCCCAGAGAGGTAAGCAGCTGCTGGGAAACTAGCAGGTGTGATTTGACCTGGTCTGGAGACTGACCCACAATGAGCCAGTCGTCCAGGTAGGGAAAATGGCAATCTTTTGCCTTCTTAGGTGAGCGCACTGCTACTGCCAGACACTTTGTGAACACCCTTTGGGGCAGAAGTGAGGCCGAAGGGCATTGCTCTGAACTGATAATGGCCTGAGGCAGTTAGAATCTGAGGTACTTCGATGGGAGCTTGATAAGAACATGGAAGTAGGCATCTTTGAGGTCCAGGAGGCTAGCCAGTCCCCTGGCCTTGGGAGGGTAAAATCATTCCCAGTGTCACCATTTTGAACTTTGGCTTTAAAAGGTGCTTGTTTAGATATCTTAGATCCAGGACAGGCCGCCACTCTCGCGCTTTTTGGGGGTAAGGAAGTATCTGGAGTACAGACCCTTGCCCTGGTGAAGGGAGAAACCTTTTCTACAGCTCTGAGAGCCAGGAGGGTTGAGACTTCTGTTTCCAAAGCAAGAGTTTCTAAAGGGTTTGTAGGTGGAAAGATCTGGCTCTCATCTTTGGAAATTTCTTGAAGCTGAGAACTAGACCCTGGCTCACTACTTCCAGGACCCACCTGTCTGAAGTTAAAGACTGCCAGTCCTGGGCCGAGTGAGCCAACCTGCCCCTTACAGGTAGTGGAGAGCCCGACCCTGGCATCCCATCAGGGTGCCTGTTTGCAGGGGCTTTAGGCTGAGGGGTGGGAGCAGGCCTGCTCGAACCCCGCCTGCCTCTCTCTCTCGAAGAACCCCTCTGTACATAGGCTGAAGAGGAGGGGCCTGAGTCTGGTAAAAGGCCTGTGAAAAGGCTCACCCCTACCCCTGGGGCTGCCTCTGAGGAGTGGCTTGCCGCTTTGGCTTGTGCACTCCTGTAAGTGGTTCTATTCATCCATTTTCTTCATATAATTCTCTGTCTGCTCCCAAACAGAGAATTTCCCACCACAGGAAAATCCATAGCCTTAGACTGGGTATCCTGTGACAAAGTAGTACACCTGAGCCAGGCCAATTCAAAAGCCATAGATGTAGCCATGACTCTAGAGGATACATCGTTAGAATCCACTGCAGCATGGAATTGCACCTTAGATGCCTCAATACCATCAAGAGCTACCTGCTCCAGCTCCTTTGCAGCTGGCTAGGACCTGTTTGGCTAAGGCCATGACAGTATCCCATCTAGATTTCTGGTATCTTGCAACATTAGCCATAGTTAGCTTGTCTGAGTCCCAAGGATGCTGCCATGCATTGTTTTGGCCATGGCATCAATCTTCCTGGAATCCTTGTCAGGAGGATGTGAAGCCAGTGGAATATTAGCTTTATCACAGGCTGCAGCCTGAACTACCCCAACATGACTGCATTGCTGTGAAAGAAAATCTGTATCAGGACCTCGACAAAAGTGTACCTCCTGTCCATCTTTTATCCACAGGAGGCACAGAATTAGAGCTTTTAAAATTGTTATTGTTTGTTTTCAAAAGATTTATGTAAAGGGATAGACAACCTCCTGGACTCTGGGATATCCATCATCTCCACATAGTCAGTCAGGCTCCTCTTGCTCATCCAAAGCCTCCTCTAAGGGAAGCTGGAGGGTCTCAGCAACTTTTTTATAAAACAAAAAATGAGAAGGGGACTCAGAAAGCCTAGGGGGAGACTCACCTGAAGGTCTGTCTGGGGAGATGTCCGGTTCAATGGGCACATCCAGACTTTCAAAGTCACATTCACACTGATCATAATCCTCATCCCCTCTCTGGTTCATAGAACTCTTTCTATATCATAATCCTGAACCACTGGAACCGACCTTTTGCCAGATAGTGGTGGTTCGGAGGGAACCGGGGACAGGGACTGGACAATCTGTATTGCCCTGGCTATCTCAGCAGCAGTTGGAGAAGGAATTGTGGACTCCAAACCTGTTGATTTTTTAGATTTCTTTGCTGGAACTGGCTCCTCAGAGCCAGCTTTTCGTTTGCCCAAGGAAGTCTCGCCCTGGTCAGAGGGCAATCCCTCCGGTTCGGTTGGCACCGAACCGGCTGGCCATCCGGGTCAGCGGACTTTTGGCCTCGTTCCTGAGCCTGCCCACTCTCTTGTCCTTGGGTGGCTGCAGGGAAATTTTTACAAATCTGGCAGTCTGAATTGAGGTGGTCAAACCCTTAGACATAGACACAAGTGTGTGGTCAGCCTTGGCAAAAGGCTTCCCACAGACACTACAGTGTTGAAACCCAGTGGGCCCGGTTTTTCTTTTGGGTTTCAGACATGATGCCAGCCTAACCAACCAACTTGCTCTTTTGATGCCAGTGCCAGGCAAGACACCTTTATCGTTCCAAACCATGTCACGGGTCGGAAAAACCGTAATGAAACTGCTTTTTAGAACCGAGTAAGAACCGGAATCAAGATTCTAAAAAGCCTAAAAGGCTTTAAACTTATATTTAAGAGATAACTGATCGGTTCAACCGAACCGATAATACTTTACAGTTCCACACAGAAAAACCCTATTACATACTGTTACCATAGACAGAGCCTGAACCGATCGGTTTTATGGGTTAAAATAATGAAATCGGGTTAAATTAAACCTGAGAAATAGCTTTAAACTCAAGAAATGAACCGGGAGCAACAGGAGGAATCTCCGGAGCGACTGTTCAGTGAGGCGGAGTAAAGAATCTGACGGTTTTGGTTTGAAACCAGCCAAACAGAGCTTCTGAACCGAGCTCGCGCTCTAAGCTCCATGCTCTTCATGGAAGTTAACTCTTTCACCTCCGGAGCAGTTCTAAGGCTGGGGCAAACTGCAATAGTCATAATATAGCAAGACTTCATGTTGTTTGAAATACAGTTTTCCAAGTCAAGTACTTAAGCTCTGCCGAAGACAGAGGTTCAAAGGGGGGTTGCATCAGCTGAGCAATGCAAACATTAAGATCCTAGGAGCAGGGCAGGGTCCCTGAATGGTGGATTGGTATGAAGCAATCCCCTGAAAAACTTGGAAATACAGGGTGAGCAGAAGAGAAGAGGGCCTTCCTGCTGAAATAAAAGCAGAGACAGCTGCCAAATGCACTTTCAGGGTAGCCGTCTCAGTCCCAAAGAATTAAGATGGACCATATAGTCCAAAACAGTGGGCAACCAGCAGATTCCGGGAAATATAGCTTCCCAGAACACCATATGGAAAACCTTTTCCACTTGGAGTTATAGTTAGCCCTGGTGGAAGGCTTCCTAGAAGCTTTCAAGATTGAGAACACCTTGAGAAAGTTGTAGATCAGCAACTCTAACTCCTCAAGAGCCAGGCCTTGAGGTTGAGGGATTTGAGATTCGGATACCAGACTCTCCCTGGGCACAGGTTAACAGATTGTGGTTCCTGGGGAGACACAGGGAAGATGGACTGCTGGGACAGAAGGAGTGGGTACCAGGGCTGCCTGGCCCAGTCTGGAGCAATCAGGATCATCTTGCAGGGCTGAGATCTGATTTTTGACTAGCACTGAACAGAGGAGAGGGAAGGGGAAAGGCATAGAGAAACTTCCCTTCCCAATCGAGGAGAAAGGCATCCAGGGGGACTGAGCCCAACACTGGGGGCCTGCAACAAAAAAGTGGAAGTTGATTGTCTGGGGCTGCAAAAAGATCTATCTGAGGGGTGCCCCATCTGGCAAAAACTATCCCCAGTACTGGGATCCAGTGACCATTCGTGATGGCCCTGGGAAATCCTGCTGAGAGCATCTGCCAGGACATTGTCCTTGCCTGGGAGGTGAACTGCTATGAGGGAAGTGTTCAGGGAATAAGCCAGAGACCACAACTTTATCGCGCTTTGGTGCACAAGGTCAAGACCGAAAGTGCCCCTTGTTTGTTGTTGTACTACATTGTAGTGGTGTTTGTTCTGACCTGTACCACCTTGTTCTGAACAGATGCAAAAAAAAACCTCAAGTGCTAGAAAAACAGCTCTGAGTTCCAACAGATTGATGTGGAGCAGAGATTCCTGAGGGGACCACAACTCCTGGGTGGAGAGGTCGCCCATGTGAGCTCCCCATCCCAAGAGGGACGCATCTGTAGTAAGGGTCAAGGAGTGAGATAGAGGGATGAAGGGCACCCCTTGTCTCAGATTGCTCTGATCCTGCCACCACTGAAGGGCCTGGATCAGGGTTTGAGTCACTGGGATTAACTTGAAAGGAATCTCTTTGAGACCAAAAGGCTCTCAAATGGAACTGAATGTCCTCATCTGAAATCTTGCTCCTTGCACTACAGCTGTGGAAGCAGCATGTGTCCTAGGAGCTGCAGGAAATGCCTTGCTGGTCGAGAGACCTGCAGAGTGAAGGACGAGGCCAGGGCCACTAGGTCCTTACCTTTCGAGGGGAAGGAAAGCTCTGGCCTGCTTTGTGTCCAGTTCTGCACCTATAAAGGTGAGTACCTGGACAGGTTCCAGAACTGACTTTGGAAGATTGAGAAGAAAGCCCAGAGAGGTAAGCAGCTGCTGGGTAACTTGCAGGTGCGATCTGACCTGGTCTGGAGACTGACCCACAATGAGCCAGTCGTCCAGGTAGGGAAAGATGGCAATTTTTTGCCTTCTTAAATGAGCAACTGCTACTGCCGGACATTTTGTGAATACCCTTGGGGCAGAGGTAAGGCCAAAGGGCACTGCTCTGAACTGATAATGGCCTTAGGGCAGTTCGAATCTGAGGTACTTTCGGTGGGAGCTTCTGATAAGAACATGGAAGTAGGCATCCTTGAGGTCCAGGGAAGCTAGCCAGTCCCCTGGCCTTAGGGAGGGTAAAATCATTCCCAGAGTCACCATTTTGAATTTTGGTTTTAAAAGGTGCTTGTTCAGATATCTTAGGTCCAGGATGGGCCGCCACTCTCCTGTCTTTTGGGGTAAGTACCACCTGGAGTACAGACCCTTTCTACAGCTCTGAGAGCCAGGAGGGTTGAGACTTCTGGTTCCAAGGCGAGAGTCTCTAGAGGGTTTGCAGGTGGAAAAGATCTGATTCTCATCTTTGGAAATTTTTTGAAGCTGAGAACCAGACCCTGGCTTACTACTTCCAGGACCCACTTGTCTGATGTTAAAGACTCCCAGTCCTGGACGTAGCGAGCCAGCCTGCCCCTACAGGTAATGGAGAACCGGCCCTGGGCATCCCATCAGGGTGCCTGTTTGGCAGGGGCTTTAGGTTGAGGGGTGGGAGCAGGCCTGCTTGTACCCAGTCTGCCTCTCCCTCTGAAGAACCCCCTCTGAACATAAGCTGAAGAGGAGGTCTGGGTCTGGTAAAAAGGCCTGCCTCTACTCCTGGGTTGCTCTGTGAGGAGTGGTTTGCCGCTCTTTGGCTTGTGCACTCTTATAAGGGTTTCTATATTCATCCATTTTCATATAATTTCTGTCTGCTCCTAAACAGAGAATTTCCCACCACAGGAAAATCCATAGCCTTAGCCTGGGTATCCTGTGAAAGTAGTACACCTGAGCCAGCCTATCTACAAAAAGCCAGAGATGTAGCCATGACTCTAGAGGATACATCATTAGAATCCACTGCAGCATGGAATTGCACCTTAGATGCCTCATCACTATCAGCAGCCACCTGCTCCAGCTCCTTGGCAAGCTGGCCAGGGGCCTGTTTGGCTAAAGCCATGACAGTATCCCATCTAGATTTTTGGTATCTCGCAATATAAGCCATATAGTTTGCTTGTCTGAGTCCCAAGGACGCTGCCATGTATTGTTTTTTAGCCATGGCATCAATCTTCCTGGAGTCCTTGTCAGGAGGATGTGAAGCCAGAGGAATATTAGCCTTATCATAGGCTGCAGCCTGAACTACCCCAACATGGCTGCATTGCTGTGAAAGAAATTCTGTATCAGGACCTGACAAAGTGTACCTCCTGTCCATCTTTTTATCCACAGGAGGCACAGAATTAGGAGCTTTTAACATTTTTTTGTTTGTTTCCTAAAGGATTTATGTAAAGGACTAAATCTCCTGGACTCTGGGATATCCATCATCTCTACAAAGTCAGGCTCCTCTTGCTCATCCACAGCCTCCTCTAAGGGAAGTTGGAGGGTTTCAGCAACTTTTTTATAAAACAGAAAATGAGAAGGGGACTCAGCAAGCCTAGGGGGAGATTCTTCTAAAGGTCTGTCTGGGGAGATGTCCGGTTCAATGGGCACATCCAGACTTTCAAAGTCACATTCACACTGTTCATAATCATCCTCCCCCTCCTCTGGTTCATAAAACTCCTCTATATCATATTCTTGAACCGGTGGAACCGGCCGAACCGACCTTTTGCCAGATAGTGGCGGTTCGGACGGAACCGGGGAAAGTGACTGGACAATTTGTATTGCCCTGGCTATCTCTGCAGCAGTTGGAGAAGGGATTTTTGACTCCACAGCTGCTGACTTTCTAGTTCTCTTTGCTGGAACTGGCTCCTCAGAGTCAGCTTTACGTTTGCCCGAGGAAGTCTGGCCCTGGTCGAGGGCACTCCCTCGGTTCGGTTGGCACCCGAACGGGCTGGCCATCGGGGTCAGCATGACTTTTGGCCTCTCGTCCCTGAGCCTATCAACTCTCTTATCTAGGGTAGCTGCAGGAAATTCTTGCAAATCTGGCAGTCTGCATTGAGGTGGTCAAACCCTAGACAATAAACATGTGGTGTGGGTCAGCCTTGGCAAAGGCTTCCCCAGACACTACAGTATTGAAACCCAGTGGGCCCGGTTTTTCTTTGGGTTTCTCAGACATAATGCCAGTCTAACCAAAAACTGGCCTCTTTTTTTTCGCACCGCCAGGCAAGACACCCTTATCGGTTCCCAACCGTGTCACGGGTCGTGGAAAAAAACGTAATGAAATCTTTTTTTTTTTAGAACCGATAAGAACCGGGAACCGCACTCTAAAAAGCCTTTAAACGCTTCAGAATGAAGTTTCAACACAATCTGATCGGTTCAAACCGAACCGATAAACATTTACAAATTCCACACAGAAAACCTATCTATTACTTACAATACCATAGACAGAGCTTGAACCGATCGGTTTGTGGTTAAAATAATGATAATCGCGGTTGAATTTAACCGAGAAAAAACTTTAAACCGAGAAAATGAACCGAGCAGCAGGAGGAATCTCCGGAGCGACTGTTCAGTGAGGCAGAGTAAAGAATCTGACAGTTTCGGTTTGAAATATCCCAGACAGAGCTTTTCTAACCGAGCTCGCGCTCTAAGTTCCATGCCCTGCATGGAAGTCAACTCTTTCACCTCCGGAGCAGTTCTAATGGTAGGACAAACTGCAATAGTCATAATATAGCAAGACTTCATGTTTGAAAGCCAATAAGAAATTTAGGAATTAAAATTCCATATGATATGAAGGATCTGTATAAAATAAACCATGGGGCCTTAAAAACACAGATTTCGAAAGATCTGGACAGATGGAAACTATTATCGCTAGGGTTTACTCAGAAAATAGACACTATTAGGATGAACATCCTGCCTCGTTGGTTGTTTCTCTTTGGCACCCTCCCGATAGATATACCTTGCAAGGATTGGAAGGATTTAGAGAAGGAATTAGCTAACTTCATCTGGGCAGGAAAAAAACCTGGATTAAGAAGCAAATGTCAATACCTAAAAAGGAAGGGGGAAGGGGTATGCCACACCTGCGAACATATTATTATGCAGCCCATATGATGCTGCTCTTGAAACTCTTAATACAGGACGAACCCCCGGATTGGGTGGAGATGGAAAGGAAAGCCCACACAAGTCACCCAGTACAGGTTCTCCCATGGACCATAACGAAAGCAAACCTGACCGAGGTCAGGAATAGCTGGACGAGACAAACTCTTGGGGTATGGCTCCAGATCAGACAAAAGTGGGAAATGCCTGGACCGATATGGCGGAAAATTCCGCTAGAATACATACCAACTATAGTGGGAAAGAAGGGTTTTGTTTCCCTTGAAGGATGGGCTAGGAAAGGTGTATTGACACTGGCCCATTTGGTGGAGAGGGAAGGGGTGAAATCTTTTATGAAGTTACAAGAATTCCAGTTGCAACAGAAGGAATTATTCAGATTTTTCCAGTGTAGAAATATAATAGTGGGGGAGATAGGAGTGGCGGATGAGGCTCGCCCCCTAACGGAGGAGGTAGTTATGATACAAAACAGAATGACTTTAAAATATACAAAGGGGATAGTGGCACAAATGTATGCTCTATTGTGCCAGGTAAAAGGCAGGGTATAAGGAAAATATACAAGCAAAATGGGAAAAAGAGATGGGGTATAAAATCCAACTGGCAAGATGGGGGGGTGGGATTTGGGAGGGTATACAGAAAACTACTAGTCTACAAAATTGAAGAGAATTTAGATGGAAAGTGGGCATCAGATTTTTCAGGGTCCCAACAATAACCAAGCACTATGATGGACAGAACTCAGACAAATGTTGGAGAGGTTGTGGGGAAGTGGGCTCGCACTTCCATATCTTTTGGGGATGTCCAATATTAGCTGAGTACTGGGCCCACTTGAAAGAAATTATAATGAAAATGTTTGAGTTGCACCTACTTCCTCAGTTTGAGAATCTGGTCTTGGGCCTCCCCCCAGTAGATCTGATAAGGAAAGATAACAGATACTTATATCTGTGTGGCGGCAGCAACAAAAGCAATTACACAGATGTGGCTTACATTGACTTCACCATCAGTAGATATATGGGAACATAATATGGAAAGAATCAAGCAGTTAGAAGGCATAGTAGCAAAAGTCCAGTTAAAGATAGAAAGGTTTAATGCCAGGTGGCTACCCTATTACGAATACATCCAAGAAAAAACCCAAACTCCAGTACTGGACCAATACTTAACGTAGAAAAGGGTTGGAGAGGAGGAGAGACAGAGATAGGAGGAAACAAGATAATAAAACAGATGGAAGGAGAGTAAGACGTGAACAGCAACTGTCGAAAGATTGGGGGTATTCCGAAGGTTGATTGGGGAAAGGGGAATTAACTCGTGGACACATCCTGCTGAAGGTTATAAAGTTATAACGTTGATTTTAGTGTAGTAGATAAAATGGTAGTTATTAATCAACTTTAAGTTCGAATATAAGATGTGTAGACATGATACACAGAAAAGGGAGACTCCTGGAGATCCAGAGGCTGATCAGAGAGATGGAAGGGTGAGACCTGATAGAGAAAGAAAGAAAGAGAAGATAATAGGTCAAAGCTGGGAAAATTAAAACCCTGGACTCTGAGGATACTATCGGATTGGGTCAGGAATGATTTAGACATGAGGAGGATAAATTAACAAGATTTGGAAATGATACAAGAAGACTGTAATGATTATACGGATGATTTTAGACCTTACTTTCTTATCGTCCTAAGAACTGAAGATGTATTCACCTGTAATGAACAGACTTTGCATCATGATTATTATCTTTTAAATAAAAAGACAAGTTACAAAAAAGAAGGTCTGAGAAGCCAGCGGCCGAGGAAGTGATCTCGAACGAGGCCAAGACCGCAAGGTCCTGGGATTCAGACCTCTCTCAGTCCCAGGAACGTCTTCTCAGAGAAGACGACTTAGGGTCCTTGTCCTGTTTTCTAGGGAGGGAGGAGTGCATGCCCGAGGGTGCCTCACCCCTGGTGGGGAGAGACTGGCACAGCTCCCGAAAGGATCCTGAGAAGGAAGAGCCAAGGTTTAGCAGCACAAAAAAGCCTCGGCTGGCCGAAGCTTGGGCAGTTTCTTCAAATGCCGCCATCTGGTCAAGCTACTCTACGGATCCCGCGGCCGCAGAAACTGCCCACCTTGCCTACATCGATTTCACTGGTGGATTGCGAACCTCTGGTCCCCCCAGCTTAAGGAGCGCCTTGCAGTTGTCCAGAACATTGGGATGGAAGGCCAAGCAAATGGTGCACGAAGAGGTGTCATGCACAACACCCAAACAATAGACACGAGGGGTGGGGATGGGGTCGCATTTTCTCCCTTAGTGAAACCAGCTAAACCCGGGGACGACTTTGTCCTCCATGTCCGGAGCGCTTGGATCAGGAATCGCTAACTCAGACCGAAGCCTTCAAAGAAAGCGATTGCAGTGAAACCGTCAATTAGTATCCGGCCCACGATACTGCAAAAGTAGCATGAGGGAACTTGAATCTTCCAGCAGATAGGAAGATCTGGAGTCATGGGGCGGAGCTGAGGTATTTACCACCCGGGTGGGTGGGAGGAGCCAGCTTGAAGACTTCTGGCCAGGTTTAAAGGGGAAAGGGACATGCCAAAGAGTGTGGATGAACAACATATCCACGCTCCTAGAACGCTCGTTTCACCCGCCACCAAATTTCACTGCTCGTTAAAACACACTGCCTTACTTTATAACCAAGCTTTCAGAGACGCAGTTTAATGCCAGAATAACTCCTCTCCTGTACAAATCTTCATAGTCGATACTTAAAAGGTAGAAAAAGACGCTGTGTCAATACTCATCATTCGTTCACATAAAAAAGTTTTCAAAAATGTTAGAAAGTTCTTATGTATGTACAACTTACCCGTGTCTTTATTTGAATTCCCCCAGGACCCCAGTATTCTATTCTCTCCCTAAAATCTACAAAGATGAGAAGAAACCTCCAGGTAAGCCGATCGTCTCCGGTATTGTATCAATCTTGGAACCTTTATCTAAATTTGTTAATTTCCATTTGCAACCATTGATTGAGAATATCTCCACCTATTTACGGGATACAACCCATGTTTTACAATTAGAAGAGATGAAGCATCAAGGCATACATTGGAATTCTATCCTGGCAACCATAGACATTAAAGATCTTTATACCTCTATCCCTCATGAGAAGGGATTGGAAAGTATGGGAAAATTATTAGACCAAAGAACACGAGGAATACGTCAGACTACTAAAACACTTTTAGAGTTAGTAGAGATTGTTTTGACAAAAAAATTACTTTAAATTTGAAGACCAGTTTTTCAAACAGGTAAGAGGGAGGGGCCATGGGGAGTACAATGGCTCCTAGCTATGCAAATGCTTTTATGTATGATTTTGAAACAGAGTATATTTTTAATATACATAATGATGGACAATTTTAAAGAAAAAATTTTTTTCAGGAAGAGATTTATAGATATATAATGCTGATTTGGACAGGAAGTCAAGAAGAACTCGAATTTTGGAATTACATCAATTCATGTGATGTAAATCAAATTCGTATTCAATGTTGACGTTGCTCAGGTGGATTTCTTAGACATAATTTACAAAAGGAATGACCATTTGGAAACTAAATTATTTAGGAAAAAGGCAGATCGGAACACCGTACTACACTGGAGTAGCTTTCATCCTAGAAATCTAGTGGAAAGTATTCCATACGCTCAATTTTTGAGAGCAAAGTGGAACTGCAGTGTAGCACAAGAATATCATAGAGAGGAATGTAAAATATAACAGTTTAAAAAGAGGGCTTATCAAACTGAAAAAATTGAAGAAGCGCATCTCAAGGCCTCACACACCGATAGACAGGATGTGTTGAAGGAAATAGAATAGTTTTCAGTACAGAACATAATCAAATGATGCCTCAGATTAAGATGTTAGTGGGGAATTGGAGAATTCTCAAGGAGGACCCTACTACTGACAATATTTTCGAGCAGACACCGATTGTGGTCTCAAAGAAGACCACAACTATCGGAGATAAACTCGTACATTCACAACATGTAAAAACTGAGGTGAAAACACCACAATTACATTTGGGTCCATTAACGAATGGCATGTTCCCCTGTGAAAAGTGTATAGCTTGCGGACACACTTCTAAAAAAGAAATATTTAAACATCCTCATACAGGAAAGGAGCATCGTATTAAGTTACATATTACATTTGCAACATCAGGGGGGTAATATACACAGTACAATGCCCATGTGATCAACTGTATGTCGGTAAAACTCTCAGGGAACTACGAACTAGGATTTCAGAACATAAGCGTCGCATAAGATTAATGTCCTCATATTAGCAACGAGACTTTCTCACACACTGATACTTGCTTTCTTATCAACTAATTCAACATCTCTATATGCACTCTTAGTCACTGCCAAAAGATTTGCCAGTTTATCTCCTCATTTAATCCCCAATTTTCATAAATAACTCCCAGTTCATACATCCAGAACAGTTCCCACTGTTTTAATTTGTTATAATCTTCTCCTCTTTCTAGAGCTGGGACATGTTCTAAACCCCAGAAACGAATCTGCACTAGGGTATGTCCTCTCAGATTAAAGCATCTAGCTAGTGGGGAATTTTCATCTTTATTCCTTATAAAGCTGCATCTCTGAAAGCTTGGTTATAAAGTAAGGCAATGTTTTTTAACGAGCAGTGAAATTTGGTGGCTGGTGTAGGGTGAAACAAGCGGTATGTAAAATGAGTGTTTAGAGCACTGTCTTACAAAAATTTTTTCAGGATTTCTTTTCACTAATTTTTATTTACACACAGAGTATATTTAAAGTATTTAGGTTTCAAGTAGCATACAATGACTGACTTAACATTGAGAAATGAAACTGTTGATCGATGGAGTACTGAAGATGGTTAAATTTCAGGAATTTAAATTAATAGAATCTCTATATCTTTATTATAGTTCCCCAGAAGAAGCCTGATTGCCAGGCGAAACGTTGGGACTGGTGAATAAAGAAATTTGATAAACTTGAGAAACTGAGGTGTTGGCAAAATTTATTTGCTAGAGCTAGCTAGCTGAATCTATTAACGAAGTCTAAATCCAGACTGGAAATACTCAAAAATGGCAGAGGAAGAAATACTGGCCTCAAGCTGACCGGCCACCCCCTTCTCCAAAACCCTTCCTAAAAACGGGAGGTTTGAGACCAGCCTGTAATTAGTGAGATAGTCTGGGTCAAGGAAGGGTTTCTTTAACAGGGGTCTCGCTATGGCCTCTTGTAAGGCCACAGGAAAGACCCCATTCTACAAGGAACACAGGACGATCTCAGAAGCCACAGGTCAAATCAGGCCAATACAATCGACCAAAAGGGTCTAAATATGTACACCCTGGAATAGGTGACAAGAGGGTGGGATATGACAGAGACCTTTAAATACCATACAGAGATAAACAAAGTACAAGAGGGAAGTATTTTTCAGAAAAAAAAAGAATGGGGTGCTCAAGGACAAGAGAGCACAATAAGAAGCTGGAGTGGGACAGATTTAGGAGAGATGTGAATAAGTACTTCACAGAAAGTTATGGATTCCTTGAAAAGTCTTCCAGCAGAAGTGGTGGGGGAGAAAACAATGGTGGGGATCAAGAGTGCATGGAATAGGCATAATGGAATTCTGGGAAGAGAGAAAGTTGTGGTGAATACGCCAGAGATCAAACAGAATCTGTGGTGGTACTACAAGTCAGAAAAAACAGACTACGTGGGCCAAGCAGTCCTTTTCTGCCGGCAAATTCTAGGTTATGTTGCTATAGTAAACTCTGATGCTGGTACTCATAGAAAGCATAGGGTCTTGGGTAGCAACCCCTGCCTATGCCTCCCCTTCCATAAGGTGTATAGTAAATGGAGGCCTTTACTTTCTCGGCATTGCTCTTGAAAGTGGACATCTATTTGTCCACCTTTTTTTTTTGTGTATGCCTCTGTTTTGTCATCAATTAGGGCATTTCCCTCAAAAGAAAAAATCAATGAGCTGGCCCAGTAGCATGAAGGACTGAAGATGAGCTCCTTGCCTCCCACCACACTGGCAACCCAAGTTCGGAAATGAGCCTGGGCTGCCAGGGATCAGCAGGGGTGGGGAGGATCGAGTGTCCAAAGGACTGTTCTCCTCTCCCAGGGTGATGAGGCTTGTCTGGCGGGCCCCTGACTACCACCAGGTGCAGGCCTGGTGGCAGTGTAGGTCATACGGTAAAGTAGGGAGGGGTCACGTGATGCATGTGTGCCTCCACATGTGAGCATACGTGGACTGTGTCAGGTACAGGAACCAGAAAAGTGATGGTGGGGGCTTCATGAAACCCTGCCCTCCTACCTCTGGCCACTGCTTCTATCAAAGACCCTGTGTCTCAGTTGAATATTTGGAGTGGGGGGAGGGGACGGCCCTCCCCCCCCACCATGGGGCAAGCCATGGAGGTACCGAAGTCCAGGGAAGTACCCGTGAAAAGCAGTCTCTGGTCATGGGGGAGACAGAGCTGTATAACCACCCCAGCTGTCAAAGGGTCAGAAAAAGCTCTATAGCAATAAAAAAAAAAAAAAATCAATGGCCTGTGTCCTGGATAAGGATGGTAGCCCTGAGCCAGGCAAACTTGCCTTCAATGCCACTATATGAGCTAAGACTAATGAAGCAGAACCACGAGAGTCTACAGCCCTGTGGAACTGGTACCTAGTGGCATCCAGGGCAGACTGTTGTGGCAGGCAGTTCCTCTACTTTGTTACTCAGTACCAGCATTGCTTTCTGGTACTGGGCTGTGTGCACCAAATAAGCAGTCTGTGTCAGGAGCATGGAGCTGTTGTGTACACTTGTTTTGGCTACAGTATCCAGCTTCCTGGAATCCTTTCCAGATGGTTGTGTGGCAGAGGCACCTTGCCCTTCTCACAAGCAACTGCCTGTACCACCCCATGATCAAGGTCGGCATACTGGTCATGGGGGGGGGTACTCCACCCGTCTGTCCACCTTTTACTTCTTTTCAACATATTTTGTGTCCATTTTTGCAATCCTAGCAGCTAAACTGGGTGGTGACATGATTTTCAATGAGCCTTTTGGAGGGAACTTGAGGATGGTGACTAGCAGTCTCCTTGTGGTGGCTTTCTCCATCATGTCCATGAACTCCATTTCTTCTTCATCCTCCTCTGTTTCATGAGAGGGGATGCTAAGGGCGTTCACCATCTGAATGTGGAACATGAGGGGTAATCAATCCTCTGTGGGCTTAGGAGGGGAATCAAACTCTTGGTCAGGTGAGACATCAGGTTCTATGGGTTCACCTTTTTCTTCCTAATACACATCCCCTTCTGCAAGCAAGTGGTCTGGAACCGCCTGGGGATGGGGGTCACGAACATTAAACAAATTTCCCATTGCCCAAAAGGCTTGGAAAACTGCCATACCTTAGTCAAGTCCTCTTAATGGCATCCATTTCTTTTTTTTTTTTTTGAATTTTCATTTTATTGTTTTCATACAAACAATACAGTAAGCATTCTCATGCAAGAGACTCCAAATCACACATCAAAATAAATGTAGGCTGGCCCATCGGCGCAGCAGTTGGATTTCCACTTGCAACGCCAACGACCCGAGTTTGGAAACAGACCCAGGTCGCTGGAGGGCTGGCCGGGGGGAGCAGGATCAAGCGTCCCATGGACTGCTCTCCTCTGGGGAGAGGGTGAGGGTTGTGCTTGACGGACCCCTGGCGGAAGCTGGGGGTTCGCGCAGCTACTGTCGCCAATGTCAGAGGGGCAGGGCGGAGGCTGGACGTCATTGCGTGTCCCCGCCCCTGCAAAACAGCAAGGAAAAACTCCTCGCAGCTGGCTGCGCTAGTGAAGCCTGCCCCCGGCTTTGATTAACCTCTGGGACCTGCTCTCCCCAGACAGTCACTAATTATTCGGCACTCCGGTACCGCATCCCCGCCCTCTGGGGGGTAAGCCAGGGGTGCTGGGAGAGAGCAACAAGAGCCCAGAGGGGGAAGCTCGGTGGTGCTGTGACCAGGCTGATGTCCGGCGGCCGGCTGTGGGGGTAAAAATAAAAAAATGTGGCAACATTATCATACTCTCACATTCTTATACAAAATGAAGTGGGGGGTAGACACATAATGATTGGGTAAAGTACACCTATAGTCCCAAATGTTCCAAGAAATGTCAGCCGCTTCAATGGCCAAGGTAGTGTCCATAGGGTTATGCTGATAGGAAGATTCCTGCGCCAAACCAGTAGTGCTATACACCTTATATTGCCACTATAGAAAAAAAGGAAAATTAAAAACCCTGCAATGCCACACTGTGCTCCTTACCTAAATTTTACAATAGGACAGAAAACTAGGCACTTTAACAAGCCATAACATACTGTACAACCAAGAGGATATTGTTATAGGGGAAAGTAAAAAAGGCAAAGATCCAATCTTTAAGATAGAAATACTAATAAAATATTATAACCTTCCCAAAATATTGTCCAGATATCAGTCCATCAAGACCTGTAAATTCACCCTTGCCTATAATACCACCCCCAGCATCACAAACCCCCAGGTTAGGGCTCTATGTGGAAACAAGAACCTAAAGTCCATATACTCCGTCCTCATCAGAGTCCATCTCTTCTGTTGATATCCCTCGAGGTGGTTGCTTGTTGCATTCGGATTCTATTTTTTCCACCCACTTTTGGGTCAGTAAATTGCCAGCTCTTTATTCCATACATGATGTGTAGGTGAGCGGGCAACAAAAAGGAGTGGATAATCCCTAATGTGTGCAATTTCAGCCTGATAGCATAGCATTGTTTGCGTTTTGCTCGGGTTTGAAAAGATAGGTCAGGAAGAAAAAATTACTTACTTTAGTAATTATGTTTCTTCTAATGGAGTCTTGCTGTATTCTGACAATTGCAGGGATTCACAACCTTTGAACTGCCCTGGAGAACAAAGAGTTAACTTTCTACACAGGGAATAGAATGCTGAGCTCAAGCTCGGTTGAAGTCTCTGTCTGGAGTTATTCAAACCTAAACCGTCACATTCTTACGAGCCCAACTAAACTAAAAATTCTATGTGGAAATTTTAAAAATTCTTACTACCCAACTGGCTGAAAGAAGTTTTGGATACCCAAGGAAGACTCAAGTCAGGAAACCCAAAAACAAATCCCAATGTACTATAAATAATAAATCAGCACCAAACAAAAAGGAGGAGAGTGCAAACAAAAAACACCCCTGGGGTGCAACACTGCAGCTGCCCACCCACTTCCCAAAAATCAGGTTCTGAGAGGGGAGGCAGGGAGGGAGGTCAGAATACAGCAAGACTCCATTAGAAGAAACAATTACTAAGGCGAGTAATTTTTTCTTCAAACAACATGAAGTCTTGCTGTATTCTGATAAGTGCAGACTACCAAGCAGTGCCTCCAAGGAAGAGGGACAGAACCTACTTTGAGAATAGGCTCTGAAGTACTGCTGTGCCAAACAGAGCATCACTCCTAGCCTGGATATCCAGAGAGTAATGCTTGGTAAAGGTATGGACTGTTTTCCAGGTGGCTGCTTGACAAATTTCTGAGAGAGGGATATCCCTGGCAGCAGCCAGGGAAGCAACTGTACCTCTTGTGGAATGAGTCCTCAGGCCTGAGGGTGGAGTTTTTCCCAGCTTTTCATGGCAGAATTGTATACAATACACAATACACCTGGCAACAGATCTTTTGGTGGCAGGCTTGCCCTTTCCCACTTCTCCATAAGTGAGGAACAACTGGAGGGAGTCAAAACTGTGACCCTTGATACGCTCTATGTAGTAACTAAGGGCTCTTTTGACATCTAAACTGTGTAGCCTCCTCTCTCCTGAGGAAGAATGATCAGTGAAGAAAACAGGAAGAGACAGACAGGTTTAAATGGAAGTCTGAAACCACTTTGGGCAAGAAATACAGGTTACTCACCTGTAACAGGAGTTCTAGGAATGGTATATGTTGTTCATCCACACTTATTGGCAGGTTCCTTGCCGCTTTAAATCTTGCCAGAAGGTCTTCAAGCTGGCTCCTCCCACCCACCCAGGTGGTAAAACTCTCGGCTCCGCCCCATGACGCTAGATCTGGCCACCTGGAAGCTCAGGTTGTGCGTCGCAGCCGGGGAGGTCGGGTGGGTCGTGTGGATGAACAACATATACCATTCCTAAAACTCCTGTTACTGGTGAGAAACCTGTATTTCTAGGGACATGGATATGTTGTTCATCCACACTTATTGGCAGACTCCTAACAGTTCTCTGGGAGGAGGGAGGCAAGGCGCAAACCCCCTACTTAGGGAATAAAGACTGGAGAACCGAGGCCCCAAAACCAGCATCCCGGCGTGACTCAAGGTCGATGTGGTAATGGGTAATAAAGGTGTGTGCTGACTTCCAGGTAGCAGCCCTGCAGATTTCCTGGATAGGGACGTCCCTGGAAGCAGCCACCGATGCAGCAGTATGACGGGTAGAATGAGCTCTTATCCCTCTGGGAGGCTCCATGCCCGCCAACTTATAGCAGTGATCTATGCAGGAGGTGACCCACCTGCCTATCGTCTGCTTGGCTGCAGGTCTGCCAGGTGCGGCTTCAGCGTAGGTGACAAACAGCTGGCGAACCTCTCCCCGAATTTCAGCCGTGCGCTCCTTATAATAAGCGAGCACCCTTCTAGGGTCCAGAGTATGGAGCCTATATTCGGCTTCCGAGGTGTGATTGGGGTAGACCACCGGCAGAGTCAGCACCTGGTTAAGGTGAAACTCCGACACCACCTTTGGAAGGAATTTCGGGTTGGGGCGCAGGACAACCTTGTCCCTGTGGAAGACCAGGTAAGGAGACTCGATGCAAAGCGCCTGGAGCTCTCCCATCCTTCTGGCTGACGTGATAGCCACCAAGAAGGCGGTCTTCCACGACAGGTAAGAGAGATCACACCTGTGCACTGGTTCGAATGGCTTGCCCATGAGCTTTGCCAGTACCAGCAGTAAATCCCACGGAGGTGGAAGTTCTCGCACCGGAGGGGAAATGTGATCAAGGCCTTTGAAAAAGCGCCCGACCACCTTTTCCTGCGCCACCGACTGCCTCGCCCGCGCCCGGTAAGCAGAGATGGCTGCCAGGTGCACCTTTAGGGTCGTCGACCTAAGCCCTTGACTAGAAAGGGACCATAAATAGTCCAAAATGTGCACACAGAACAGGAGGAAGGGTCCAAACCCTTGCCTGACACCAAATGGAGATCTCTTCCATTTGAAGGCGAGCATTTTCGTGGTCGACTCTACGGGACGCCTCAACAACATTGAGGACCTCGTCGGAATGACCCAAGGCCTGGAACTCTAGCGCTCAGGAACCAGGCGCAGATGCAGGGATTGAAGGTCCGGATGGAACACCTTCCTGATTGACTGAGAGCAGGTCCGGCGAGCTGGAAGCTGCCTCGGGGCCTGGAGCTGAGGCTGAGAAGATCTGGGTACCAGAACTGGCGGGGCCAGTCTGGGGCTATCAGGATCACCTGCGCCTTGTCCCTCCTTGCTTTGAGAAGCACCTTGTGAATCAAGGGAAATGGGGGGGAAGGCGTAGAAGAGGCCCGGGATCCACAGTCTCAAGAAGGCATCCCCCTGCAGCGAGCCCTGCTGAGGGGGGCGGGCATGAAACAGCCTCAGCTCGTTCTCCGTGGAGGCAAACAGGTCCACCTGAGGTGTGCCCCAGTGGGAGAACAGATCTTGTACTACCTCCGGCAGGAGAGACCACTCGTCAGATGCAGCCCCTATCCGGCTCAGGGCATCAGCCAGGGTGTTGGAGGCTCCTGCCACATGAATGGCTAGGAGATCCGCCTCCAGGCTGCGCACGAGTGACCAAATGCGGAGAGCTTCCTTGCATAGAAGCATGGAGCGCGTCCTGCCCTGGCGGTTCAGGTAGTACATGGTCGTGGTATTGTCCGTCTGGACTCTGACCACTTGACCCCGGAGAAACGGAGCAAAGGCGGTGAGAGCTAGGCGGACCGCTCGGAGCTCCAGCAGGTTGATGGGGCATCGGGACTCCCGCGGGGACCAGAGGCCGTGCACTCGGTGTTCCCCCAGATGGGCACCCCAACCCATCAGAGAGGCATCGGTCGATAGAGAGACCGTCGGCTCGGGGCAGACAAACGGGATGCCCTCCTGCAGATGGAATGGACGGTCCACCACTGGAGAGCGTTCCACATCTCCTGGGTCACTATCACTAGCTGGTCCAAAGGATGCAGGCGTTGTGACCACTGGCTGGCCAGTCCCCACTGAAGGGGGCGCATGTGCCAGCGGGCCCAACGGACCACGCTGGTACAGGCCGCCATGAGACCCAGAAGGCGCAGGAAGTCCCGGGCAGGGCGCGATTGCCCAACCAGAAATGATTCGGCAAAGGAGGTAAGAACCTTGGCCCTGTCCGCCAGGAGCCGTGCTCTGGCTCGAAGAGAGTCGAGCTCTGCCCCGATGAACAGGATCACCTGCTTCGGCTCGAGTTCCGACTTGGCCTCGTTGATGAGAAGGCCAACTTGAGAGCAAACCTGGAGGGCCAGATCTCTGGACCGCTCCACCTCCCGTCTAGAGGAGGCTGCTATCAGCCAATCGTCCAGGTAAGGGTACACCCGGACCCCTCGGCGCCGCAAGAATGCTGTCACCACTGCCATGCATTTGGTGAAGACCCTGGGAGCTGGAGATAAGCCGAAGGGCATGGCTGGAACTTCGAAGAGGATCCCTCCGCCAGCGGAGGAATCTCCGATGTGACGGACGGATAGGACGGAAAGAACGTCCTGTAGGTCCAGAAAGCAGAACCACACCCGTGTTCCAGAGATGGTATTATCTGCGCCAGAGTGACCATTCTGAAGTTCGAGACCTTAGGAACTTGTTCAGGTCGTGTAGGTGAAAATGGAGACAGCCCACCATCCGTTGAACCAGGAAATACCTGGACATGAACCCCAGGTCTGAAGGGGTCCTCCACCTCCTGATCACCTCCTTTGGAGGAGGAGAAGCGATGTCGGCTCGCGACCGCCCAGTGAACTGTCGGACCCTGAGTGCGACTGCCTGAAGGGCGGGGCCTGCTCGAATTCCAGAGGTAGCCTTTTCCACCACCTCCAGTACCCACCTGTCCCATGGTAACAGCGGACCAGGCGGAAAGAATGTCTGAGCCGTCCCCCCCAGGAGAACCAGGGTGAGGTGACAGGGATGGGGGCGACACCCCTCAGCCCGTCACTGGGCAGGCTTGGAGGAGGGACCGGCCGAGGGACCTCCTGGGCCTTTACCTCCCTGCTTCCTGTTGGAGGAAGCCGACGGCTTGGGTTTGGGATACCAAGGTCGAGCCTGCTGGCCCTGACGTTGCTGGGCCGGGCACGCAAGGACGAAAGGGCTTAGGCTGTGGCTTGCGGCCTTTGTCCTTCTGAGCGGAAGAGACCAAGTCCAAGGTAGCACTGGACTTCTCGATCCTGTGCAGGTGACCTTCCACCCCAGGGCCAAAGAGGTCAGTCCCCAAAAAGGGAACATCTGCCAACTTGTGCTGGGTATCCGAGGTAAAGGTGGATATCCTCAGCCAAACCCGGCTGACCTTGTAGCCTCACGGCCGCCACAGACCTGGCACACGAGTCCCCAATGTCTAACGCAGTCTGGAGCTGCTGTTTGGCCACTGCCCTGGTCCCGCACCTGCCTGACCGTAGTCAGCAGATCTGCGGGAAGATGAGGACAACCTCATCCAGGGAGCCCAACAGGGCGTGAGAAAATATGCCATGAGGACGGCCTGAACTGGCCTGGCGAGGCGAGGAGAGGGACGCAGCATAGACTTAGCCCGGCATAATCCATTTCTTGGATTCCTTGTCGGAGGTTTGTCCACATCCCTAAGCGTTTCGGCACGCCGAGAAAGCTGTCGGTAACCAACCCCTCGGCCGAGGGGTGTTCAAAACCAGACAGGGAACGGTAGGGACCGCATACTTCCTGGCCAACCTGGTCGAAGGTGCAGGGCAGGAAGCAGGACGCTGCCAAGTTCCGGCCGGACCCACTATGGCTTCGCCACGGAAAAGCTCGTGAGAGAATCCTCGGTCCAGAATCTCGTGAGGGGATACCTGGCCGCTTAGAAAGCGGGTTCGAGCTTCATCCCGGTGGACTCTGAGATGAGTCGAAGCAACCCTAAGAAGGACGAAGGGCTATAGTCCATGGACTGTCCTCGAGGACTCCAAGTCCATCGCGCAGGAGAGGAGGAAACCATCATCGGACTCAGAAGAGTTCAAAGAGCTGCCTCGGGCCTGAGCCACCCTCCACCTGCCGAGGTTTATCGGGAGTGAGGGTGACAGACAGCCTATGGGGCAAACCCAAAGCCGACCGAGAATTTTTGGTCGGAGCCCCAACTAATGGATGTGGAGGCGGAGGTTCCACCAGAATCGATGGGGCAGCTGGAATTGGCCGAACAACCGGCCTGAGAACAGACTCCTCGACTACAACGAGGGGTTGTTTCGGCTGCTCTGGTGACAGCTACTTAATGGCCGGGGAAGACGACTGGGTCGGCTTATTCCCGGTCAAAAGGAGCTGTTGCCACATAAGTTCCTCGTACCTCCGACGCAACTTGCGCCGCGGCCTCCCTCGTCCGAGGAAGAGCGGCAGCGCCGCTGCCGTGAGTGCCGAGACTGCCAGGGCGGCGGGATCGGGTTGACCACGAGGATGTCCGAGACGCGAAGTCTCAACTAGGCCCGAGGAAGGCGAGGAAGTATCGAAAATCGCACTCCCTAAACCGGACGATCCACAGACCAAGCTCCGGAACTGGAGGCACAGGCAGCCGACCGACGGGATCCTCAACTCTCACCAGGGAACCGGGAGGGATTCTCAGCTTCTCCAGCCGACAACCCGTCTAACGGGTCGAGAAAAATCTCGACCGCGTCGACGGGAGTCTCGGTCAACTGGCCTGACAGGGACACCGTGAAGCCAGCGGCCGAAGCTGAGTGGTCGACCAAAGTCGACTGTCAACAAGGGGAAGGGGATCTTTCCCGCTCCTAAGAGCGTCGACGGAGAGACTTACTTTTGCTCTTTTTGGACCTGGAAAAAGGTCCCGAAGAAGTTGGACCCTCACCCTTGGTCGAGAGGGTCAGACAAAGCTCCTTAAAAGAAGCCAAGAGTACGAGGCACCGAGAGAGAGCGGGACAAATGCCGCAGCCGAGGTAGAAGCGGCCCGCGCCGCCTCCTCTTCGAGGGCGTTCATCTGCTCTAGCTGATCCGCTGAGCCCGCCCGCCAGACACGCAATCGGGCCTCTTTAGATTTCACCAGTGGAATTCTTTTCGAGCGCCCCAGTTATAAATCGGGCAGCACAGTCTTCAGGGCGTAGGCGAAAGCGAAGAGCACAAGTCGCAGGCTCAAGTGGTGGTGCTCAAGCGCCCAGGCAGTAGACGACGGAGTGCGGATCCGCCCTAGACATCTTCCCGCAAGGGCACCTCCCAAACCAGGAGTCGACGGTCCATCGCAGCTGCGAGGAGAAGAAGACCTAAGTCTTTTAGCAAAACTTTGATTTCGAACTTCGAAGAATTAGGAACCAGCCTTTAATCGAGAGCGCATGAGGGAAGCTGAGCTTCCAAGCGTAAGGAAGATCTGGCGCCATGGTACGGAGCCGAGAGTTTTACCACCCGGGTGGGTGGGAGGAGCCAGCTTGAAGACCTTCCGGCAAGATTTAAAGTGGCAAGGAACCTGCCAATAAGTGTGGATGAACAACATATCCATGTCCCTAGAACCTTCTGTTGGTTCTAAGGGCCACTTTATCCCTGTGAATGAGATAAAATCAGGTTCCACTGACAGGGCTTGCAATTCACTGATACGTCTGGCAGAGGTAGTGGCTACCAAGAACACAGTTTTCCAAGTGAAGTACTTAAGCTCTGCTGAAGACATAGGCTCAAAGGGGGGTTGCATAAGTTGAGCAATGCAAACATTCGAAATCCCAGGCAGGGGCAGGGTCTCAAAGCAGGATTGGTGTGAAGCAATCCTTTAAAAAATTTACACAACACAGGATGGGAAGATAGTGAGGAAGATTTCCCCACAGACAAAAACGCAGAAACAGCTGACAAGTGTACCCTGAGAGTAGCTGGTCTGAGGCCTAGGCCATTAAGATGGACCATATAATCCAGAACCGTAGGCAATTCAGCAGTGTCTGGAGAAACATGCTTCTTAGAACACCAAATGCTGAATCTTTTCCATTTGGAGTTGTAAGTCTTTCTGGTAGAGGGCTTCCGAGAAGCCTTGAGGATATCCAGAACCCCTTGGGAAAGATGCAGATCTGCAAACTCCAACTCTTCAAGAGCCATGCTTTGAGATTGAGAGACTGAAGATTGGGGTACCAAATCCTTCCTTGAGAGGATGTTAACAGGTTGTAATTCCTGGGAAGAGACAGGGGAAGATGAACTGCTAGGGACAGCACCAGGGTGTACCAGGGCTGTCTGGTCCTATCTGGAGCAATCAGAATCACCTTGCAAGGCCGAGACCTTATTTTTACCAAAACTTTGAACAGGAGGGGAAGTGGGGGAAAGGCGTACAGAAACTTCCTTTCCCAATTCAGGATAAGGGCGTCCAGAGGGACTGAGCTCAGGACTGGACATCTGCAGCAAAAGAGAGGGAGTTGGTGATTGTCTGGGGCTGCAAAGCGATCTATCTCTGGAGTGCCCCACCTTGAAAAAATCACTTTCAACACCTGAGGGTACAGGGACCATTCGTGATGGCCCTGAGAAATCCTGCTCAGTGCATCTGCTAGCACACTGTCCTTGCCTGGAAGGTGAAATGCTACAAGAGAGGTCTGCAGGGAATAAGGCAGGGACCACAACTTCATGGCTTCTGTGCACAAGGCTGTGGACCGAGTGCCTCCCTGCTTGTTGATGTACCACATGGTGGTGGTGGTGTCTGTTCAGAGTTGAACCACCTTGTTCTGTACTGACTGTGAGAACGCTTTTAGAGCCAGAAAAACTGCCCTGAGCTCTAGAAGATTGATGTGGAGAAGGGATTCTTGGGGGGACCACAGCCCCTGGGCAGTGTGGGCCCCCAGATGGGCTCCCCCAGCCCAGAAGAGAAGCATCCGTGGTAAGGACCACTGAACAAGGCTGAGCAACAAAAGGAACACCTTGTCTTAAACTGTCCTGATCCTGCCACCACTGGAGGGCTTGGATCAAGGTCAGAGTCACAGGGATCAGTTTGGTAAGGGAATCCTTTCTCTGAGACCAGAAAGGTCTCAGGTGGAACTGAATATCCCTCATCTGGAATCTTGCCCATTGGACCACTGCTGTTGAAGCTGCCATGTGGCCCAAGAGCTGGAGGAAATGCCTTGCTGGTCGAGATACCCGAAGGCTGAAGGAAGAAGCTAGTTCCATAAGAACCCTTGCCCTTTCTAGAGGAAGAAAGGCTCTTACTCTGAGTGTGTCCAGTTCTGCCCCTATAAAGGTAAGAAGCTGCACTGGTTCGAGAACTGACTTGGGAAGGTTGAGAAGAAATCCTAGAGAAGTGAGCACTTGCTGGGTCACTTGTAGGTGAGACTTGACTTGGTCTGGAGACTGACCCTCTATTAGCCAATCGTCCAGATATGGAAAAATGGAAATCTTTTGCCTTCTTAGAAAGGCAACTACTACTGCCAGGCACTTTGTGAAAACCCTTGGGGCTGAGGTTAGGCCAAAGGGCATTGCTCTGAACTGATAGTGGCCTGAGGGCAACTCGAACCTGAGGTACTTTCTGTGGGAGCACCTGATGGGAATGTGAAAGTAGGAGTCTTTGAGGTCCAGGGAGGCTAGCCAGTCCCCTGGCCTTGAAGAGGGAAGGATTATTCCCAGAGTTATCATCTTTAACTTTGGATTTAAAAGATATTTATTTAGATATCTTAGATCTAGGATGGGTCGCCACTCCACTGTCTTTTTGGGGTCAGGAAGTACCTGGAGTACAATCCTTTGCCGCAGTGTACGGTAGGTACACTCTCTATAGCTTTTAAAGCTAGGAGAGAAGAAACCACCGCCTCTAGGGCAAGGGTTTCCGAGAGATATGCAGGTGGAAAAGATCTGGATCTCATCTTTGGAAATTTTTTGAAGCAGAGAACCAGTCCCTGGCTTACTACTTCCAGGATCCACTTGTCTGATGCAACAGACATCCAGTCCTGGACAAAGTAAGCCAGCCTGTCCCCTACTGGAATAGGAGAGTCGACCCGGGCAGGCCTATCAGGATGTCTGCTTGGCAGGGGCTTTAGCCTGAGGGGTGGAAGCAGCCCTGCTCATCCCCCTTCTGCCTCTCCCTCTGAAGAAACCCCTCTGAGAAAAGGAAGAAGAGGCCTGTGCTTGGTAAAAAGGCCTTTGAAAAGGCCTGCCCCTAGACTGCTGCCTTTGAGGAGCTGCCTGCCTTTCCTTGGCCTGAGCACTCCTGTAAGTGGTCCTGTACTCATCCATTTTCTTCATGGAATTCTCCGTTTGCTCCCCAAACAGAGAATTACCCACTACAGGAAAATCCATGGCCTTAGCCTGGGTGCCCTGCGAGAGGCTAGTACATCTGAGCCAAGCCATCCTCCGAAGAGCCACAGATGTAGCCATGACTCTTGATGACACATCATTAGAGTCCACAGCAGCAGCATGAAACTGAACCTTAGATGCCTCAATCCCATCTGCAGCCACCGCCTCCAGCTCCTTGGCTAGCTGGGGGGAGGTCTGTTTAGCCAGTGCCAGTACAGTGCCCCACCTGGACTTCTGGTACCTGGCTGTATAGGCCATGTAATTAGTCTGCCTGAGTCCCAAAGAAAATGCCATGTACTGTTTCTTTGCCATGGCATCAATCCTCCTGGAGTCCTTGTCTGGGAGGTGTGAAGCCAATGGAATATTTGCCTTGTCACAGGCAGCAGCCTGCACTACCCCGACATGGCTGCATTGTTGATATAAGAACTCCGTGTCTGAGCCTGAAAGTGTATACCTCTTGTCCATTCTTCTAGCCACAGGAGGTATAGTGTTAGTCTCCTAAGATTTTTTGTGTCCGTTTCCCAAGAGAGTTATGGAGGGGAATAGACAGTCTCCTGGACTCTGGGATGTCCATCATCTCTACATAATCAGGCTCCTCTTCATCTTCCACAGCCTCCTCCATAGGAAGCTGAAGGGTTTCAACCACCTTTCTGTAAAACACAGTGAGAAGGGGACTCAAAGCCTAGGAGGGGAAACACCTGAAGGTCTGTCTGGGGAGATGTCTGGTTCCACAGGCACATCCAGACCTTCACTTACATCATCATCCTCAAATTCCCCTTCCTTTTCGAATTCCGGTTCATAAAAATCTTCAAGGGTATACTCTTGAACCGGGGGAACCAACCGAATCGAACCCCTGCCAGAAGGAGCCGGATCGGTCGGAACCGGACAGAGCGATTCCACCATCTGAATCGCCCTGGCTCTCTTTGGCGGTCGGAACATGAACCTCTGGATCTGAACCGGTCGATTTATCTTTGCATTTTCTTTTTGTCTGAACCGATCCCTCGGAATCGGCTCTCCTTTTGCCCAAAGTATCGCCCTGGTCAGAGGGTACTCCTTCTGGTTCGGTCGAAACCGAACTGGGCTGCCCATCCGGGTCAGCGGACTTCTCAGCCTCCTTTTCCCTAAGTCTACCTAATCTCTTCTCAAGGGTAGATTTGGGAAAGTTTTTACATATTTGGCAGTCTGAATTGAGGTGGTCAGACACCAGACAATAAACACAGGTGGTGTGGGGATCGACCTTAGCAAAGACCTCCCCATACTCACTGCTGTGTTGAAACCCAGTGGGGCCGTTTTTTTTCTTGGGTTTCTCAGACATGGCCAACCTAACCAAACTTACCATTTTTTCAGCAACCGCCAGGCAAGACTCCCTTATCGGTTCCTAACCGTGTCACAGATATTGGAAAAAAAACGGTTCAAAACACTTTTTTTTTTTTTTTTTAATAACTGATAAGAACCAGTAACCAACCACACACTAAGTAAACAAACAAATTTCACTAACAAATGGCCGGTTCAGCCGAACCGAGCCGCACTTTTACAAGTTCCACAGAGAAAAACAGAACAATTCCTATCTAGTACTCACGGCACCACAGACAGAGATTGAACAGACTATGCGGATACTTTTTTCGGTTTAAAAACCGACAAAAACTGAAAACTTTAACAGACTTTCGAACCGAGCTGAAGGAGAAATCTCCGGGGCGACCGTTCAGTGAAGCGGAGTAAAGAACCTGACGGTTTAGGTTTGAATCACTCCAGACAGAGACTTCAACTGAGCCCGAGCTCAGCATTCTATGCCCTGCACAGAAAGTTAACTTTGTTCTCCGGGGCATTTCAAAGGTTGGAAATCACTGCAATTGTCAGAATACAGCAAGACTTCATGTTGTTTGAAAGAATTTTATATCATGCCCCTGGAATTCAATCGGGTACATTGTGTGAGCTGCATCAATTATGATGTCCCTTACTTCTGAGCCAGCTGTTTTAATTAGGACTGTCCGCAGGCTGCGATCTGGAGATGGTGCAGTATGCCAAACGAAGATCCATCCAGTCCAACGCCTCAGGAATGGCAAATGTCTTCACAATCCATCTGTGCAGAAAATTAAAGAGATGGGCCCCTTCCACACCCTCCGGTAGACCGATAATGCAAACATTCCCTGCTTGCAGGCTGTTTTCCACTGCCTCAGGTCTCCCTCTTAACTGCTTATTCTCTTTCATCAATAAAGCAGCTGTGGCCTGGGTCACTGGTGATCTTTTATCAGCATCTACAGCCAGATCTTTCACTGCAGCTAAAGTGGTCATGCGCCTCCAGTTTAGTTGAAATTCCTTCCATTTTGACATCCATGGCTCTTACTGAATCTAGAATTACTTGCCATGGAGATTCTTGAGATGGGCTAGTTGCTGAAGGCCCAGGAGATTCCACTTCACCAGACTGGGTTCTAAATGTTGTAGGCCTCTGAGCCCCTGAAGTTTGCTGACGAGTGTTCTTCCAAATATCGAATTTGGTAAGATTCTGTAGCTGACACCTTGCAGAATCCGAAAAATTCCTCTCACCTCAAATAAAATGCCTTTTACTCGATAAATTTTAGATTACAGCCACTTGTGTGGAGCTGTAAGGGAATACTTCCTGCTTGGAAGCTGGCTCTCTAGCTCCCCCAGGGCTTCCATTTCTGATCTACTGGCATAGGTATGTTTTTCCTTTTTTTTTTTCCTCCTCCTCTGAACAGGCACTGGGTTCCAGCACCTACTCTGGGGCTCTCATACTTGTATTTTTGCCGATACTGGGATCAGGGTTCCCCCATCGGATACCCCAATGTCTTTTCCATCCTTTCCAACTGCTGACCACCTATCTTTTTTTACCCATTTCTTCTGACAGGGTCTGCTGCTAATAAGGAGAACCACCTGCAATGCAGCTTTCCACCGTAATTATGAATTCAATCTGAGCTTTTACTGTGTTTTGGTGACAGGAGGACTGAGAAGGCATTTTTTTTTTTTTTTTTTTTAAGCCTTTCTCTTTTGGGTTTTAGGGCAAACTTTTTTACCAAGTTCACAAATAAAACCGTGATCCAAACCCAGGCACAATTTTAAAACCTGGGGAGGCCCTGTTCTCTTTTTAGGTCTATCAATCATGCAAACAAACACTGTTAACATCTGTAAGATAAAGTATTCAGTTCCCAGTCACAAACGTGGTAAAAATAAAACTTTCTCTGAAAATGTACAGAAACCAAGTTTAATTAACGAAAACATAAGCTGTTTGAAGTGCGTTTTTTTCTGTTCATTAGTTGCTCACAACACGGTTAGGGCCCTCATGAGCAAACTGCATTAAAGCATCGTCCTCCAGGTTCCAGGAAACCAACTGGGAACCAGAGACCGCATAAAAATTATTAAATATTTGAAATAAATACCTTAACACAGAGTAACTGAAAAATTAACTTTAAAATAAAACACACTACCAAGGCATAAACTAAAGAAGACCGTACGTCTTGAGACTTCCGCATGACTGCTCTTCAGCAGAGAAACAAATCTGACTGAGCAGTAGGGGGAGAGTCACCACAGTGCAGAATTTGAATGTGTATTCTAAATTCTATAATTAGCATAAAACTGCATCTCCTGGGCAGTACACTTTCGCAGATCGATGCCATTTGTAAGGCATCTCATTGATGGATTCTTGTTTGAGAAATGCAAACGTTAGAACAAATTCCTTATTAAAAAGTCAGTTCTGTGTTGAAATCACATAACTGAAATCTGGATAACTCATGGTGTCGTTTCATGCACAGAATCCTGTTAGTAACCTTAACCTTCCATTACTTTTTTTTCATGCACCCATTTCTAGTGAGCTGTGACACCTTTTATTTATATTATGTCACTGTACTCAGTCTCTAGTTCCTAGTTTATGTGAATACTCCTTATTCTGTATGACCTCTAAGATTAGGTACTGCTCTCACTCTTGGGACCCTCTTGTAAACTAGGTGTTGCACCTAAAAAACCCTATCCCATTATGAACATTCTTTTTTTGCATCATATGTTTATTTAAATTTTCAATGTACAACACACTATCAGACACATGAACAACAGGATGACAGAAAACATCCAATACAATTAAAAAGTAATTCATACAAAACATACATGTCCATTCAATTTCGACCTATGTGGACCATAAACATGCATGGGAAAAATGAAGGCACATCATCCAGTTGCTTAACTATACTTTAACATAACTATTTTTATTAAATAGTTTGTTATGACCATTTCTCCCATTTATGAGCATTTTCAGTCTATCAAGCAATTGGTGCACAATTTTTCCTCTTCTGAAATGGTCATAAGAAATGTAAATGGATTTAATGCTAGTGTAAATATAGGGTGTGTTTGATGCAACACGCCAATAAAAACACTTTAGAGGCAAAGAAGGCACTATTTTAAAGTGTACCAAACCCACTACATGGCCATAGAAGAAACAGGAACAATAAAATAACACGAGTGTTGCTTGCATACGTGCTTAATACAAGTAATTTTGAATTTCCAAGAGTTTTAATATACTATAGTTGTGTCTGGTTTAGACTCCGTAAGCAAACCTACAGGTTTCTTGATTTATCTCCTCCTGAACATCCACTGCCATCAGAAGGAAATATCAAAGGAAAGAGAGAGGTCCACTGGCAATGCTGTACCCTCATGGTACAGTGAGGCTATTTACAGCCTTGTTCCATTCCAGTAAGTGAATGATAAAAAGCCATTATTAGCTTGTCTATCACAGCCTGATATAGAAAACAACTGCAGCTTATTATCAACAAACATACTGGAAGAGGGCAATAGCCTATAAGTTGCTGCACTGTACCATAGGGGTATAGTAATACCACTGGAGTGCCCTTGCTCCATTAAATCATAATTTGCTGATATCAGCAACCATTTTTAGATACTACAAAAGCAATGAGTTGAAGATGCAAGTTGTCTGCACTGTTTAAACTGGATGAAACTGTACAAGTAATTTAAATTCAGAATTACTAGCAACATGGCCGGCCTACCACTGGCGCAGCGGTAGCACTATCACATGCGACAGTGATGATCTGGGTTCGGAAGCAAACTAGGGGCGGAGGGCTGGCCGGGGAAGAGGATAAGGACTGAGCGACCGTGGGACTGTTCTTCTGCCCCAGAGTCCAGTGCTGGACTGCTCCCTAGTAGACGCAGGAGGAAAGACAGCCCGGGCCAACATGGAAGGGGGGAGGGTGGCAGGCTTCAATGCTTCAACATCACGCAGGATATGCATCATGATGCCACTGCATGCCGTCCCTCCCAGGAGGAACAGCAGAAAAAGCCGGCAGCAGGATCAAGCTGAGCACCTGCAGGCCTTGCATCCGACCAGCTGGGCACATGCCAAAACCAGATCCATGTCACAGTGCGGGTTGAGGAACCCCACCAGGGGTGGGGCCTAGCCTGAGGGGGAAGACTGCAGCAGTACGTCCTGGTGGATATCAGGGTGACGACATCAGCTCTCAGGCTAATAGCAGCTGACTGGGGAATTACTAGCAACATTCATTTATGCAAGCAGCATTCTGAAGCACGATTACCTTATCAGTCCATTTTTTACACATGGCCTTTTAAGAGGGTTGTTCGGAATCCTTTAAGCTGCGAATGATCTGTTAAGCTCACCATGCCTTACCACACTGCTTTCTAGCAGTAGGGCAACAAAGCACGAGAGGAAATATCAGCCCTTTTTATTGAAATATTTCAGAGATCTTTTCATTAACTTGTATGAGCTTTGATTTAATCCAAAAATATTTTTAAGGCTTTATATTTTTCTCAAAATAAAACATGGATACCTACTGCCTTCCCAGCAGAGATAAGGTTCAACAAAGGCTCGTCTAGGTATTTGATACTGCTGTGTAATGACTGCTGCAGGCTAGTCTTAGGACGACGCCTTACAAAATCGGTGATGTACTTAAATGGGTCGGTCCCATCCAGGAAAAATTCTAGATAAATTAACAGTGCTATTGAGATCTCTCTTATCTGTGCAAAATCATAACCAAAATAGAACTATAATGGTGTGTACGGCATAAGGAACAGGAACCAAAAGAAAAAATGTTCTGCCAAAGTGCATTTAAAAGCAAAGAAAGTCAACAATAATAAATTGTTTAACTTCTATTCAGTTTAAAATGAACATGCCATTCTGCAATTACATCAATAAAGCACAGATAGGTCATTACAGCAAACTGCAATTTCTCATTTTTGCACCCAGATAAGTATATTACATCTGGTACTACATATGGGGTATCCGAATTCTCATTTTAAGGATCACAGAATAAACAGATATGTATACCAGCCAAAAACCTGCAGACGGGGAAATGCGGCTGTATAAAAAACATAACATGTCCCCATCAGTAAACGTGACCCACGATAATCACTATTTCCATACTCCTAAATGTATTATGGTAGTAACTTTTCTCTACAAGCAACCTGTCTGAACATGTACAAATTGCTTCAGCACCAGTTTCAGTATTTTCCTTAAGTCCCCCACCAGCAGCTCATCTCTAACATACTAAAATGCCAGCAGAATAGACCCAACGGTCTTTCGTGTGTACTCGTTTGGTCAGCCCCCACCCTGGGAGCTGACCTTGCTGCCCCCCTCGCTTCTCCCTTCCCAGTTCCAGATATTCTCGCTGCACTGGATTTTGCTTCCAAAACCCTTCCCCTGTACCTGTCCCACCCCCTCTTGAACCCCTCCACCATCTCTGCCTCCACCAGCCCCCTGGGCAGTGCATTCCATGGCTCCACCACCCTCTCAGTGAAGTAGCACCTCCTCCTTTCTCCCCTGAATCTTCCCCCTCCAGCTTCCACCCATGCCCTCTAGTTGCCCCTCCTCTTCCTTGAGCACCCTGACTGCTCCTCCCTATTTACCCCCTTCATGTACCTGAAGACCTCTATTATGTCCCCCATCTCTTCTCTCTTCCAATGTGTACATATTTTGCACTTGAGCCTCTCCCATAGGTCCTGCCCCCAAGCCCCAAATCATTTTGGTTGCCCTCCTCTGGACCCTCTCCAGGAGTTTAATGTCCCTCTAAGTGTGGCCTCCAAAACTGCACACCATACTCGAGGTGTGGCCTCACCAAGCAGTTATACAGAGGGAGTTATTTCCCTCCTTCTGGAGGTGATCCCCCTAGCGATGCATCCCAGCATCCTGTTGGCTTTGGCTGCTGCCCTCCTACAAGTCTCCGAGTTGTTCATCTTGACATCCACCACCACCCCCAGGTCCCTCTCAGCCATCGAGACTTGTAGCATCCCCCAGGGTGTACACTAGGCCCGGGTTCCTGGTCCCCAGGTGCAATACCTTACCTTGCATTTCCCTGCATTGAACCTCAGCTTCCACTTTCTAGACCATCTTTCCAGAGCCTCCAGGTCCCCCTGTAGGCCACCCTCCCCTCCTCCCCATCCACCACCGCCCTCAGTTTTGAGTCATCCGCAAAGAGACTCATCTCACTCCTGTTACCTGTCCTTATGTCAGAGACGTAGGCGTTGAACAGGAGGGGCCCAAGGACTGATCCCTGTGGGACCCCATTGACGACCCTCCTTGGGGATGAGACTATCCCACCAACTATCTGGTCCTGGAGTCAATTGTCTACCCATCTGATCATCTGGTTCCCCACCCCCATTTCTCCCAACTTATCCAACACGGCCTCGTGAGGAACAGAGTCAAATGCCTTGCTGAAGTCTAGAAAGAGGACGTCCACTGGTCTACCCAGGTCCAAGGCACTCGTCACCCAGTCATAGAACTCCACAAGGTTTGTCTGACACGATTTCCCTGGGACGAATCCATGCAGTCTATCGTCCAGGCACCCTGACTTTTCCAGGTCCCCCACTAGCCTCCCTTTGACAATGCCCTCCATCACCTTGCCCACCACCGATGTCAGGCTGACAGGCCTGTAGTTCCCTGCCACCTCCCTTGATCCCCCCCTTGTGGATAGGCATTATATGCATCACCTTCCAGTCCAGGGGCACCCACCCTGTCCTCAGAGAGATGGTGAAAAGCTCCGCCAGGGGTTTCGCCAGGACATCTGCAAGTTCCTTCAGCACTCTGGGATGTAATTTATCCAGCCCTGGTGCTTTCTCCGTCTTAAGGGACCTGAGGGCTTCCCTCACTCTCTCTGCTGTGATTTCCACCTCCACTACCTCTTCTCCCTGCTTAGCCTTCCCCCCTCCTGCCTGTGATGCCTCCCCCTCTCCCCAGACCCACCGATTGTTAAGGGTCCCCCCCCTCAGTATCACTGTCTCCTCCCATGTATGATGCAGCACTCCCATTTACCTTGGTGGAAACTGACGTGAAGTACTCATTTAGTACCTCAGCCTGGTCCCCCAGGTCTTGTGCCCATCTCTCCCCTGTTTTAATCCTGCTAATCTGCCCCTTCACCCTTCATTTTCCCCCCAATGTATCTAAAGAACCCCTTGTTCCCTCTCCTAATCTCTAAAGAACTTCAAAAAACCACTCCTTAAGAATTCTTTATAGCCTTTGTAACTTGGGGGAAGGGATCGTAAATCCTCCGTCTGAGGAGCTGGCCACCCAGTCCCTTCCCCTTTCTAGTCCCAGATTTGAGCAGGCACCACCCCTGTGCTCTAATGTTTTGTGATGCATTCGTTTGGAGAATGGGGGGGGTGCGCTGTACTGATTGTAATTGGAGCCAGTTTTTAAGTACTATATTTTAATATTTTAGAGGGCCACGAAAGTTGAATCAAAGTCATCATCATGCCAATTTTATTATACCTTTGATAAAGGACACTTGGTTGTCTGAAACGCATCAGGTATTTGCCTGCCAGCTAGCCTTGTGGCATTAAATAAAACATTTTTTAGCCTGAATGACGCAAGTCTCTTTTTTACTTCTGAGGTGGTGAGTGGCCGATTTTTATGGTTTGGATCAAAGCCATGCCTCAGCTAAATGGACCCTTGTTAGCGGAGCCATGGCTTTGATTTAAATTCTGTTGCCCACTAAAATATAAAAAATAGTACTTAAAAAAACAAACCTGTTCCCATTACTATCAGTACAGCATGCCCCTATGCACTCTCCAAACTAATACATCACAAAATGTTAGCGCACAGGAACAGAGCTTGCTCACATCGGGGACTAGGAAGGGGATCGGATGACCAACTCCTGCGACAGACGATTTATGATCCCGTCCCCTTACCTATAGAGAATATTAAAAAAGCATTCTAAGAAGTGTACTTTTGAAGTCCTTTAAAGATAAGCTGCTGGGGGATTTAAGGAAATATTTGAAAATGAGCATGACTGGTGCTCTTTAAGCTGAATCGAGCAGTTTCTACCAGAACATGTGGCTCTCAACAGTTATTAATAGCGCAAACGTAGCTAGCACACAAGATGCAACAGCATATACCCATGAGGGAGACTAAGCACATTATCCTGTAAACCCTGAAAGATTACGTACTTTCAGCCAGAACTCTCCAACTACAGTGTCTTTCCACAGTCAACACCATCTTAGTGGCGCATGCAGTGGGAAAAAAAAAACGTATTCACCCTCGAGCTTTACAGTAAGACAAATTAAACACATTTTAGAAAATTCAGGTGGTTATGAGGTAGGGTAATACTGTTAAATACAGTGTTTGTCATATAGGCTACTTATAATAAAAGAACCCTACACTTATCCTAAACCCAGTTTCAGTGTCAAACATATGGAATGTTACAGGGGTCAAAATAAAGTTTTGCAGTCACTATCCAGCAGGGCTAGTGACTAGGAAAATCCACTAAACCAAAATTTTTCTACTGGCCAAGCTGGTGTACTTACTGAAATATTGCCATCTCAAGTAAAAGCCTGCACAGCAACTTAATTTGTTTTTACTAGCCCAATACAAAATCTATCTGCATTTGGCTAGTGGGCTGGTGCCAGTTTTGACCCCCGCATTACTAACTTTAAGGGGAGAAACATAAAACATGCTGGTGGCATTTTTAGTGCCTTTACTCACTTTTATTTTACTTCACTGGCATCTGTACATGCTAAAGGGGTAGCGTTACATGTATATGCACCCCCTTTTAGCATTTACGATTGCTGGTAAAGTAAAATAAAAGCATTTAAATGTGGACACTTACCCCCACACCCCATCGCACGTTATATATTGTTATGTATTGCACTAAAGTACTTTCCCCATTTATCATCATCAGAATGCAGTTTTGGGAATGGCGCTTTGGCAGGTGCCTGGCTAATCTTATTAGTACATCTGAGAACTTAGTAATTAAATGATGGCCGATCTAGGTCCTCAGGTGGGTAGCTCCTAGCCCTGCATTGTCGGCTCTGAGGTTATTTAAGGTGTCAGCTGCTCTTTCAGCTTGCTCACTTTGGGGAACACCATAACAAAGTATCAAAACTTTTTTTTGTACTTTTACTTTATTTTTGTCTATGCACAAAACATACTTTTGCAGTTCAGAATCATAATACATATATATATATATATATGAAAAATAACTAAATATTACATACTGTATATGCGTGTCAAACGGCAGAGCAGATGCAATTCATGTTAGATACGAGACAGCTGCTAGATTAGAAACAACCAGCTTCAAGATTCTTGCTGAAACAGTATTAATACTTACTCTGCTATATCCGCATATCCACAGGAAGCAGCAGCATGCAGTGGTATCCAGCCTTCATTATCTGGCTGATTAATATTTGCCCCATTGTCAACTAGAAACTTCACCATCTCCAGATTGTCATCAATGCAGGCCTGTAAAAATAAAAATTCATATTTCACTTCAGGCGGCAAGATACCTGCTTGAGAGAACTTCAGCTGTATGCTTGCAAAAATATTTGTGGTTAAAAAAAACTTCTTTAAAATGTTTATAGGGAAATGTGAAAATATACTGGAAGTGAAATTACAGTCTTCAAATGAATATTCTTAATGAGACGATAAAGACTGCTTGTCAAACTATATACCTGCATGTATGTACATTTCAAAACAATGACTGGTCTTAAAATGGCAAACAAATAACCAGCTCACTAGTAATGGTTACAATTATAAAAACTTTACAGGAGTTCTGTTCACAGTCATGTAAAGAAAACTTGAGTTTTCAATTACATAAGGCCTAATAATTTACTAGCTTAAAGTGAATGCATGCCAACTAATCCTATATAAAAGAGGGTCTCTAACTGGTAGAAAGTCATGGGTTGCCATCATACAAGAAAGGAGTACAGAGCAGCACTGATGGACTAAAATAGAATTACGGAAGCCAAAGAGGGTCTGGAAACCAGGATAGCAGTAAGAGCAATAGATGACACCAAACCTTCCAATACAAAAGGCAGAAATGCAGAAGAGAAAGACTGGGATCCTAAATGCAAAGGAAGAAGGGGAGGAAACTGTGCATGAGCCAGCGCTATGACTGGGATGCTGAGTGAATGCCCTTTTGGGAGGGGTGAGACACTTTGCCCAGAACTTGGTGAACATTTGGAGCAGCCTACCAGTGAACACAGTGGACATGAGAACAGTAATGGCCTTCAAGGTAAGTCTGGGCAAATGTCTGCTTACCAAGGGATCACAGGATACCTGGGGTAGCAGGGATTGGTGGGTGTGAAATCTCTATAAATTAGTACATGTTTGCACAGCATACATGTTAGTCCCTGCTTATGATGGGGGGTGGGGCCTTGATGCCCCAGTTCTCACTTCCAATCTTAAATTACTGATATGATGTTTACGGCACAAGCAAAACCATTAGCATTAGGGAAATGTGCCCCCCTCCGAAAAAAAACACACACACATATATGTATGTATTCCATTGTGATATACATCCAGCTTTGCAAGATAGTAGTACTGTTTTGCAAGTTGGTCGTAAAACAGTAGTTCTAGCTTGGCCAATACAGTCCCAGAGCCACACCCTGTTGTATGACAGCAAGAAACCAAATTTTAAAGTCTTGAAATCGCCTCTCATGTTCACTTAAATCTATAGTTGCACCTCTGGTTCACAGCATATACATTTTAAACAAACATTACTTCTCTCTTGCTAGCCTAGGCTCAAAATAGTGTCCTTAAATATCAACATACTTGCAGAGTAAATATGACAACCTCAGGAATAATTCAGATCAACTTAACATATCAGTTATTTTCCTATTTCTGTCCTACAATTCACATTAGTTTCAGCAGAACTTGGATACGCAAAAGTCCCCCCAAAAAATTTCTGGATATCCTGTTTAGACATTTGCATAAAACCAGACACATTGTTCTTTACACTGTTGCATGCAGGGTTCGGAAAGAGTCACCGTTTGCAGTCTACTGACCCCAAATCACAGCTCAACAAACACCAAGACCGAGAGAAACAGCAGCGGTTAGGCCCGCCCAACACCACCACTTCCTCCTTTTGCCCTTGAAAAAGCACTTTGCCAAACAGTCCTCTGCTGCAGTCCTCGCACAAAGGGCTGAGAGCTAAGGGCAGTGAAAGGAGTCTGCTCAGGAAACAGCCAGCCATGCTGTCTGTCGGTCACACACCCTATGTAAATTATCTGGCTACTTGACTCAGGACACACTTGTGTACCGATACCTGTGAGCCTACCGTGTGTAATACACTATATAGTCACGTACCCAATGTATACTGCATCTGTATAGGTAATGCACTGCAATACAATGTTATCTTCATACATAGTTTGCTTGAACCTCTACTGCAAAGTGGGCTGGCTTTACTATTCTAATGTGGTGGCAGCAACAGAACTCTGAGTAGCTCCACAGTTGGTAGCCGTTTTGCCTCATGTGTCAAAGGGATGTATCAGTTTTTATGCACTGCCCACAAGCAGCCCGCTATTCTTAGTAGTAAGTAGAGCTTCTGATGCATTAGCCTTACTAAGTGTGACCCGGGTTCAGCTTACTGCTTCCTGTGCTGCTGTGCATCGTTTACCAATTGCACGGCATAGTGTGGCAGTTTTGCATCGAATTGCCTATTAACTACCTCCAATTTGAATGTCTGCTATATTCTACCCTGTTCAACCGAGCTATTTTTATTTTATTCCTAACTCCTGAATGGGTGCTGTACTACGATATTACTGTGTTAGCCGCAAAGGCACAGTGTTTCTCTCTATATTTCTATTTGTCCTTGTTTCGGACTCTGCCATTATAGCCCCCTAAATCCTCATCATGAGTATGACTACTTGCAGAGCCACCCTTTACCCTCCATCCTATACTCAAGGGAGTGTGATTATTATCTACTAATACTATGTGGAATCCTTCATGTTGGAAATTAAGATAAATTTTTCTAGGACTTGTCTACCTAGGTAGCCCTACCAGGATCTTGTCTTTCCTCCAGCTGCTTCTGTCTGGAGACACTGGTTAAATCCTGGTCCCCTGCCCACTTATCAAAGTCTGCTCCCCTTCTAATGCACTCTAGTCCATATCCTGTGGACTGAAATTTGCACACATGTATATTAGAAGCCTGAGGCTTAAACTGCAGGAGACAGAAGAGTGGGTTAACCTATATGCCCCATATGTTCTTGCCATAACCTGATTAAAGCCAGTCATCCTCCCCCATGAGGTTTCAATACCCCACTGTAAACTAAATGTTCATTTCAGCTCGATAATTATGGGTACAAAAAAACCCTGCATACAACATCGAGTAAGAATCACCAGCCTGCTGAAAATCCCAACTTAAAACTGGTTGGTAACTACCCAGGTCACAGATCAGACAAAAGTAGTTCTCTGTAAGACTACTTAAAGTGAGTGTCACTTTTAGGAAAACATTCAAAAAACAAACACAAATTCAACTTATATTTGATAAATTTTCTGTATTTTTATATTCCTTGTATTCTTCACTACTAAGTCTACCAGAAACAGGATCAGTATCCTCCACAGTTCATCTACTACTGTTTAACCCTTTGCTTAAGTTACGGTCCTGTTCGTGACACTATGATCATTTCCACAGCAAAAAACTGATGTCATAAAGAGAGTATTATGACTTCAGCAAAGAATTAAGCAGCAGAAGCAGACTGGCTCCTGGGAACATAGGATCCTGTTTTCATGCAGCTAATCTAGCAATTAAGAACATAGTGAAGAGAAATGCAGAGTTCAAAAAAAATAAGCAGAATTGTATCCACGTGTCATGTTTTTCAATGTTTTCTCAAAAGCGACATTTACTTTAAAAAAAAAAAAAAAAAACTAAGCATAGTGTATTTAAAGATGGGGCAGTTGGTGCTTCACTGATTTACTTCACTTTTTTTTTTTTGTTATTCCAGGATCATCATCAAGGATTTTCTCTTTTTCTTTTATTTTTGTTTTTTTAAATCAGTGTAGATAGAACGTTCTCAAATGTCAAGGCTGTTTAAATACTACCAACAGACAGTCATCTAAACCATCCAGCTAGATGAACATGATAGTATTTTTATGTGGGGAGGAGGATGGTTTATAAATTAGTTTAAGAAATCCTAGTAATTATATAGGCCTTGAGCATCATGTGACTGTCCGTTTATTCCGGCCCAACTGGACACCTCAGACGTCTCGGCAGGATTATTTTGTGAGATGATTAACACACTTCGGGGTGTCCCTTAGGCGTAATACTGGAGGACTCCGGACCCACACAAATAGTGTAACGGTATGTCACAGGAATTAGTGTATATTATGCTATAGTACCACTATGCTATTTGCCGCTCTGCAGGTTTCGACGTTAGTGAAGATCAACAGACCCACTTGTACTACTTACACATCAGCTTATGGTTCTCAGTTGTTATGGCTGTGCAGTTTTTTGTTTTATTTTTAATCAGTTTGAGTTGGGAGGGCCTGCCCTTTTTGTTTCAACACGCGGGGGGGAGGAACACCCCCCAAACACTCTAAACTTAATTTAACGAAAACCTACAGGGTCATACCAACTAACCTACAGTACTACAAATACTGTAAGTAGGTCCGTAGTCAGTAATGCCAAAATCACAAAAGTGGAGCTAGCGGGGTTAAGAGTGCATGGATGTAATAGTGTAGGTCGATATGGCATACAGCGTGCCATGCTTATCAAAGTAGCGTAAGTAAGTCCGCAGTCCTCCAGTATCAACCCTTGTGCTGGGGTGGGGGGAAGGCAGCTGCAGAATAAGGGGATATATGATGAGCACGAGTGTGATGTGGAAAATATTTTCACTTCTTTAGAGTGACCTCTGGGTATTCACGAATGGCAAAGCCATGAGTGAGTATCCAGCGGTCACTGTGCAGGAGTGAAAATATTTTCCATATTACACGAGTGCACATCATGTATCTGTTTTATACAATAGGGGCGTGATAACTGGAGATAACTAGACTCATCACACTGATGATGTCATCACAGTGTGATAACTGGAGATAACTATCACACTCTGGTGATGTCAGAGTGTGATATTTCATGGTGATGTCATCAGAGTGTGATCTCTCATAGTGGTGGTTTTATGCTGAAATAAAGAATAGCATATCATCTCACCCCTATTGTATAAGGGATGCTAGCTGCACATTCGACCAGACTTGATAGACCATTAGGCCTTTATCTGCTGGCAATTTTTGTATGTTCATAGATATGCAGATCCATCTGCTGGTTGAAAGCACTCAGCTGCCCCCAATACTTCTCAACACACCAGAAGTGTCTGTATATCTCAACACAACTGTACATCCTGGTGTGCGTTCTTCCTTACGTAATGTCATTCCACTCCAAGTAAAAAAAAAATTATACCTGAGATGAAAGGGACTTGAAAGACTAAAGGGACAAAAAGGCACAGCTGAGAACTTCTGAAACCTCCACTTTGGAATTTGACTATACCCTCCCTCAGCATTTCTTATGGTACAGAACATAACTCCGGATTAGGAATGATCAGAATCTGATTAACAGATTTGAAATCGACTGATCCAACTGAGCTATCTACCCAGAAAAAATGCCCCTTCCAGCAACCCGTATCTTGCACCAGCACAGAGCTTGACATCAGACATCAAACTAGCCAGCCAGTCAAAAACCTCTTCCAGCAACCCAGTCTCATGCACCAGCATAGATTCTGGCACCAACCCTCAAGCCAGCCAGAAACCTGGTCTCCTGCAGCAGCATACAGTCCAGAGGAAAAACTGATCACTATACTAATTATGTTTCTTTTAGAGGGAGTGTATTATGCATTTCTTTGAAATTACTCTGACCAGGATAACCCCATGAGATGCAGCATCTCAAGAGACGCACGCTCATTATACTGTTTCAAACACCAAAATCAGCTGATCACACACTCGTTTTAGAATCGGACACCAACCTATCAGTTTGTGTAGGTGTCCTTTAGCATATTATGCAAGATTTGCACATTGTTTATCTTTTCTCCCCTATTAACTAAAAGCATGCAAGCCCAGTAAGCAAACACTGGCGTGCACGCTCACTGTAGAGTGCACTCAGAGTGGTTGTGTGTGGTAGCCCCATATTTCATCAGCAGCCATCATCAGGAGTTGGCAACTTCAACAATATTGGCACAATATACTGAATGATGCCACCGGCAGTGGACTCAGTTATTCCAGTATGTTTGGAGAAACACTGTCACAGGTGCACACCGTGTGCACCATAAACCATGGGGTCTAAGGCATCTATACAATCAATGAATCATGCTCTCACACAAGGTGAGGCATGACCAACAGGAAGTCTTACCCTGTCCACTATACAACACAAATAAAAAAAAGATGGCACGGTACTTCGGGGTTAATAAAATGCATATGAAACCTCCAGGTGGCGCTATCCCAAGGGCTACTACCCCTGCCTGACTGACAGGTTGAGGGGCCTAGGTCCAACGGCGGGTGCCTCCACCCAGAGGTCAGGGTTGGAACAGTCAGATATGACCTGGTCACAGCCCTCTAGGTCACTGCAACCCCCCTTTCTTCTCGCTAGTGGCTCTCCAGCAATTCCCACACTATCGTTTTGACTTACACTTACCCCAAGGTCGGGATGGCCAACTTGGTGCTGAGGACCCCCTGTAAAATAAGGTGCAGTTATACAACAACCCATGCACAAAAGGGTAGCATAAACATGCAGTTCAAGCAGTATACCTTGCAACAACAAAATCTGATTTATTAAAGGGAAAGTAACAAGGACGGGGGAGATCAGGTTGATTAGCTTACCACTCATATCATATCATATCATATATTATATACACACACATACACACACACACACATATACATATACACACACACACACACACACACACACCTCTACGGCACTGTGCACAGGCCAACCCTACAAGTCACTGTCTCTGGGTACCCAGGCAATAGAGGGCTAGCCTCTCAGTGCAGCTGGTTGGGGCCCTGACGCAGAAAACAAGCATTTGATACCCAAGAGGATTAAGTAGAGCCAGCAGGCCCAGTTCGTGTAGCCAGTAAAGCAGCCAGACAAATCTTGCCCTCCCAATGAACATCACACAGGGAGCTACCCTGATTTAGTACTCACGACTCCTGCAGAAAGATCGCTCTCACACCACTCGCAGGACCAAGCCTGAGATCCAAACACTTCTCCACACATTTATATGAAGAGCAGAGGGGTACCATACCAGGCAGCTGCTGTATACTCCCGATCGCCTTCACTGCAAAAACCAGGCCAAACGACGCAGCTTCACTTGTCCTGACAGACTGAGCACGACTGAAGCAGATTCTCCAGTCCTCTACAGGGTGAGCCTGGTAGGTAGCTATAAACGTACAGCCTCCTCCGCCTGCACTCCTCCACGGATCTTGTCCGCTCCTTCTGGCGATGCTATCACCAGACTTCTTGGCCTGCCTCATGCGCCTCCCGTGCAATGACTTCCACAGTGCAGGAGCCAGAGCTCCTTCTACCTTCACGATCACCAACGACTCTGCCCTTCCAGGATAGTTGCAGGGCAGTTTCCTCTCCTTCACAGGGCTCTGGTTGGCTGCTTTGCTCTGTCAGTCACTTCATACACCCTCTATTGATGCAAAAAGGTGCCAGGGTCCAAACTACACTTCCCAGGAGCACCTGCCATATATTCCCCTTCAGGCAGGCTCCCAGTGGGAGTCCAAATTCTAACTGGCTCCAGCGGCCCCCATTTTAAAGCCCCCTTTTCCCAATTGGCCCACCTCGTCAGCTCGGGTCCAAAATGGAGGGGCTGAACACACACAGTCCCAGCTGCAAATAAGGCAGGTTAAACAAACTACATTTTTGCAATGACACTACATATTTTCCAGCAAACAGTTACATCTTTCAACCAAGCTCCCTCTGCTCTCTTAACGACCGCAAAAACGGAGCAATTCAAACAACCCCTCGAGGGGATTCGAGCAGTAAACCCACTGTCCCCCTTCACAAACTAATAAAGCCTGCAAGCAGGCAGCTCTTAAAGAGACAGTACCAGAGGCTCTAAAAGCACTCACAGCACCCACACTTAAATGCCAGTTAGGCAGGGAGCACTTAGGCAAGCCCCAAGAAGGCTTTTAGGAACCCCCATTTGTAGGGGGGTTACACACAAAAAAAAGTTTGTTGGTGTACTAGGTGTGCCAGCCTTTACTCACCTAAGACTAGACTGGGTGGTAAGAATACTGTATAGCAAAAATGCTTAGTTTGGGTACACATTCCTTTTAAAATGGCTGCAGACAGAACTTCTAAAGTGCAGTCACTTCAAGGATGTACAGATGTATGTCATATTTGTTTCCCTTCGATATTCATGAACATCTGTATAAAATGGGAGCACTTACTAATCAAACCGTCCCATGTTCTTACAGCTGTAACAAAAACGGGTATTTATAATCACAAAGATTAGCACATGCTGTGGAAAACAATGAGCTGCAATATTTTAATTTATTGAAGTGTTTCACCAGGAGGGCACACTGAACAAAATGTTGCTCGTCTCACGGTGCGACCTGGGGGAAGGGTTACATAGGGTTGTGAAGGATGATCAGTTACAATAGTATGTGGGTAGTACAAACAATAAAACATTGTAAGATTGGGCTGGCAGTATAGCCTAGAGGTTAGAGGAACGAGGTGTGAACAAGCTTGGTACATCCAGCAGACCAGGCCAGAATTTGATTCTCACAACCTCCACTTGCATACTGTGCGACTCTGAGCAAGTCACTTAACCGCCCAGGGCTCCCAGGTCGCCCCTGAAAACAGGCACTTGTGCCTAGCGGGCCTTACCTGGTTACCAAAGACACAAAAAAAATATATATATATATTGTGCAACAGTTGGAACACAAGGTACTGTACAATAAACAGTAGTGGAACATCGGGTAAATTACAATACATGCCCAAAATCATACAGAATATCTTCAGTAATACCCTATCAATTTTTATTTCACTGGCTAGCACAAGACAAACCATGCTAAAAGAACTTAACCTAAAATTATGCACTGGAAAATACTGGTAGCCTTTCCCCTCAAACCTACTGTTGCTCAGAGTCAAAGATGACATGTACTGCACATGAAAGACATGAATAGCTGGCTAAAATACTTGACCAAATTTGGACAGTTTATTGTGCCATATATGGCAAGAATGAAGACAGGCTAGATGTACTTTCAGTGTCTTATCTGAGTTTGTCTTCATTTCTTTGTGTAAGCAGCAAGAGACGGTCTTTAATAACAGGCTATGTAAAGACAGCCTTGTCATCTGCTTCCAGGTGCAGCTCAGTTCTGCATAACACTATTAGGGATCACAGCACTGCTTTCTCCAAGGAACTGGTCCTTCAGCCAACAGATAGCAAGAAGAAGTTGGTTTAACAAAAAAAAAGTTTCTCATGAACCTTCAAATTGAAAAGTGGTTTCGGGTTCCGCTTCCTAAGCCATAACCCAAGTGTGTGTTAATACTGTAATTGCCACACACCTCAAGTCGGTTATGTCTGAGGCACAAGGTAAAGCAGAATGTCTTCAACCATCCGCCAAGTGTCATTATCCTGTTAATTGTTACCCTGCTGTGTCACCGCATTTAGAAACCGGTGGAACATAAAAGTTTAAAAGAAGACATTTTATCCAACATGTATTGTTACTCTGCAATTGCCTTACAGTTATGTCACTGAATCCCACTAGTCGCAGTACAAGATTTTCATTTAATCAACCAATTTTTCTAGGTTTCCCCATTATAAATCATGTGCATATGGCAGTGCTTCAGCTAAGAGTGAAGTGCAATTTAACATGGGACAAGAATCCTAAAATTGAACATTCATTAATTATGAGTCTAAAATAAGCTTTGGGCTGGTACAGCACCACACACAAATTTAGTTTAGTAACAAGAGTGGCTAGTCATTCCTGATCCATTATAGAACCAAATGTATGTCAGCACAGCTCTATGTGAATGAGAATAGTAATAGTTTACAGAATATCAAAGTACTTATTTAGGAACAATCGTAACCTAAGTTTAACACATCACTAACCTTCATTCTTGATAGACTTGGCAGAATTCATCAACAGTTTAAAAGCAACAAAATAAAACTGTTTCAGGCACTTCAAAGCCACTTTTGTGCCACGTCACTTCATTTTGTATTATGATACCTATGCGCTTCTACCTGTTCCACTCTTACGTACTCTTCTGTACCCAGGTTGTGCCTGAAAAAGGCACTTCAGTACAAGTGCACTTACCTGGTCATCAAAAGAAATCAATAAATAAAAGCAATCAAATATCAGTAAATAAGAATTTAACAGAATGTTGGGCCGGCCCAGTGGTGCCAAGGGTTGAGGCGCTGCACGCCACACCTTGCACCACACTGGCGACCCAGGGTCCAGAGCAACCTCAGGTTGCCGGGGGTCGGCAAGGAAGGGAGAGGATCGAGCATCCGTAGGACTGCTCTCCTCTCCCGGGAAGGGTTGTCCCACTCCTTGGCTAACCCCTAGTGGAGGCCAAAGGGCAGCACCGGAGGTCGGGAGACAGAAGCGCGGTTATGTGACATGCGAAAGCCTCCACACATGCACATTCACGCTGTGAGGGGGAGGGGTGTATGGGGAAGAAAAAACAGAAAAAGTTATATGAAAAAAAATAAACAGAATGATCACTAACCAACGGTTCCAGATGGGATATGCATGAAGTAATCTGCAAAACTCTGTAAGGAGGTTAACCTTTAAACCAAAGTTAAAGAAAAAGGCATTTTATTTAAAATGTACTCACTATGATAGCTTCACTTAGGTGCAGCACCTACTGTAGTTTACAAAACGTGGTCATGGATTCATGTATTTTTGGAGGAAACTGCAATTACAGTATAACAAAGATGACCCACATATCAACTACCTTTGATCAATTATACACTGAAATATAATGGGCAAAAGGGAAATTACATAGGATAACTTACACATTCCAGAATGAATTTCACTAACAGGTGTGCAGAGTTTTATTCTGTCCAAAAAGAAAGATGGCGACCAACTGACCATTCTTATTTGGATGTTCGACCAAAATATCTTTTGTGCACCTCATTATAAGAGGTAGCAATAGTAGTAGTATTTATTGGTTTGACCGTAGGTCATTACAAAGAAATACATATTTGTTCAGTAAGATCAGCATTTAAAGAGCAGCTGACACCTATAGGAGAACTTTAACATAATATTTAGAAACAGTTCAGCTTGTATTTCACATTAGTTCTGTATTCCTCCGCCTCCTCATTATTACTGAGGTACATGAAAACAGGGTCTTTGCTCCTGAACAGTTCATCTATTCCTACTGCTTTCTCCCTACCCGAGATCATAATGCACTGCTTGTGACATCGCAGTTTCTCTCATGGCAAAGGACTGTGATGTCACAACAGAGGATGATGACTTGGGAGTAAGCTACAGAGGCAGATGAACTCTTAAGGGAACTCTATGGGATAATCATATATTCATGCAGATTTACTCAATAATAAATAATTGAAAGAGAAATATATAGCATACATATGGAATGCAAGCCGAAATGTACCCAATTATGTTTTTCAAAGTTCCTTGAGGCGTCAGTAGCTCTAAAGATTACACAAAAGAAGTCAGTCTGTCGGTGAAGGCGGTATAGCTACCACTGGGACACTGGGGGCCCCGGTTCGGGAAGAAGCTGGAGTTACTGGGGGGCCTGCCAAGGGGAGCGGGACAGAGTGCTTCCAGAGGACGCTCTCCTTCTCAGGGGAGACAGGTTTCTGTCCTCAACCACAATACTGCCACCCGGTGGAACATAGCTGGCAGTGCAGTTGCAGGGCCAGCAAGAGGAACTTCACTAACACTGGGGCATAGCAACACGTAGTGTGAGCAAATCCTCTTGCTTTCCCTGCATGCAAAGTCCCTACAGGGCAAGGGAGAAACACAAGGAAAATGGCCCCAACACCAAAGACCAAGGACTCCAGAGCCAAAGGCCAGCCCCGCCTAACAAGCACACTTTCTGATGAAACCAAGCAAGTTTGAGGGTAAATCTCCTCCAACCCATCCCCACCTGTGTGTGTGTGTGTGTGTGTGTGGGGGGTGCAAGCCCCAGAAGTGCAGAAGATGGTGCCTCAGAGAAGGTAGGGACACCTGGCTTCAGTACCCTTGGGAGACCTGTAAAGAATCAGAAGGATAGAGACTGAAGGGGGCATAAATAGAAAAGTTAAAAAAAAAAAAAAATTACACAAACATTTTTATAAAAACAGATAAGTTTAAATCTGCTCCAAAACAAAATACATTAATTTCTTTCAAATCAAGTTAACAAGAGCTCCTCACCCCTGGAGTCTTCTAATATGCTTCATAGGTGCTTCACAGGTGCAGTATACCAGCTGGAATCAGCTGCCCCGGAGGTAGAATCAATGTAAATGAGCACAGAAACATTGGCCAATCAGAAGAGAGAGAGAGAGAGAGAAGGATGCCAGCCCGCTGGCACAGTGACCGCTTGCAATACAGACATCCTGGGTTCGGGAATTGGTTGGCCGGGCAGAGGGCATGAAGGGCAGCTCTCCTTCGGGGGGGGGGTGATAGGAGTGTCTGGCTTGTTGGTGACCCCTGGCAGAGGCTGGGGGAATTAACGCAAAAAGCCGGTGCTTGCGTGGGAGGCAGGACAGACACTTGTGTCACTGCATGCCCTGCCTCCCAGGGGAACACAGCCACAAAATCTCCGGTCCCCCAGCCATGACGCAATGCTCCGCCACCACTAGTGTCCTGGGGAGGGGGGCCTGCTCCCATGGCCCTGCCCTGGGGGGTAAGCCAAGGCTCGCCTACATTGACCACTGGGAGGGGGCACCCACTCAGGGGGGTAAGCCTGGATACAGTGGGTTGGTGTGCAGGGCACAGCCTAGCATCATTGAGGGGAGGACCGGAGGCAAAAAGAATAAAGGGGAAGGGGTGCTGCCTGCAGTCAGCCTGAAGGGCTCCAGAAATTTTTTCTCCATTGACTGAGCAACACTGCCCGAATGTTGTGAAACCTTTTATTTGGTACCACCTTCAATGTTAAAGGTATTTTTTTCTGCATTATTTCTATTTTTCCGCAGTTCCCATTTGGTTCCTGGGAACCACAGAGTTTTTCCCCGTTTTCCCACGCTCTGCATTTTTCCGCATTTTCTGAGGTAGATTTTTTTTTACTGCGGTTGAGGTAAAGATCTGTGGTTTTACATTTTTTACTATTTAAATTATCCGCCGTTTTACCACTCTTTGATCATGTTTTCCGCAGTTGAGGATAGTTTTTTCCACGATTCTCCTCAACCTGGGACCAGTCTATATTTCACTTTGTCCTTTTGGGGAAACTGTTCTCTGGTTTTCTGACACTGGCATGCCAGTTAAACGGTTTGGACCAACAGAAATTAAAAACTGTCCAACTTGTACTAAAATTATGGCTAAGGCAGACCGACACAATCTTTGTTTTTCTTGCTTAGGTCTTAACCACGCCTGTAAATTCTGTTCTAAAATTAATACAAAAAAATCAGCTCTTAGCAGGCCTAAAGAATTGGAAGCTATGGCTACTCAGTCTGCCTGCCCCTCTAAAAGCACTGAGGAGGATGATCTTCCCACACTAAAAATAAAGATAAGTCCTCTAAGACAATAATATTAAGTCTGATAAATCTAAAGCTTCAGACCAAGCCTTAGAGAGACAAAATGGACAGGGTTCTGATTCAGTCCCTGCAAAACAGTTAAAGAAAGATCAACCTACCACTGCCCCTCCCGCTGAAAAGCAAAGGGAGACGCCAGTGGTACTTATAAGATATGCCCTCTGCAAATGAAATGGCTAAGGTTTGGCACGTATACCAGACTTTACAATCTATGGGCAATTTTTTCTCTGCTCCTTCAGAACCTATGGTACCCTCTTCAAAACCCCAGCTGCATTCATGGTTTCTATTATGAAGAAGAAAATTTGGCAGAAGGAGAGCTTTTACAACCAGATGGGCACCCTGACCAAGGTTTCTGTTCCTCTCTGATGGTCAGGAGGATGTCTCCTCTCACTTTACTTTTGTTAAACAAATGGCGGAAACCCTGGACCTTGCTCTCCAGGAGGACACTGAACAAGAAGATGATGAAGACTATTTTGAGACAATGGGTCTTTCCCCCTCTAAAAAAAATAATTTTGCCCATTCGCAATGCCCTTAAAAGGGCAACTTTGAGAATACTCCAAAATCCTACCTCTGTTACCAGAATAGAAAAGAAATAGCTTGGTAGAGCATATGCCGATTTTCTGTATGTGTACCCGGATCACCAGGGAGTGGTTCAGGCAGCAGCTTGTGACAAGGCAAATGTGCCTCCTACCCCTCAGTCACCTGACGACGTCTCTAGGAAGTTGGACTCAAGCAACAAATCTTATACTACTGCCTCTTTGCTGCTACGCCTGTCCTCTTACATGGCATATGTAGCCCTGTATCAGAAAGCTCTGCTAAACTCTATCCAGGCCATAGTGCAACATGGTGGAGACACTATGATTCAGGATATTACTGAGACTGTAAAATCAGCCATAGAGGCCACGAAGTATCAGTTCTACATGGCTATAGACAATAACAGCCTCAAGGGTCATGGCGCAGGCCATATCCCTTAGGCATTTTGCCTGGTTAAGGACCACTAATCTCTCACAGGACACCCGGTCAAAGGCAATGGACTTTCCCTGCAAGAATAATTCCCGTTTTGGAGATGAAACTGAGGCCTACATGAAAGAGATGGATTTACTATAAGACTCACTTACAAGAGTAGTAATGCCAAAGAAAGCCTTCTACTTCTCACAAACCTCAGTCAAAGTTAGAGGCTTCTTACCCATGGATTTTTACCCTATGCCAATGCCCATGGATTTTTCACAGATGAGTTTGTTTTGCTTTTTTTTTTTTTTTTCTCTCTCTCAGAGGAAGGAGGGGCCAGAGAAGAGCCACCTCCACTGCTGCTTCTAGTGCACAGCAGTCCTCCCGACTGCATTCAGGTCGCCTCCCTCTTTCAGTAGGGGGCACGCTCTCCCACTAACTCCATCAATGGCCACTGATCACTACAGACAAGAGGATGTTGGGAGTTAGTGGGTCAGGGTCTCTTCAGTTCAGAAAGTTCCCCTTCCTTCGGGGCCCCAAACTGTCAAAACCCTTAACCCAAACAGAAAAGTTGCGGCTGGTGAAGAATATTTTAGGAGCCAAAGTTGTCGGAAAGAGTCCCCTTCCCCCAATGGGGGGAAAAAAAAGACACCTCCAGTTATTTTATTTTTTTTGTGTCTCCCCTGGCCACTCCTTCAGACTGCCAGGGCCGACCTTCTGCCACCATCTACCAGCTCCCCATTTGCGGCCTACCTGAATAGACTGGCATATCCCTGTGCCAGGAGGGTCCCTCTCCTCCAGGAGGAATTGACGTCTACAGCCAGACTGTGCATCTCAGGCGCCACAGGGCTGGATCCAGGACTTTGGGTGGTAGAAGCTAGGGCGCTCGTCATCTGGTTGGGGGGCATTTTCCATGTTCTGTGCCCTGCTCACTGCAGTTCTTGGCCTTGCGTGGGCATCCTGGGGCGGGGACGTACCAGGGGGCATGTAGAGGCAGCACATCCCCCTGAGCACGCTGCAAATCCGCCTGCAGGTCCCCAGGCTGAACCCACCCACCCCCAGGAGGGAAGCGTCCAATGGACGCTTATGGAACTCTTCCCTGCCGGTCTGCACTCCTGGCAACCGGGCGTGAACCCAGGTCACCGGCGTGCCGAGAGAACCCCTTCGCTCGGCGGCACAAGGTATTTTCTGACCCCAAGGAAACTGGGTAATGGTGACCTATTCTGGAGCTCAGGTTCCTGAATAAACATCTGCTGAAACCAGAAGAGTAACCCTAAATCAGGTTATCCATTCTCTAAAGCAGGGAGACTAGCTAGTCTCCCTGGATCTGAAAGACAGCTATTTTCACATCCCAATAAGGCAGTCTCACAGAAAATTCCTCAGGATCGGGCTGCCATGCGGCCACTACCAGTTTGCAGCCTTACCTTTCGGACTCACTTCAGCTACCAGGATCTTTACAAAGTGCCTGGCTGTAGTTGCAGCTCACTTGAGAAGACAGGGAGTGTCAGTCTGCCCCACCTGGACAACTGGCATATAGTGGGCAAGTCACCAAAGGAAGCCCTGGACCTGACAAACTCTCCAGTTCTTGGGCTTCATCATCAATACAGAGAAGTCTCACTTCCAACCTACTCAGATTCTGGACTTCATAGGAGCAGAGCTAAACACTGTACAGGGAAAGGCATTCCTTCCTGTGGACAGGATCCAGACCTTCCTCAGTCTGGTCAATTCATTCACTGTAGGCTAGCCAAGGCCGGCGAGGCACTTCCTCAGACTCCTAGGCCACATGGCCTCTGACTCCCATTGTTCCAGGTGCCAGATTCCAAATGAGGGACATCCAGTATCATGTCAGGTCTCACTGATCCCAGAAGAAGGATTCTTTTTCAAAGCTGGTGCCAGTCACAAGAACCCTGCTTCAGGCCCTGAACTGGTGGAAGGAAACAGGAAACCTCAGACAATGAGAATCTTTTCAGATCTTCCAACCTTCCAAAGTACTGACAACGAATGCCTCCCTCCTAGGCTGGGGAGCTCATCTGGATGACCAGTCCATAAGTGGCACATGGGCGCCCAATAAGTCCTCATGCCACATCAATCTGTTGGAACGGAGAGCAGTGTACCTCGCCATAAAGGCCTTCGCCTCACAGCTTGCAGGTCGTTCAGGTAACAGACAACACGACTGCCATGTTCTATAACAAGCAGGGGTGCACAAGGTCCACCAAACTATGCACAGAGAATGAGAATTTGTTCCTCGGCCTACTCCTTGAACCTGTCTGCTATTCATCTCCCAGGCAAGGACAACACTTTGGCAGATGCTCCAGGTCGCATCAGTCAGAGTCACTACAAATGAACCCTGAACAAGCAGGTCCTTGCCACAGAGTTCAGAAGGCGGGGTGTACCAGAGATTGATCTGTCTGCAACCTGCCTCAACCACTGGATTCTCTCTACTGGTGCAGGCCCCCAGCACCGGGGACCATTCCATCAGATGCCCTAACTCTGGACTGGACAGGGAGGTTCCTTCATGCATTTCCACCCTTCCCTCTGATTTACAGGGTGCTTTTCAAGCTCAGAGATCAGCCAGCCACCATGATTCTGGTGGCTCCAGATTGGGCGAGGCAGTCTTGGTACTCCCTGCACCTCACCCTGTTGACCAGAAAGCCCAGACTGCCAGCAACCCAGTCTCCTGACTCTTCCTCAGACAGGGACAGCTTACCCCAACACTCAGTCTCTTCCCTCAAGGCCTGGTACTTGAGGAGTTAGAGTTCCCCGATTCCTAGTGCTTCGAGCAAGTCCTGAAAATCCTTCGACTGGCTAAAAAAACCTAACACTAAGAAGACCTATGCCTCTTAAGTGGAAGAGGTTTTCTCTGTGGTGCAAGGAGAGAAGGACAGACCCTATGAAGGCCAATCGTCCTACCCTTTTGGACTATCTGGTACACTTTCAGACAGCAGGCCTTAAGGCCTCATCTCTTCAGGTACATCTGGCTGCCATTTCAGCCCATCTATCCACTGGTAAACAGAAATCTTATTTCTCAGCCCACTTTCAAAAAGTTCTTCAAAGGCCTGCTGCACCTTCAGCCTCCATTGAGAGAGCCTGTCCCTCCCTGGGACTTGGACCTCTGTATAGCAAAGCTCATGGAGTCTCCTTTAGAGCCCATGGCTACTGCTGTCTGAAGTACGTCACCTGGAAAACTGTATTCCTCATTGCCATCGCCTCAGCCAAAAGGATTTCAGAGCTGCAGGCTCTGTGTACTGAACCCAACTACATCATCACCCGCAGGGACAAAGTAGTACTCAGGATGAATAGGAAATGTCTGCCCAAGGTGGTTTTTGAGTTCCACCTTAACCAGTCCATCACTTTACCCGTCTTTCACAGAAAACTCCACACCAGGTGAACGCAAGCTGCACAGTTTGGATGTGAGGAGGGCTCGATCTCACTATTTGGACAATACCAAGCAGTTCAGAGGAGATCACACTCAACTTTTCCTCACCTATGGTGAGGTGGGCAGAGGGAAGCCTGCTACTAAGAGGACCATCTCTCACTGGATTGTCTCTTGTATCCAGTTTCACTACAGCAAAGCTGGCAAACAGCCCCCTCAGGGCTTGAGGGCCAATTCTACTAGGGGCACTGCTGCCACTGTGGCAGCTGCAAGGGATATTCCCTTGCTAGATGTCTGCAAAGCAGCCACATGGAAGACTGTGCACACATTCACAAAACATTACTGCTTGGACGTACAGTCCATATCGGATGCCAAATTTGGTACAGTGGCATTGCAGAACCTTTCTCCAAAGTAGGTTCTGTTGCCGCCTCCCAACTGTACTGCTTTGTAGTTTGCACCTGTGAAGCATATTAGAAGACCCCAGGTGCGAGAATAAAAAATTACTCACTGTAGTAATGTTGTTTCTTCCACAGTGTCTTCTAATATGCTTCATTTTTTGCTCGTTACAATAAGTTTTAAATGACACTTATTAACATTGGAACAGTTATTTATGCTGGGGCATAGTTTTTGCCCTTTTTTCAGTGTCGAAACAGTTCTGGAGCCCTTCAGGCTGACTGCAGGCAGCACTCCCCCTCTCTCTCTTCTGACTGGCCAATGTTAACACACTATACTAAAATGCCAGCAGAATAGGCCCAACGGTCTCTTCAGTCTGCACGATCTTCAGCACCAAGACTGAGGGCTGATTCTGGTGTCCCCCCTTCCCCTTGGGTTATACTGTCCCCAGTCCTAGATGTTCCACCTGTATTGGGCCTGGTCAGATTTACCCTTCCCCTGTACCTGTCACATCCCCTCTTAAACCCGTCCACAGTCTCCACCTCCACCAGCTCCCTGGGCAGTGCATTCCATGGCTCCACATCCCTTTCAGTAAAATAACATCTCCTCCTCTCCCCTCTGAGCCTGCCCCCCCCCCTTCCAGCTTATACCCGTGACTTCTCATTGCCCCACCCTCCTCCTTTTGGAGCACCCTGTCTGGGCCTCCCTTATTGATCCCTTTCATGTACTTAAAAGACCTCTATCATGTCCCCCCGTCCCTCCGCTAGGGTGTACATGTAGAGCTCCTTGAGCCTCTCCTCACAAGTCCTCTCCCCCAGGCCCCAGATAATTTTGGTTGCCCTCCTTTGGACCCTCTGTAGGAGTGTAATGTCCCTCTTTAAATGTGGTCTCCAAAACTGCACACAATACTCGAGGTGTGGCCTAACCAAGCAGTTGTAGGGTGGAAGGATCACTTCCGCCTTTCTGAAGGTAATCTCCCTGGCGATGCATCCCAGCATCCTATTTGCCCTTGCTGCTGCCCTCCTATAGGTCTCTTGAGTTGTTCATTTTGACATCTACCACTACCCCAGGTCCCTCTCACCCTCAGTGACTTGAATAGTGTCTCCTCCCAGGGTATACCCCTAGCCTGGATTTCTGACTCCCAGGTGCAGAACCTTGCACTTCCCCGACCACCTTTCCAGAGCCTCCAGGTCCTCCTGCAAGGCCACCCTCCCCTCCTCCACATCCACCACTGCACTCAGCTTTGAGCTGTCTGCAAAGAGACTCATCTCACTCCTGATCCCCTTCCTGATGTCTAAAACATAGGCGTTGAACCGGAGTGGCCCCAGTACTGACCCTGGGGAACCCCACTAGTAACCCACCTTCTGTTTCTGTGCTCATTTACACCGACTCCACCTCTGGGGCAGCTGAACCCAGCTGGCATACTGCATCTGTGAAGCATATTAAGACTCCATGGAAAAAACAATATTACTATACAGTGATTAATTTGTTCTTCTGGTAGCCTCCCCTGCAGGTTTTCACAGGTCCCCACACAAACGTTTTTGAAGCCCAGTCAGGTAAAAATACAATCTGCATGAAAAACTATTGCTGGTTAGGAAAGTATGTTTAAAAAGGAATGATGTTTAACCGGACCCTCATGTTTTTCGTACCAAGAGTCTCAAGCTCCTGAGACCTTATTACCGGGACCTTACCATTTTCATTTTCAAATAATTTATTCATTAACTTTTTAACTGCATTAATTAAAAAAAAACATGCTGGAAACTAGTGGTATCCCAGATTATTACAGTACAGAAAATTACAAAAAATAAATATTTAAAAATAAATTACATAATAGTTTTGTCTTTAAAACAAAATGCATTTGACATTAGAATACACAAGCTCTTTAAATTTGTATGCTAACATTGTGCCGGAGTTGGAATTTCTTAATTTCAAAAGTACTGCACACTGTTCCAAATGGACAGCAACACAGGTCATGGATTTCTACCCACTAGTTTTCATCAGAGGTGTTTAACTTTTAATCAAAACATAAGCTGTAGCTGTGATGTTTAGTACAGAAAAAAAGGTTGGCCAAACCAGTCTGTTTTTTTTTTGGGGGGGGGGGATCACTTACATCCACTTATTGTGGTTTTAGGCAAAGGCATAAAGCCCATTAAGACCATTTATATACACAGACACATGTATGTAATATCTTGTCACATTACCCTTCCCCATGAATCCAAGTTTTTTTAAGTACGTCAGATTCCACTAGTGCATCGGGCAGATTATTCCACATTCCAATTACCCTGTGTGTAAAAAACAAGTTACTCACCTGTAACCATAGTTCTAGGAGTGGTATATAGTTCGTGTCCACAATCTGGCAGTTCCACTGGATAGTGCAGATTTTACAGACGTCTTCAAGCGACGCTACTCCAACACCAGATGGCACAGCCCATGACTCCGCCTTGTGATGTCAGATCTTTGTGCACTGGAAGTAGGGAATCCGTACACCACTTGACAGGAGAGGTCGGGGTGTGTGGATGCCTAACTATATACAATTCCTGGAACTACAGTTACAGGTGAGTAACCTACATTTCTAGGGGTGTGAATACAGTTCTGTATCCACAGTGGCAGATTCCTAGCAGTTCTCCGGGGAAAGGGGAGATGGGGGTCTTGCACCCCTATTTGGTGAGCAGAAACTGGAGAATCGAGGTACTAAAACCACTCCTTGTGACTCAAGGGCGATGTGGTAATGGGATAATTAAAGGAGAACTGCACTGAACCTGCAAGTCATTTTTCCTTGTAGATTTTTTTTTCCCCGTATATTTGATCCCTATCACTGTTCCATCTTTACTTGCCTCTTAGTAAATACACCTTGGGTGTTTCTGATTAACGAACTGCTGGTAAGAATCAATATTAGAACTATATGATGTAGTTTACGTTCCTTTTGGGTCGCAGAGTTCCAGAGGAGACCACAAATGCACTGTGACAACAATGAAAGTTATTTAGCAAGAACACAAAGTACATCATACAGTACTCTAATGGAACTGCCCACCAGAGTGTAAAGCAGCAACACCCAGTGGATCAACTAAAAGGCCAAATACAGATGGAACAAAAAACAGAATATAAACCAGTATTAGAAACACAGTTTCTACAGAAAACACAGGTTTGCAGATTCAAGGCAGTTCTCCTTTACGGTAGCAGCCATGCAGATATCCTTTATAGGGATGCCCCTGGAAGCAGCCACTGAGGCAGCAGTATATCTGGTGGAATGAGCTCTAAGTTCTGCAGAAGCTCCCTACCAGTCAGCCTACAGCAGAGGTAGATGAAAGATGTTATCCACATGCCAATCATCCGGTTTGCTGCCAGTCTGCCAAGCACTGCTTCAGAATGTTACTAACAGCTGGCGAGCCCCTCCCTGAACTCCAGCCGTATGCTCCTTGTAGTAAGACAGCACCCCCTGCAGGTCCAGGATATGAAGCCTGCAGCTGGCCTCTGAAGTTGGATTAGTAAAGCAGATGGGATAGTTAATCACTTGGTTCAGATGAAACCCCTAGACAATCTTCAGAAGAAACTTCAGGTTGGGGCAAAGGATGACTTTGTTCTTGTGGAAGACCAGGTAGGGAGACTCCATTAAAAGCACAGAGTTCCCTGATACTTCTGGTTGATATAATGGCTACCAGGAAGGGGGGTTTCCATGACAGGTGCAACATTCTGCACCTGTACATCAGCTCGAATGGCTTGTCCATAAGCACTGCCAACAGCATCAGTAAGTCCCACAGTGGTGGAGGCTCACGCACCAGAGGGGACAGCTGGTCCAGGCCACTGAAACAGCACCCAAGCACCTTCTCCTGAGTCCCTGTTGGTTTACCAGTCCACACCTGATCAGAGATAGCTGCCAAGTACTCCTTGAGGTTCATTGCCTACTGTCCCAACCAAGGGACCAGAACTAATCCAGGATGCTAGCAACTAGTCAGGCAAGGGAATCTAGCTCCTTGCCCTGCTACCAAATGGAAATATTTTTTTCCATTTAAAGGCAAAGCATCTATGTGTCAAGACTCTTCAGGGGGCCTCCACAACATGGAGCACATCAGGGAGACAAAAGACCTGGAACTCTAGCCACTCAGGAACCAGGCCATGAGGTGCAGGGTCTGCAGTTTCAGGTGCAGAACTGTTCCCAGTTGTCTGGGCAGCAGATCCACGCAGCAGATCCACACAGAAAGAAATACACCACTGAGGTCTACTGCTGAGGCTGAGGAGCTCCAGGTACCAGAACTGCTCTGGCCAGTCTATCAGGATCATCTGCACTTTGTCCTTCTGGGACTTGAAAACCACTTTGTGAACCCAGCAGAAGGGAGGAAAGGCATACACGAGAACTGGGGTCCAGGGCCTCGTGAAGACTTCCCCCAAGAGCATTCCAGACTGTGGGGGATGGGTATAAAACAACCGCAGTTTGGCATTCTCCCAGGAGGCAAACGGATTCACCAGAGGACTGGCCCAAGAGGAGAAATACAGGTTACTCACCTGTAACAGGAGTTCTAGGAATGGTATATGTTGTTCATCCACACTCATTGGCAGGTATCCTTGCCGCTTTAAATCTTGCCGGAAGGTCTTCAAGCTTGCTCCTCCCACCCACCCGGGTGGTATAACTCTCGGCTCCGCCCCATGACGCCAGATCTGGCCCTCTGGAAGCTCAGGCTGTGCTGCCGGCCGGGAGGTTTGGAGAATGTAGGGATGAACATATATACCATTCCTAGAACTCCTGTTACAGGTGAGTAACCTGTATTTCTAGGGACATGGATATGTTGTTCATCCACACTCATTGGCAGACTCCTAGCAGTTCTCCTCGGGAGGAGGGAGGCAAGACGACACCCCAATACTTACTTGGGAAAGTGAGACTGGAGAACCGAGGCCCCAAAACCAGCATCCGGCTGACTCAAGGTCGATGTGGTAATGGGTAATAAAGGTGTTTGCTGACTTCAGGTAGCAGCCCTGCAGATTTCCTGGATAGGGACGCCCTGGAAGCAGCCACCGCTGCAGCAGTATGGCGGGTAGAATGAGCCTTATCCCTCTGGGAGGCTCCATGCCCGCCAACTTATAGCAGAGATCTATGCAGGAAGTGACCCACCTGCTTATCGTCCGCTTGGCTGCAGGTCTGCCAGATGCGGCTTCAGCGTAGAGTGACAAACAGCTGGCGAACCTCTCCCGAATTTCAACCGTGCGCTCTTTGTAATGGCGGCGCCCTTCTAGGGTCAAAGTATGGAGCCTATATTCGGCCTCCGAGGTGTGATTGGGTAGAACACCGGCAGAGTCAACACCTGGTTAAGGTGAAACTCCGACACCACCTTCGGAAGGAATTTCGGGTGGGGGCGCAGGACAACCTTGTCCCTGTGGAAGACCAGGTAAGGAGACTCGATGGAAAGCGCCTGGAGCTCTCCCATCCTTCTGGCTGACGTGATAGCCACCAAGAAGGCGGTCTTCCACGACAGGTGAGAGAGAGCACACCTGTGCATAGGTTCAAATGGCTTGCCCATGAGCTTTGCCAGTACCAGCAGTAGATCCCACGGAGGTGGGGGTTCCCGCACTGGAGGGGAAATGTGATCAAGGCCTTTGAAAAAGCGCCAGACCACCTTCTCCTGCGCCACCGACTGCTTCCCGGCCCGCGCCCGGTAAGCAGAGATGGCTGCCAGGTGCACCCTTAGGGTCGTCGACCTAAGCCCTTGATTAGAAAGGGACCATAAATAGTCCAAGATGCTTGCCAAGGAACAGGAGGAAGGGTCCAAGCCCTTGCCCTGACACCAAATGGAAAACCTTCTCCATTTGAAGGCATAGCATTTTCTGGTCGACTCCTTACGGGACGCCTCAACTACATTGAGGACCTCGTCGGAAAGACCCAAGGCCTGGAACTCTAGCCGCTCAGGAACCAGGCGCAGGTGCAGGGATTGAAGGTCCGGATGGAACACCTTCCCCTGATTGACTGAGAGCAGGTCCGGGAGCTGAAGCTGCAGCGAGTCCTGGAGCTGAGACTGAGGAGATCTGGTACCAGAACTGGCGAGGCCAGTCTGGGGCTATCAGAATCACCTCGCCTTGTCCCTCCTCGCCTTGAGAAGCACCTTGTGGATCAAGGGAAATGGGGAAAGCGTAAAGAGGCCCGGGGTCCACTGCCTCGAGAAGGCATCCCCTGCAGCGAGCCCTGCTGAGGGCGGGCATGGAACAGTCTCAGCTGCGTTCTCCCTGGAGGAACAGGTCCACCTGAGGTGTGCCCCAATGGGAGAACAGATGCTGTACTACCTCCGGCAGGAGAGACCACTCGTGGGATGCAGCCCCTATCCGGCTCAGGGCATGGCCAGGGTGTTGGAGGCTCCTGCCACATGAATGGCTAGGAGATCCGCCTCAGGCTGCGCCACAGTGACCAAATGCGGAGAGCTTCCTTGCATAGAAGCATGGAGCCGCGTCCCGCCCTGGCGGTTTAGATAGAACATGGTCGTGGTATTGTCCGCCTGGACTCGGACCACTTGACCCGGAGGAACGGAGCAAAGGCGGTGAGAGCTAGGCGGACCGCCGGAGCTCCGGCAGGTTGATTGGCATCGGGACTCCCGTGGGACCAGAGGCCATGAGCGGTGTTCCCCCAGATGGGCACCCCAACCCATCAGAGAGGCATCGGTCAATAGAGAGACCGTCGGCTCGGGGCGGACGAATGGGATGCCCTCCTGCAAATGATCTGGAACGGTCCACCACTGGAGAGCGTTCCACATCCCCTGAGTCACTGACACAAGCTGGTCCAAAGGATCGCGGCGTTGTGACCACTGGCTGGCCAGTCCCCACTGAAGGGGACGCATGTTCCAGCGGGCCCAACGGACCACGCTGGTGCAGGCCGCCATGAGACCCAGGAGGCGCAGGAAGTCCCGGCAGCGCAATTGCCCAACCAGAAATGATCGGGCAAGAGGAAAGAACCCCGCCCTGTCCGCCGGAGCCGCCCTGGCTCAAGAGAGTCGAGCTGCGCCCGGTGAATAGAATCACCTGCTTTGCCTCGAGTTCCGACTTGGCCTCGTTGATAAGGAGGCCCAGTTGAGAGCAGACCTGGAGGGCCAGATCTCTGGACCACTCCGCCTCCTTCCTGGAGGGAGCTGCTATCAGCCACTCGTCCAGGTAAGGGTACACCCGGACCCCTCGGCGCCGCAGGAATGCTGTCACCACTGTCATGCATTTGGTGAAGACCCTGGGAGCTGGAGACAAGCCGAAGGGCATGGCTTGGAACTCGAAAAGGGATTCTTCCGCTCGGAAGCGAAGGAATCTCTGGTGAGACGGACGGATAGGGACGTGAAAAAACGCGTCCTGCAAGTCCAGAGAGCAGAACCACACGCCGCGTTCCAAGGATGGTATTATCTGAGCCAGAGTGACCATCCTGAAGGTTCGAGACCTTAGGAACTTGTTTAGGTCGTGTAGGTCGAGAATGGGGCGCCAGCCCCCCGTCCGTTTCGGAACCAGGAAGTACCTGGACACAAACCCTGGGTCTGAAGGAGGGTCCGCCACCTCTCTTATCACCTCCTTCTGGAGGAGGAGAGCGATGTCGGCTCGACGAGCCGCCAGTGAGGCTGGGGACCCCGAAGCCCCGAGGCGGCGGCTCTGAAGGGTGGTGCCTGCTCGAATTCCAGAGGCAGGCCTCTTCCCACCACCTCCAAGACCCACCTGTCCGTGGTAACAGCGGACCAGGCGGAACGGAAGTGCCGGAGCCGCCTCCCCGGGGGACCCAGGGTGGCAGGCACGGAATGGGCGACACCCTCAGCCCGTCACTGGGCAGGCTTGGAGGAGGGACCGGCCGAGGGACCTCCTGGGCCTTTCCTCCCTGCCTCCTGTTAGAGGAAGCCGGCGGCTTGGGTTTGGGATGCCAAGGCCGAGCCTGCTGGCCCTGACGTGCTGGGCCGGCGCCGAGGCACAAGGACGTAAAGGGCTTAGGCTGCGGTTTGCGGCCTTTGTCCTTCTGAGCGGAAGAGACCGAGTCCAAGGTAGCATTGGACTTCTCGATCCTCTGCAGGTGACCTTCCACCCCAGGGCCGAAGAGGTCAGTCCCCAAAAAGGGAACATCCGCCAACTTATGCTGGGTATCCGATGTAAAGGTGGATATCCTCAGCCAAGCCCCTCGACCATAGCCACTCGCGGCCGCCACCGATCTGGCACATGAGTCCCTATATCCAAAGCAGTCTGGAGCTGCTGTTTGGCCACTGCCTGCCCTGGTCCCGCACCTGCTTAACCGTAGTCTGCAGATCGGCGGGAAGATGAGGATGACCTCATCCAGGGAGCCCAACAGGGCATGAGAAAAATGTGCCATGAGGGCGGCCGAACTGGACCTGACGAGGCCGAGAGAGGAGCGCAGCGTAGACTTTTCGTCGACATAGTCCAATTTCTTGGACTCCTTGGCGGGAGGTTTGTCCACATCCTTGGCGTTCGACGCAGAAAGAAAACGCGTCGGTAACCAACCCTCAGCAGAGGGTGTTCAAAAACGGACAAGGAACCGGTAGGGACCGCATACTTCCTGGCCATCCTGGCCGAGGCGCAGGGCAGGAAGCAGGGCGCTGCCAAAGCTCCAGTGCCGGACCCACTATGGCCTCGGCCACGGAAGAGCCTCCGTCGGAGAATCCCTCGGTCCAGAATCTCCGTGAGGGATACCTGGCCCGTTTGGAAGCGGGTTCGAGCTCCATCCGGTGGACTCGAGATGAGCGAAGCAGTCCTAGGAAGGACGACGGGCTATCGTCCATTGACTGACCTCCTGAAGACTCCAAGTCCAGTCGCTTGGAGAAAAGGAGAATCATCTTCGGACTCGGAAGAGTCCTCGAAGAAACTGCCTCTGGCCTGAGCCACCCTTCACCTGCAGTGGGGGTCGGGAGTGAGGGTAACTGACAACGATGGGGTAGACCCTTAGCCGGCCGAGAATCCTTGGTCAGACTGATGAGTGGCTGTGGAGGCGGAGGTTCCACGCGGTCAATTGAGCAGCTGGTTTGGCAGACAACCCGGCCTGGGTATCAGCCTCGGATAAGTCGAGGGTTGTGTCGGCAGCTCGGTGAGCAGGCCACTTAATGGCGGGAAGGCGGACGAAGTCGGCTTACTCCCGGCCAGGAGAGATATTGCAACATAAGGTCCTCGTGCCGTCGGCGTAATTGGCCTTGAAGCCTCCCTGCGTCAGAGGGCGAGGAGCGGCCAGCCAGCAACGCCCGCTGCAGCAGTGCCGAGACCGCCTATGGCCAGTGAGATCGGCTGGACAGCGAAGAGGTCGAGACCATGAGTCCGAAATTTCCGAGATCGGTGCGAGGTGTCGGCTGGAACGGCACTCGCCCGGCTCGGATGGCCCATCCGAGCCCACAGGATCCCCAACTCCTCCCGGGAACCGGGAGAGGGGAATCTCGGCTGCCAAAGGCGACATAGCCCGTCCAACGGGTCGAGAAAAATCTCGACTGGCCGGTGGGGAGTCTCGGTCAACTGACCTGCGGACGGGACACCGTGAGGCCAGTGGCAAGCCGAGCGGCCCACTTAAAGCCGACGGTCGACGACTCGGGAGAGGAACCTTCCCGCCTCCCAAGAGCGCCGACGGAGGGACTTACCCTGTCCTTCTTTTGGACCGAGAATAAGGTCCAGCAGACGTGAGGCCTTCTCCCTTAGTGGAGAGGGACAGACAAAGCTCCTTAAAAGAAGCCGTGTAGGAAGAACCCAGAGAGAGCGGGATAAATGCTGCGGCCGAGGAAGATACGGCCCGCGCCGCCTCCTCTTCGAGGGCGACCATCCGCTCGAGCTGATCCGCCGAGCCCGCCGCCGCGGACACCGCCAACCGGGCCTCCTTGGACTTCACCGGAGGGAAACGCTTCTCGGGATGGCCCAGTTGCAATCGGGCAGCACGGTCTTCGAGGACGTAGGCCGAGAAAGATGAGCACAGGTCGCAAGCCTGCGGGTCGTGCTCAAGGCCTAAGCAGTAGACACACGTGGAGTGTGGATCCGTCCGAGACATCTTCTGCCCGCATGGGCATCTCCGAAATCGGAGTCGATTTGTCCATCGCGGCGCGGGATCGAAGACTAGAAGTCTTTTTCGCAAAATTTATTTTTAAATCCGCAAACGGAGAAATAGGAACCAGTCTCAAACGCAGAGCGTTAAGGAGGGAACCTGAGCTTCCAAGCGGTAAGGAAGATCTGACGTCATGGGGCGGAGCCGAGAGTTATACCACCCGGGTGGGTGGGAGGAGCAAGCTTGAAGACCTTCCGGCAAGATTTAAAGCGGCAAGGATACCTGCCAATGAGTGTGGATGAACAACATATCCATGTCCCTAGAACAAGTGGTTCACCTCCTTATTCAAGGACCATTCGTGCGGCATCTCTCCTACTCAGCTGAGAGCATCCGCCAGCCAACTGTTCTCTCCTACGACATGGATTGCCAAGAGATCTGTATCTAGGCCATGCACGACTGTCCAGGTACAGACAGCCTACTGACAGAGAAAGCGAGCATGTTCCGCCTTGTCTGTTCTGGCAGGACATGGTCATGGTGTTACTCACCTGGACCTGCACGACCCGACCCCTGACTAGAGGAGCAACTCTGTCAGGGCAAGCCAGACTGCATAGAACTTAAGCTGGCTAACGTGGCAATGTGACTCCCAGGGTGAACAGAACCCATGGGCTCTGTGGTTTCCCCCAGTGCGCTCCCCACCAGAGATGAGTCTGTTCTTAGTGTGGTGGTCAGTTCTGGGTGGACAAATGTGATTCTTTCCCCCAGGTGGTCTGGAATCAGCTACCACTAGATAGCATCCCACAAAGTGTTCCCACCAAAGGCACGTAATAGGGGGGTACAGCATACCCTCCCCCAAATGTTTCCAGGGTACAAATTGTGTTTTGAGAGTACGCCACACTCCTTGCAGAAAATCATGGAAGTACGCATTGTTTTAAAGGGGTATACCGCACAGCCACAAACAGTGACTCAATCACTCAACATAAGTAACACAATAATACAAAATATTCTTAGCGTGACAGACACACACACACACACACACACACACACACACCCCAGTGTGTCACACTGTCACTGACTGACATTTACTTCAAATTTAGAAATGCACATTGCATCCATTGTATTTGCAAGGCAGGTTAGAATCTATGAACTCTGATAATCCTTAGTCCAGTCCATCCATTCCAGTCCTCTGCTTGACCCCCAACCCACACCACAATCACTGACTGACTGTTCTGGGAGACTACTCGAAGAAAGGAAAGAGTCAAGACTATGCGAACTAGCAAGAACAGGACAGGAGGCAGCAGAGAGACAGCAGAGCAAAATGGGCACCTTCCCCACCAGGCTCACGGCCTGCCACAATGCTCCCTGTCACCCCATCACAAGAGCGAAATACTTTTTCGAACTAAGGACTTTTAACACTATCGATCAGGTGATGAGTGTGGTGGCGGTCATCAGCGAGATGTGAGAGTGCACTGTCTGGATCTGGGCCGGGGGAAGGGGTATCCGGCAGCACCGCAGTCCAGTGAGTCTCTTACCTTGGAGTCCAGGACTCCTCTAGTCCATCCATCCTCACCCTGTCCAACCAAGACAGACAATAGAACTCCATCCATATCCGTCTCTGAGTGAGCACTTAAGCCCAGTGAGGCAGGCAAAGGCAAGATTAACCTGGCTGAGGCCAAGCCCTGGCCCCCACCCCCCACCAACCCCAGCCAAGTAACACTTCCCTGGACCCCACCCGACATGCAGGGACAGATGGGACAAATCCGGTGACTGTGGTCTTGGTGGTGACAACCAGTGCAAATCACGGTGACTGGCTACTGAACAAGAAATGGTACAAGTCCAACTGGGCCAGCGTGGAAATTACAGCACGTGGGTGGCGGCTGCAGGTGCACTGCTGTTTCTCAGAATACTTGGTCAACCAGCATGGGCCACAGTGGGACTCGGGAGAGAGGGACAGACTCGAAGTTGATTCAGCAATCACTACTGAAGGTCCAGGCACTGATGGCCCCTCCAGGATGGGATCGACTAGCTTCAGAGAGATATGGGGAGAGGAAGACTGGAGAGAGCAGGGGTGTCAGGGAGGGCCCTAGAGTAGACCAGGGGGGACAACAGGCCGTGCAGACCAGGGAAGGGAGAGGGACTGTACAATCTGCCATCGCCGGCCGGAAATGAACAAAATTTAACTTCAGGACTGGGTTGGACAGTACCATAGCTTCGGAACTAGTTTCTTTCACGGATTAGAACATGATGGTGCAAAAAGGAAGCCTGCAAATGGGAAGGGAGACCAAACCAGACAAACTACAGCAACCACTACCCAGGACCCACCCACCAAGGAATGTGGACTGACCAGTCTCTAGACCACACCACCACACAGTGACTGCCAAGGACTGGAAGGAAGTCTGATTTCATTTGGAATGGAAGGCCATTTCGAGAGAGAGAGACAGTCTCAGACAACTGCACCCCACCTCCACCCATTCTGTGGCTGACCAAAAAAATACCAACCAAGGCCTACCTGATTTCAGGTATGTGGTGCCAGTGGGGTACAGTAGCTGGTTTCCTCCTCAGTCTTCAGCATTCCAGGTCAGTCTCTCCAAAGCCAACATCGATCGGGCGGTCAGGCTAGTCAGGGTATCTATGTTGGTTCGGGCCAGGGGTTGCAGTCGTTCATTGCGTTCTCTCTCTCTGATTCTTGTCACTCTTCTCTAGTCTCTGCAGTGCAATCTCCACACAGTTCCCTCACAGCTCATGCCTACACTGTAGAGGTGCCGCCCACACTTGAGATGGTGCATGGGGATAGTGTGGATTTTCTGTACTGTGCACCTGTGTTCCAATCGGGTTTACCTGGCCGGGGGAGACAGATGACGACCCTGGACCAATCATCCACTGGCTGCTGAGGAGGAGGAGGAAAAAAAACCCCACAATTTTCCAGCAGCACGAGTCTGCATGTAAAGACTCATGTGCCTGCATTCTGAAAACTTCGGTCAGGCTTCTTTACATGCAGTGTACCCCCTGCTCACATAGATGAATGTGAATTTTGATTTTTTTTTTTTTATGTGACTCATGTACATCTATGCGTGAATGGGAACAATGATCCCACATCGGCTGGGCCACTGACTGGCTGGTCCAAGTGTCCACGGCGCTGGGACCACTGACAACCCAACTTCCACTGCAGGTGGTGCATCCTCCAACAGGCTCAAAAGACTACACTGGTGCAGGATGCCATGCACACCAGCAGCCTCAGGAGATGCCCGGCAGAGCACAAGAGCCCAACCTGAAATGACTGGACAAAGGAGGCAAGATCCAGTGTCTGATCTGCATGAAGATGGGCCTTGGCACACAGGGAATCTAGTTCTGCCCCAATGAACTTGATCACCTGCGTGAGTACCAGTTTGAACTTGTCCGGGTTGACTAACAGGATCAAGTCTCAGCAGGTCTAGAGAGCCAGATTTCTGGACCCATCCACGGCCTCTTTGGAGAGACCAACTAGCAGCCAGTCATGCAGGTAGGGATGTATTTGACACCTAGGTACATCAGCTAAGCGTCCACCACTGCTATGCACTTTAAGACCCTGGGCACTGAGGAGAGGCCGAAGGGCATGACCTGGAACTGGTGCAGAACCCCTTCAGCTCAGAAATGGAGGTGTCGGCAGTGGGACGGACAGTCTGCGATGTGGAAGAATGCATCCTGGACATCCAAGGAGCAAAACCACATGCCCTTCTCCAGAGACTGAATGATATGATTCAGGCTGACCATTCTGAACTTGAGCTTCCACATGAACTGGTTCATATACTGCAGATCTAGTATGAGGTGCCAGCTCCCTCTGTTTTGGAACAAGGAGGTACCTGGACACATAACCCTGACTAGCCATAGTGTCCAAGACATGTGCTATTGCCCCTTTTAAAAAGGAGCTCAGCAATATCCTCCTGAAGGACAGACCGCATGTTCTGCAACACTCTGGACTCCCACGGCGTGTAGAGATGGTAAGATGGGAGCACCTCTAAGTCCAGAGGCATACCTCTCCCCACGATGTCTAGAACCCACTTGTCCATTGTGATAGCAGACAATCATGGCAAGAAATGACACCTGACCTACGAGGAGAGCAGACAGGGACAGGATGGAGGAGGGATGACACCCCCCAACCTGTCATTGGGCAGTTTCTGCAAGCGCACCTGCAGCTGGAGAGGCACCACAACCCCTGCAACCCCCTTTAGGACCCTGGCTCCTGGACTTTGGGGGGGGGGGGCACGCTAGGCCAAGTAGTGCCCCTTCTGGGGCTGCTGCCAAGGAAGTTGTGGCTGAAAGAATCAGTACTGGAAAGCTGTTTTTTAGGCTTCTTTTTATGTCTTTCTGGGACGATGCCATAGAAGCCAAGGAGGTAGTGGACTTAAATATGTGAGAGATAGTCTTCCACTCCAGAGCCAAAGAGGTCTGTGCCCAAGAAGGGGACATCGGCCAGCTTGTGCAGTATCTCTCTTAAGGTGGGCAGATGTAGTCAGGCCCCAAGATGCATGCAGACTGCCACCAAAATGGCATGGGTATACAAATCACTGACATCCAAGGTTGTATGGAGCTGGTGTTTAGCCTGTGACTGACCCTGGTCTCTGGTGACAGTCACCAAGGACTACTGCTCAGCCAGTAGGTGAGGGAGGATCACAAATACTGCCATCAGGCAGTGACCAAACCTGGTCATCACGGCATAACTTGCCTGAAAGACCGAAGGATGCCACAGTGTACACCTTACGAGTGGCATGGTTAGTCTTGCTGGACTCCTTGTCCAGAAGTCTGTCCACATCCCCATTCTCCCAGTTTGCAGAAAATTGTCAGTCACCAACCCCCCTGCAAAGGAATGGTCCGAGAACCCTGAAGGGAACCCTGTGGGAAGCACATACTTGTGGACCACACAAGTAGAGGGTGCCGGGCAGGATGCTCCAGGGCCGGTCCCAGAATGGCCTCAGGAAAGACAACCCCTGCGGATTCATCCCTGTCTAGAATGTCAGTGAAAGGGTACTTAGCCCTTTTCTGAACTGACTAATGGAACTGACATGGACTGCGAAATGTATTGGAGAAGCACCCCTAAAGACACCAGGAATTGCTCAGTACAGAACCCCACAGCTGATCCCTGGTTGAGAAGAGTCTCAGAGATGGCCATGGATACACCACATGCTGGCCAACACTGACCAAAAGCATGGAAAACTCAACTGTAAAAGGAGGCAGTTCCCACAGCTGGCCAGTTGGGGACACCGACTGAACCATGTCCTCCTGGGTGAGAACCAGGGGCACCTGGGTCCGCGAGATTGCCTCCAACCTCATCTAACAGTGTGTCAACAGGTTTGAGTAAAATCTCCACAGCCTGCTCGAGCAGAGCCAACGTCGACTGGCTCAATGGGGGTGCCGAAGAGCCCTCGACTTGCCCGGCCATCCTCTAAGTCAAGAGTCGAGGGACTGAGAGGACTGCAATCTCTAAGTCTCTCAACCAGCACTGAAGGCACTTATGCTTGGAACCACGTTAGGCATGGCTGTCTGGCTCTGATGGATGACCCTCTAATACTGGCCTTAGCGAACAGTGCCAAGACAGAAAACGTGTCCACCATGGCATCTGCCGCTTCCACCTCAAGGGTCGCAAGCTGCTGGGCAGATGCAGCTGCAGGAGAGGCCTTCGTGCTGCCCTAAAGGCAATCCATCTCCTGTTCCAAAGGCCAACCCAGTGACAGCTGGAACTTCTGATCCTCGAGGGACTCTGGAAGCATGGCTAGACAAAAGGCCATACTCAGCCACATTATGCTGCCCTACAAGTACACACACACACACACACACACACACACACACACACCATGTGGGTCAGTGGCAGCCAGCAACAAATGCAAAACTTAAACCCCAGCTTCTGCTGCTCCATCGAAGCTCTCTCGAGGGGAGTCAAAGGGACCAAGGAAATAACTATAGCAGAACATGAAAACTTCAAACTGAAGTTTGCCTGTGGTGCAGAGAATCCTAAGCAAGAGCCATGAAGGAGGTGACCTGTTCTTTCCAGCAGAAAGAAAGATACATCATGCGGCAAAGTCAGGGGATATACCACCCAGGTGGTGAGAGAAGTTCAAAGATGTCCAGCAAATCTGCACTATTCAGAGGAACTGCCAGAGTGTAGCTAGTGAACTAGAACCATGCCCCTAGAAAATAATTTCGTAGCCATGGTTTTAAACCATTTACCCCGCAGTTACATAGATGCTTATGGCCCACCTAGACTGCCTATTAGGGCACGTAACTGTGCTTCTTCAAGCTTCCCTAGAACTAGGTGGTCCCCCCCCAAACTACCAGAATCCCCTTATGCCAATCCCAAGCATTAAATCCTGCAACTGTTTCTGCCCCCACCACCTCCTCTGGCAGGGTGTTCCATTTGTCCACCACCCTCTCTTTGAAGAAATTCTTCCTCATGTTCCCTCTGAACCTCCCTCTAGTTTCATTCTATGTCCCATAGTCCTGGAGCATCTTTTTCTATGAAAAACTGTTTTCCTGCACCTTGTTCCTCCCCATGAGGTACTTATAATGTCTCAATCATATCCCCCCGGGAGCACATATTTAGGTCTTTCAGCCTGTTCTCGTAGGTTCTATAATGTAATCCTTGCATCATTTTGGTTGCCCTTCTCTGAACTGTCTCCACCCTGTCTGCTTCCTTGCGTAGGTAAGGTCTCCAGAACTGGACACTGTACTCGAGGTGAGGCCTCACTAATGTGTTGTATAGTGGAATTATGACCTCCCTTTTCCTGCTGGTGATACCCCTGCCTATGCATCCTAGCATCCTGTCTGCTTTTCCTGCCACCTTATTGCACTGACTCCCTACCTTGAGATCATGAGCAATAACCCCTAGGTCTTTTTCCTGCTTGGAGCATTCTATATCCTCCTTCCCCAGCTGATACACTGTTCCTGGGTTTTTGTGCCCTGTGTGCATTAATTTGCATTGGTTTGTGTTAAATCAACTGCCACTCCCTTGACCAGTCCTCAAGCTTCTGCAGATATCTCCTCATTCTATCCACACTCTCCAGCGTGTCACCCTGTTGCACAGTTTTGTCTCATCAGCGAACAGGCAAATTCTCCCTTCTAGGTCATCTGTAATGTCTCTGAGATGCTGAGGAGGACTGGACCACGCACTGATCCCTATGTGGCATCCTACTGGTCACCTTTTCCTCTGTGGAGCGACAGCCATTTACTACCACCCTCTGTGTCCTGCTATCCAGCAAGTTCCCCACCCACTGCACCACCATCCTACCCACTCCCATGTTGCCCAATTTGTTTAACAGCCTCCTATGCAGCACAGTGCCAAAGACCTTGCTGAAATCCAGGTAGGCCATATCCACTGCCCCCTCACCCCCGATCCACCTCTCTTGTCACCCAGTCGAAGAATTCAATGTGGTTAGTCTGGCACAACCTCCCTCTGATAAAACCATGTTGCCTTGAGTCCCGTAGACCGTTGGCAACCAGGTGTTCAACTGCTCTTTCCTTCAGTAGTTTCTCCATGATTCTCCTCACTACTTAGGTCAGGCTGAATGGTCTGTAGTTTACCCACTTCTGTACAGGGAGACTACACCAGCTGTCCTCCGGTCTTTGGGTACATCTCCTGTTTCCAGTGACCGGCTTAACAGGCTTGCCAGAGGTTCAGCCACCACCTCTCAGCTCCCTCTGCACCCTGGGGTGAGCCCCATAGCTTTATAGACTCTTGGTTTGGAAGTTGGTATCGAGTCCCCTAATATTGTGTATATTCTGTTTTAATGAAAAGTTCAAATTGTTAGCTGTGGCCCTCACTAGTTTATACATGAACTTTATATCCCTTCTGACACGCCTACTTTCTAGACTAAATAATCCCAGTCTTTGGTTCCTATTGTCATAAGGTAGGGCCACAATAGGGTGGACAAGCTTAGTAGTTTTTCCTGCATTTTTTTCTAATTTGTTCATGTAATTTCTTATGTAACAGGGCAAGATTCTTGACAGCTGTAGTCAAATTCAAAATGTAGTCTCACAGAAGATAAGTACAGTGGGGTGATAACCTGGTCTGGTCTACTGATGAAGGCCTATCTAATGCATCCCATTACAGTATTTTGTTTGCTCTGTTGGTAGCACTGTAAAATGTGCCTAAATTTTTGTTCATTACTCCTAGGTCTATTTTTCCTCACAGCTGTTCCTCAGCATCACTATGTTCGGGTAATATACACATATACACAGACTGTGTGTGTGTGTGTGTGTATGTATGTATGTATATATATGTGTGTGTATATATATATATATATATATGTATATATATGCATGCAATGGAAGCAAGTGTAATAAATGACTTATCTGCACAAGAGCAGTTTGACCTCAGGTAACCTCACGAGTGGCATAAGCCAGGTGTCTGAGGTCAAACTGCTAGAGTGCAGAGAAATCCTTTATTACACAAAAGTTTTCCATTGTATATTCCATTTATGCAATTCTTGTTTTTGCTTTTGAAGGGGGCATGTTAGTACAAAAAAGTGAATAAAAATTGAATTTTCTGCCATCTTTTGTCGATTATAGGAAATCTAAAAGGAATCTAGAAATGAAACCACTCATTTTGTAGGTATTTTTATGCTGAACAACTTGTGCTCAAAGTACCATACTATCATTTTTTATTTGCATTTGTTTGATGAAAAAGTGCACAAAAATGGAAATTTGTTTTTCACTAATCATAAAAAAATCTAAAAAGTATCTATAAATGAAACACCACTCATTTTGTAGATATTTCTGTGCTGAATGAATTGTGCTCACAGTACCATGCTATCATTTTTCATTTTAAAGTTATCTGCATTTGAATATGGTTAATACTGCTACCGAGGACGAGCATTCAAAATGACAAGCACTGTATAGATAAATGGCTGATGACACAAGCACTGTGTGGATAAACGGCTGATGACATAAGCACTGTATACATAAATGAAATTTACGTACACAGTTACTCAAATAAATGGATTTATCACACTGATCATCTCCACCCCTATTGCATGCACAGAGAGAGAGCGCGTGCGCTCGCAAGTTGGGCAGTCTAGGGGTAGGGGAGAATGCAATACACTGAGTGGACTACCCACATCTAGTGCTTCACTGACAGTTTCCTAAATGACTACTTCTGCTTGCAACTCCACTTTACTACCTCGTGACTACCTTATCTTGCAAATGCACTTGACTATTTTGGTAACCTTTATTCTCAACTTGTTTTACACCACTTTCAAGTTTACTGATGGCTTGATGTGTAATGTTGCTTCATCTTGATGCCCACAGCTTGTATTTCTGTATTCTGTTGCCTGAGTTATAACTTTGTTATTCATGGTTTATACACCTATAAAACTGTATGCTTTCACTGTAATGCTCCCTGGTAGTTTCTAAAAAACAGGCATTTTTTTCCACACTTCTTACCCAGTTAACAAAAAACTAAATAAGTAAATTAACTAAATAAACCAAGGCATAAAATAAGCGGGTTCGTATCACAATTTGCGACACAAGATCAGTTAAAAGCAAGTCAAATCTGGCAATGATTATCAGTCATTGCTAATCATTGCCAACTGGTCCTGGGTCCTGTAAAAGTGCCTTATTAGGCACTGTCACTTTTACATTTTTTTTTTGTCCTGGTATCTAGATGTAGGGGCCAGATGGGGTGCACCCCAGGGTCCTTAAAGAACTAAGAGAGGTGGTGGCTGAACCTCTGGCTATCCTGTTCAGCCAATCACTGGAAACAGGGGAGGTACCCAAAGACTGGAGGACAGCAGATGTAGTCCCCTTATACAAAAGTGGGAACAAAGAGGAAGCTGTTGCTGATGACACAAAGCTCTGTAACAGAGTAGACACACCAGAGGGTGTAGACAGAATGAGAAGGGACCTGCAGAAACTTGAAGAATGGTCAAGGGTTTGGCAGTTGAAATTCAATGCAAAGAAGTGCAAGATAATGCATATGGGGCACAAAAACCTGGCACAATATATCAGTTGGGGTGAGGCTATAGCATGCACCAAGCAGGAAAGGGATCTTGGGGTTGTCATCTCTGATGACCTCAAGGTAGGGAAACAGTGTGACAAGGCATCAGGTAAAGCAAATAGGATGCTGGGATGTATAGGCAGGGGCATCACCAGCAGGAAAAGGGAGGTCATAATTCCGCTATACAAGACACCAGTGAGGCCCCACCTGGAGTACAGTGTACAGTTCTGGAGACCATACCTACGTAAGGACATAGACAGGTAGAGAAGGTTCAAAGGAGGGCAACAAAGATGGTGCATGGGTTGCATCACAAGTCCTATGAAGACAGGTTGAAGGAACTGAACATGTACTCCCTGGAGGAGAGGAGGGAGAGAGGGGATATGATAGAGACATACAAGTATCTTACAGGGAGGAACAGGGTGCAGGAAAACACTATTTTTAAGCGAAAAAGATGTTTCAGGACTAGAGGCATGGGATGAAGTTGGAGGGAGGGGCGATTCAGAGGAAACATGAGAAGAATTTCTTCACAGAGCAGGTGGTGGACAAGTGGAACACCCTGCCAGAGGAAGTGGTGGGGCTGAAACAATCACGGGATTTAAGAATGCATGGGATAGACATAAAGGAATTCTAGAGGGCAGGGGTAAGGGGAAACAGACTTCTAGGAAAACAAACTGAACTTACAAGCTCAAATGGGCAGACTAGGTGGGCCATAGGCCCTTATCTGCCGACACTGTCTATGTATCTATGTATCTATGTATCTATTTTTTGTCCTCCTCCATGCCCCACCCCATGAACACTGAGCTGATCCAATTGGTCCAGTGATGCTCCTGCTCCCCCCACACCTGGTCTCTGCGCAGGAGAAACGTGACTGTCCTTTTGCAGCGCACCCAGAACAGGAAGCAGGCGCTGGGAGGTCGAGCTGCAGTCCAAAGCTGAGTTATCTTTATTTTTGATTTTTTGTTTTTTATCGTCGTCGTGCCGTTGTCCAGTTTAATTGCATCTTTTTGTTTTGCAGGTGATCGGAGACAAGCCGGAGCCGGGAGGAGTGGTGGCCGCACAAAGGAGCTGCTGGAGGGAGAAGGCCTGGCAGAGACCGCCAGAGGGCACAGGGGCAACCTGGATGGAGCAGAGAGCAAGTGGCTGCATCGCGGGGCGAGGCACGGTCGGACGGGCAGATCCAGAGGAGAGCAGGAGCTCAGGAGCAAAACAAGTAAAACCTTTTCATTTGGTTGGGGAGCTGGAGGAGGGAAGAGGGGCACACGGACTTCAGGGCACAGGTGGGAGGGACAGCGTAATGGCAACACGAATGGGCAAGGCCTAGAGCTGGACTGTGGGTGGTGGGAGAACAAGGGCATGAAAGGGTCACTCTGCCTTGAACTTTAAGTTTGTTCTCAAATTCACTGCAAGCAGGGCACACACAATTAATTGCAGTGAACAGAATAAAGACTATGTGCCCTGCTTTGCAGAGATTATGGGGGAACCAGAACTTACTGCGACTGCTACTATGCTGTGTGCCCTGCATCTTTGCAGTGAACATCTGGGAACAGAAAAGACTAAGTAAGCAGCCCTGCCTACTTTGTGATCTCTGTTACCAGAAGTAATGTGCCCTCCTAGTAAAGTTGTGTGCCCTGCCCTTGACTTTGCAGTGAATTTGGGAACAGAAAGAGAGACCAAGTAAAATGTACCCATATTACTCTGGTGCTGCGGGATCTGCATTGGCTACCAGTCCAGTGGCGGATCACCTTCAAAGTTGGATTACTGACTTTTAAAGCCCTGCATGATCTGGGCCCTGACTACCTGAAAGATCTCCTGATTCCTTACCTCCCGGTGAGGTCGCTCCGCTCAGCCGACGAGGGGTTGCTAGAGATTCCAAGGGTCACATTGAAATCAGCTGGTGCCCAGGCTTTTATGTTTGCGGCACCAACCCTTTGGAATTCTCTACCACGTCGGATAAGGGAGTGTTCGATCGTGGGGAGCTTTAAAAACAGGCTCTTAAATCCTTCTTATGGAATAAGGCATATGGCCTTGATTGATGTTTTGTACTTGTTTTTAACAGTTTTTATATTACTGTCTGTTTGTTCTGTTTGTATTTAATCTTTTTAGAATGCGCCTTGGTTTTGGAAAGGTGCAATGTAAATAAAGTTTATTATATTACTACTATTACCCTGCTTTGCAGAGATTGGGGGAACCACAACTTATTTAATGTGCCCTGCTTCATCTGCACTGAACATTCTGGAACAGAAAGAGAGACCAAGTATTGTGCCCTGCTTTGCAGACATTTGGGGAACCAGAACTTAATGTGCCCAGCCCTGCTAATGTGCTCTTCATCTGCAGTGAATATTTGGGAACAGAAAAGACTAAGTCAAGGTGCACTGCTCTGCAGAGATTATCTGTACTCTGCCCAATATTTATTGTGCCCTGTTATGTTGTGTGCCCTGCATCTGCAGTGAACATTTAAGAGACTCAGGGAGTTATGGTCCCAGTTTTTATGCTGGGGCAGGGGTTCATTATTTAATTTGTCAAGACTTACAATGATCCATGCTCATGGTCACAAATTCAGTCTGCTCTGGCAGATATCCTATCTTGGCTCTTGAATTTATGTGCGCTGCTGCACAATTGTTGTATTTCTCTGGAAATGGCTAAATAAAACAGTATCAGTCTCAAACTTGTGTAAATGTGTATTTTATCAATACAGAGCAAGATAAGTATATTTTACGGAGTTCTGAGCAAAAATATGAATTTTTGGTAACTGCTAATCAACTTCAGCCAATTGCTAATCATTTTTACTTTGATTAGCGAAGGCTGCTAATCAAGTCTCCGACACTAATTTATGCCTTGTAAACGGATAACAAATTAGACATGACTTCCCAGTAGTGAACCCATGCTACCAGTTGTCCTCTATGCCCAAGATTTTGGTCTGGGCCTCCATATGCTCCCTAGCAAAGGACTCCATCATTCTGCATATAATGGAGAGAAGACTGATGAGTTTGTAGTTCTGGGTACCCAATCTAGATCCATTCTGAAGACAGGCACCACAGTGGCTCAGCCAGTCATTTGGCACCTTGCCAGATGTGAAGGATGTATCGAACAGGTGTCTGGTGATGCTAGTTCTTTAACTATCTAGGGAGAAGGTCATCAGGGTCTATGGATTTATTTGCATCAAACCAGATTGTGTGTGTGTGTGTGTGTGTATATATATATATATATATATACACACACACACACACACACACACACACACACACACATACATACACACACACACACACACACACACACACTCTCTCTCCTTGACCTGCCTATTATTTTTTATTTATTTATTTTTTAATTCTTACTTTCCCATCCTGGCACCTTCTTGTATCTGCCCAGTGTTTCCATTCAAGTAGAGATGTACGTGAATCATACAAATAATTAGAAGTACATCCCTAAGCCTCTGGGTACATGCATACAAGGAAATCATTTTTACCACCAAACCTGATACAGGAGAGATGACTACAATCACCGTCTTTACCCTCCAAAAGAGCAAGAGAGGGTACAGAGCACCTCCAAATACCATAACATCATGTGAACTGTGCTGCCCAAGCCACCCTTTCAAGCTGAGTTGCCCACCCACACCACACTTCTCAACTACCACCCCCCTTGCCCCCTGGGGTGGCGCTGGATCAGGGAAGTTCCCCTCTCACCAGAGCACCTAAAATGGTAGAGAGGATAAGGTGGGCATTGAAAGGCCCCAAATGTACCTGATGTCACAGTGCAGGTTCAAGGCATTTATCCCAGTTTGCTCCCTCACCTGCAGAGGCCTGCACACAGCTTGTGACTTTCCACTCTGAGCAGTCAGTCATCAGCCCTCTCCCCTATTCTCTGCCTGCATTTCCACCTGACATCGGGAACATTCCTGCTTTTTTTTTTGCCAACAAATCCGAATGGATTCTAAAGTGCTTTGATGTTTAAGCAGGGTACAGCAGGTCTCGTTTTCATCAACACCCAACTTGTGTACATCAGCTTTGCTTTATCTGAGCTAATGGAGCATATAAGTCTCAAAAGCTAGACTCTGACAATTTCTGTTAGTCCGATAAAAGGTATCAATAAAAAACATGGCCCCCCCCCATCAACTTGACTAACAGGGCTACCACATTATTTTGTGATACAATCTGAAAATAGTCTGTAAATGTATTTGCTCATAGTGCAGAAAATACAGGTTACTCACCTGTAACAGGAGTTCTAGGAATGGTATATGTTGTTCATCCACACTGTCTGGCAGGTATCCTTGCCGCTTTAAATCTTGCCGGAAGGTCTTCAAGCTGGCTCCTCCCACCCACCCGGGTGGTAAAACTCTCGGCTCCGCCCCATGACGCCAGATCTGGCCCGCTGGAAGCTCAGGTTGTGCGTTGAAGCCGGGGAGGTCGGGTGGGTCGTGTGGATGAACAACATATACCATTCCTAGAACTCCTGTTACAGGTGAGTAACCTGTATTTCTAGGGACATGGATATGTTGTTCATCCACACTGTCTGGCAGACTCCTAGCAGTTCTCCGGGAGGAAGGAGGCAAGGCGCACACCCCTACTTAGGGAAAGAGAGACTGGAGAACCGAGGCCCCAAAACCAGCATCCCGGCGTGACTCAAGGTCGATGTGGTAATGGGTAATAAAGGTGTGTGCTGACTTCCAGGTAGCAGCCCTGCAGATTTCCTGGATAGGGACGTCCCTGGAAGCAGCCACCGATGCAGCAGTATGCGGGTAGAATGAGCTCTTATCCCTCTGGGAGGCACCATGCCCGCCAACTTATAGCAGCGATCTATGCAGGAGGTGACCCACCTGCCTATCATCCGCTTGTCTGCAGGTCTGCCAGGTGGCCAGGTGCGGCTTCAGCGTAGGTGACAAACAGCTGGCGAACCTCTCCCCGAATTTCAGCCGTGCGCTCCTTATAATAAGCGAGCGCCCTTCTAGGGTCCAAAGTATGGAGCCTGTATTCGGCCTCCGAGGTGTGATTGGGGTAGAACACCGGCAGAGTCAGCACCTGGTTAAGGTGAAACTCCCGACACCACCTTCGGAAGGAATTTCGGGTGGGGGCACAGGACAACCTTGTCCCTGTGGAAGACCAGGTAATGAGACTCGATGCAGAGCGCCTGGAGCTCTCCCATCCTTCTGGCTGACGTGATAGCCACCAAGAAGGCGGTCTTCCATGACAGGTGAGAGACCACACCTGTGCACTGGTTCGAATGGCTTGCCCATGAGCTTTGCCAGTACCAGCAGTAAATCCCACGGAGGTGGAGGTTCTCGCACCGGAGGAGAAATGTGATCAAGGCCTTTGAAAAAGCGACAGACCACCTTTTCCTGCGCCACCGACTGCTCCCCGGCCCGCGCCCGGTAAGCAGAGATGGCTGCCAGGTGCACCTTTAGGGTCGTCGACCTAAGCCCTTGACTAGAAATGGACCATAAATAGTCCAAAACGCTTGCCACAGAACAGGAGGAAGGGTCCAAGCCCTTGCCCTGACACCAAATGGAGAATCTCTTCCATTTGAAGGCGAGCATTTTCTGGTCGATCTTCACGGACACTTCAACAACATTGAGGACCTCGTCGGAAAGACCCAAGGCCTGGAACTCTAGCCGCTCAGGAACCAGGCTGTCAGGTGCAGGGATTGAAGGTCCGGATGGAACACCTTCCCCTGATTGACTGAGAGCAGGTCCGGGCAGCTGGAAGCTGCCTCGGGAGCCTGGAGCTGAGGCTGAGGAGATCTGGGTACCAGAACTGGCGGAGCCAGTCTGGGGCTATCAGAATCACCTGCGCCTTGTCCCTCCTTGTCTTGAGAAGCACCTTGTGAATCAAGGGAAATGGGGGAAAGGCGTAACAGAGGCCCGGGGTCCAGAGCCTCGAGAATGCATCCCCCTGCAGCGAGCCCTGCTGAGGGGGGCGGGCATGAAACAGCCTCAGGGGTCGCGTTAAGGGTGTGCTCCGTGCTCTGAGCACAGTTTGCCTCCACAGGAGCATGTTTTTAAAGTAATTTCCCCTGCTATCTGTGCTCCTGCTGTATACTAGGAGCACAGAGGGGGACCAGTACTGAAACTTGTCGATGGCGCGGTTTCTTATTCTTGAACTGAGTGAATAAATGTGTGTTTTTTTTGTAGTGCAAAAAGGGGCTGTGTGTCTTACTATGGTTACAGTGGATTGCAAAGAGTAAGGGGCCGTGTTTTTTTTTTTGCGTTTACTTCTAGCGGGAGTTTTCAGTGAAACAATTGGTGTTTCTTTCACTCAGTGTAGTGTAGGGACGGGCTACCTCTGATCGCTCACCGACTGGCTGGCAGTTCCATGTATTACAGTAGCGAGAGCGGCAAGCGTGAGGAGAGGAAGAGAAGTGAGAGAGGAGTAGAGCCAAGAAATTGAGGAGTGGATCCAGCCTGCATTATTTCTTCCAGCAGCAAGCTTAAGGAAAAAGGTATGTTGATCTCAGCAAATACATGCTAATTGCCACAAAACTGAACGTTGATGTGCGCAGTGCAGTTCGCTGCATTTAAATTTAAAGGAGATGGGAAACAAAATACTGGTGTTTATAGCTGCCGAATAAAACAGAAACCGACTCCAATTTTAAACGGTTGAAACTTGTGGCATGAATGCAGAATGCTATCGGCATCAGCTTCACAAAAGGATGATGATGACATACTCCTGGATTATGCAACTAATGCCAGGCTAAAAATGACTATGTGTGTCATCTGGCTCATTCCTTCGCACTGCTTGGCACGCTCTGACTCCCATTTTTAAGAGAAAAAGGCTGTTCAAACAGCCAGAGGTTTGAACATCACAGAACAGCATGTTTGTTAATATGCCTGTTAAAAAACATTCAGTAATGACAAGCACACATGGAGGCCACTGACTGTTTATGTTTTATTCAACAGCTGTAAGCACCAGTACTTTAATAAGGGTGTCACACGTTAAGGTTACATGTTTTCTTGGTGGTCGCGGACTGGTGCACAGGCTCAGGATGGATTGGATCAAAAGTATGCTTTAATGGTGGTAGATGTTTGCTGTAGTCTTAGCTAATGTACTGCTGATGTGGGGGGGCAAAGTGGCTGCTGTCTGCATACTAGTACTTCTATTTTGCTTTGTTTGCTTACGTTGTGTGTTCGGTCATCTCATGTACAGGACCGATGTTTGACTCCACTTCACCATCTCAAGTATACTGCTGCTGACTGCTGTATTCTAACGCTGAATTGCTTGGTTTGGTGGAAAGCGTTAATAGTGGTAGACTAGTTGTAATCTTTACGAATGGACTGCGCAGTACTGCTGATCTGTGTCTGATGTATCGAGTTTGACAGTGGGGGCGGGGAGAGACAGTACTATTTCTGTTTTAATTCGCCTGCTTGTGTTTGGTCATCTTATGTACAGGTGCTCATGTCTGATTCCACCCCACCATCTAAGCGACTGTTGCATTCTAATGCTGAATTGCCTGGTTTGGTGGAAGTGTGAAATGGGAGGGGGTGGGGTCATTGTAATGCTTAATTTGGTTTGAATTTGGAAGTGTGAAATGGGGAAGGGTGTATCACCTGTTCTGGTATGCTACTTCTTTGTATTTTAACCTTTTGCCAGCTCAACTGCCTAAGCTGCGGTGTCTGCTCATGAAGTGGTGTATCCCAGTAGTCTGCTGTGACCTGACCATGACGATCAAGATGAATCCAGCCCTTCCCTCGAGTCTATTTCTTATGTTCACATCATTTTTTTGTGTGAAAGGGTAGTTTTGGTTGTCATGTGGCATGGTACTGGCAGTGGGTGTATATGACTCAAGTGGGGTGGGGCCAGGCAGGCAAGGCTGCATGTGTTGCTTGTCCAAAGGACAGTACTGTTAAATTTGGATGTGTCCTTTCCTTTTGCCACTGCCTGCCTCTTGCTACTGCCTTATACCCTGAAGGTATCCTCTAATTAGGTATAGATTGGGGTGGGGCTCCATCCACATGGTGTTTTGTGATGTTTGTTGCCTTTGTTTTAGCTGTTTTGGGGTGGAGTAGACAGGGGTAGACTGGGGGAGTCTGTCAAGGTGTTTTGTGTTGGGGGTTGGTTAGAACTTGAAGAGTGGCAATGGCCATTGGATTGGTCCAAACAGTGACAGTGTAAGACAAGCAACTGACTTTCGTTATGATGTTTTACCTGAGGGCATGAATTGAGGCCCATTTACAGTTTTTGGTGTAGTCTAGCTGAACATGATTGTTGGCTGCTAATGTATATTTCCTGATGCTACGCAGTTGCATATAACATTTTAGTGATATATTGGCAATCCTACACGTTAAAATTATTTTAATTCACATACCCTTTAAAAATATCACTATGTGCATAGGAGCACATATTCAGTAGACAGAAGCACACATTTTGGGTCTACGTTTTGTCAACATGTGCTCCTAATTTTCGAAGGAGCACACCTTGCCAAAACCTTAATGCCATCCCTGAACAGCCTCAGCTTCGCGTTCTCCCTGGAGGCAAACAGGTCCACCTGAGGTGTGCCCCAGTGGGAGAACAGATCTTGTACTACCTCCGGCAGGAGAGACCACTCGTGAGATGCAGCCCCTATCCGGCTCAGGGCATCGGCCAGGGTGTTGGAGGCTCCTGCCACATGAATGGCTAGGAGATCCGCCTCCAGGCTGCGCACGAGTGACCAAATGTGGAGAGCTTCCTTGTATAGAAGCATGGAGCACGTCCCGCCCTGGCGATTCAGGTAGTACATGGTCGTGGTATTGTCCGTCTGGACTCGGACCACTTGACCCCGGAGAAACGGAGCAAAGGCGGTGAGAGCTAGGCGGACCGCTCGAAGCTCCAGCAGGTTGATGTGGCATCAGGACTCCCGCGGGGACCAGAGGCCGTGCACTCTGTGTTCCCCCAGATGGGCACCCCAACCCATCAGAGAGGCATCGGTCGATAGAGAGACCGTCGGCTCGGGGCGGACAAACGGGATGCCCTCCTGCAGATGAGATGGAACGGTCCACCACTGGAGAGCGTTCCACATCTCCTGGGTCACCATCACTAGCTGGTCCAATGGATCGCAGCGTTGTGACCACTGGCTGGCCAGTCCCCACTGAAGGGAGCATGTGCCAGCGTGCCCAACAGACCATGCTGGTACAGGCCGCCATGAGACCCAGGAGGTGCAGGAAGTCCTGGGCAGGGCGCGATTGCCCAACCAGAAATGATTGGGCAAAGGAGGTAAGAACCTCGGCCCTGTCCGCCGGGAGCCGTGCTCTGGCTCGAAGAGAGTTGAGCTCTGCCCCGATGAAGAGGATCACCTGCTTCGGCTCGAGTTCCGACTTGGCCTCGTTGATGAGAAGGCCGACTTGAGAGCAAACCTGGAGGACCAGATCTCTGGACCGCTCCACCTCCCTGTCTGGAGGGGGCTGCTATCAGCCAATCGTCCAGGTAAGGGTACACCCAGACCCCTGGCCCGCAGGAGAATGCTGTCACCACTGCCATGCATTTGGTGAAGACCCTGGGAGCTGGAGATAAGCCGAAGGGCATGGCTTGGAACTCGAAGAGGGATCCCTCCGCTCGAAAGCGAAGGAATCTCCGATGTGACAGACGGATAGGGACGTGAAAGAACGCGTACTGTGGGTCCAGAGAGCAGAACCACCGCCCGTGTTCCAGAGATGGTATTATCTAGCCAGAGTGACCATCCTGAAGGTTCGAGACCTTAGGAACTTGTTCAGGTCGTGTGGATTAGAATGGGCGCCAGCCCCGTCGTTGGAACCAGGAAATACCTGGACCACGAACCCCAGGTCTGAGGGGATCCTCTACCTCCTGATCACCTCCTTTTGGAGGAGGAGAGCGATGTCGGCTCGACGAGCCGCCAGTGAACTCTGCGGACCCCGAGTGCGGCGGCTCTGAAGGCGGGCCTGCTCGAATTCTAGAGGCAGGCCTTTTCCCTCACCCAGTACCCACCTGTCCGTGGTAACAGCGGACCAGGCGGAAAGGAAGTGTCGGGCCACATCCCCCGCAGAACCAGGAAAGGTGATGGGAGTGGGGCGACACCTCACGCCGATCACTGGGCAGGCTTGGAGGAGGGACGGCCGAGGGACCTCCTGGGCCTTCCTCCCTGCTTCCTGTTGGAGAGAAGCTGGCAGCAGGTTTGGGATGCCAAGCTCGAGCCTGCTAGCCCTGGCGTTGCTGGGCCGACACGCCCGCTGGCGCAGAAGGGACGAAAGGAGCTTAGGCTGTGGCTTGGGCCTTTGTCCTTCTGAGCGGAAGAGACAGAGTCAAGGTAGCACTGGACTTCTCGATCCTCTGCAGGTGACCTTCCACTCCAGGGCGAAGAGGTCAGTCCCCAAAGGGAACATCCGCCAACTTGTGCTGGGTATCCGAGGTAAAGGTGGATATCCTCAGCCAAGCCCAAGCGCTCATAGCCACTGCGGCCCCGACCTGGCACATGAGTCCCCGATGTCTAAAGCAGTCTGGAGCTGCTGTTTGGCCACTGCCCTGGTCCCGCACCTGCCTGACCATAGTCTGCAGATCTGCGGGAAGATGAGGGACAACCTTATCCAGGGAACCCAACAGGGCATGAGAAAAATGTGCCATGAGGACGGCCGAACTGGCCTGACGAAGGCCGAGAGAGGACGCAGCATAGACTTTTCACCCGGCATAATCCAATTTCTTGGATTCCTTGTCGGGAGGTTATCTACATCCTGGCGTTCGGCGGAGCGCTGTCGGTAACCAACCCCTCAGCAGAGGGTGTTCAAAACCGGACTGGGAACCGGTAGGGACTATACTTCCTGGCCATCTGGCCAAGGCGCAGGAGCAGGAAGCGAGGCGCTGCCAAAGTTCCAAGGCCGGACCCACTATGGCCTCGGCCACCGGAAAGACCTCCGTAGGAGAATCCCCTCGGTCCAGAATCTCCGTGAGGGGATACCTGGCCCGTTTAGAAACGGGTTCGAGCTTCATCCCAGTGGACTCTGAGATGAGCCGAAGCAACCCTAAGGAGGACGAAGGGCTATCGTCCACTGACGATCCTCCAGAGGACTCCAAGTCCATACGCTTGGAGAAAAGGGAGGACTCATCCTCGGACTCGGAAGAGTCCTCAAAGAGCTGCCTTGGGCCTGAGCCACCCTCCACCTGCCGAGGTCTATCGGGAGTGAGGGTGACAGAAAGCCTATGGGGCAAACCCTTAGCCGACCGAGAATTTTAGGTCGGAGCCCCAACTAACGGCTGTGAAGGCGGAGGTTCCACCAGAATCGGTGGGGCAGCTGGAACTGGCCGAACAACCGGCCTGGGAACAGGCTCCTCGGCTACAACGGGGGGTTGTTTCGGCCGCTCTGGTGACAGCCACTTAATGGCCGGGGAAGACGACTGGGTCAGCTTATTCCCGGTCAAAAGGACTGTTGCCACATGAGTTCCTCATACCTCCGGCGCAACTTGTAAAGCCTCCCTCGTCCGAGGAGGAGGAAGAGAAGAAACCGCAGTGCGAGACCGCCTATGACGGGATCGGCTGGACATCGCAGGATGTCAGAGAGCCGAGTCCTCGGCTAGGCCGAGACGGCGAGGGAGGTGTTGGGAATCGGCCTCCCTCGGCTCGGACGATTCCACGAGCTCCGGAACCCGGCAGACGAAACCGACAGGATCCTCAACTCCCACCGGGGAACCGGGGAGAGGATTCTCAGCTTCTCCAGCCGACAACCCGTCTAACTGGTCGAGAAAAATCTCGACCGCGTCGACGGGAGTGTCGGTCAACTGACCTCACTGGGACACCGTGAAGCCAGTGGCCGAAGCTGAGGGGTCGACCGAAGTCGACTGTCGACAAGAAGGGGAAGGGGATCTTTCCCGCTCCCAAGAGCGTCGGAGAGACTTACTTTTGCTCTTTTTGGACCTGGAAAAAGGTCCAGAAGAAGTTGGACCCTCACCTTTCGTAGAGAGGGTCAGACAAAGCTCCTTAAAGGAAGCCGAGTATGAGGCACCTAGAGAGGGTGGGACAAATGCCGCGGCCGAGGTAGAAGCGGCCTGCGCCGCCTCCTCTTCGAGGGCGATCATCTGCTCGAGCTGATCCGCCGAGCCCGCCGCTAGACACCGCCAACCGGGCCTCTTTAGATTTAACCGGAGGAATTCTTTTCTCGGGGCGCCCCAGTTGTAATCGGGCAGCACGGTCTTCAGGGCGTAGGCCGAAAAGGAAGAGCACAAGTCGCGAGGCCTGCGGTGGGTGCTCAAGGCCCAAACAGTAGGCGACATGGAGTGCGGATCCGCCCTAGACATCTCTGCCCGCAGCGGGCACCGGAAACCGGGAGTCGATTTGTCCATCGCAGCCACGAGGGGAAAGAAGACCCAAGTCTTTAGCAAAACTTTCGATTTGAAATTTCAAAGAATTAGGAACCAGTCTTGTACGCAGAGCGTTAAGGAGAGAACCTGAGCTTCCAAGCGGTAAGGAAGATCTGGCGTCATGGGGCGGAGCCGAGAGTTTTACCACCCGGGTGGGTGGGAAGAGCCAGCTTTAAGACCTTCCGGCAAGATTTAAAGCGGCAAGGATACCTGCCAGACAGTGTGGATGAACAACATATCCATGTCCTTAGAAGTACTGTTTGCAGTCAGAGGACGAAATCAATCAATCGATCAATCAAAATCTATTTATCCAGGCGAACATCATTGAGCAGAGCTCTTTTGCAAGATGGACGTGGTTAGAACAAGGTCAGGGTATCATTCAACATAAAAAACAAATACATGTATATAAGTAGGTAAACACGTTCATATTGATGCAATATAGGTGATTCAATGACAAGGGAAGGGAGACAAGAAAGAACCATAACAGAAGAGGATCCAAATTACAAGGGGTCAGGTCCACCATTGATAATTACATAAATACAACTTCATATAATCCAGGTTCACTGTAGAGAATTACCAGATAGACCAATTACCTGAGGCAATCACAGGGACCAGCCATGAAGATGGCATAAGGGAACCACCAACCAATGACAGATGGGGGTACCAGGAGGGCTATGTAATGTAATAACAAAAATACCTGAATTACCTAAAGCTTTGAAGTAAACTTCAGAGAGTATCGTCAACAGTTATCGAAATAGGAATGGACCTTTCCTCTCTGATTCAAGAGGTTAAAACAGAGATGTACAATTTTTCAGTATGATAGAGCCGAATCTCCATTGAACAAAAATTTGGTACTCAAGGTAGGGCTTAGCATACAAATTCCTACGACTGTTGCAATCAGAGAACGGAATCCAAATATATGACAGAAATTAGATCAGAAGCTGGGGATCTGGTTAAAGATGCACCGAAGATTGACCAGGCTGTTGCTAACATGTACAGGGTTTATTTGGTCAGACAGTTCATAAACCGGACACTCTAGAAAGGTTTTTGCATCATTTGCATATTCTGGAGATTCCGGAGGAAGAAAAATCTCAACCGGTATCCCCCATTACTAGATCAGAACTTCAGTCAGCAGTTGCTTCTCTAAAAAAACAAATTTCCCCCTGGTCCAGATGGTCTATTAGAAGAATTCTATAAAAAGGTGATAGACAAGCTCCTCAACAGCTTAGTATGCGTCTAATGATAACCTGGCAGGGGCTGCACCTTTTCCAGCATCATTAGCAGATGGCCTTTTTTGTATAAAAAGGGAGACAGGCCTCCAATCATCTAAAGCCATCCCATCAGTTTAATGTAGACTAGAAATTGTTATGCAAAATATTATGCATCAGATTGGCAAGGATTGCTCAGTACATTATATCCCCAGCTCAGACATGTGCTGTCCCTCAGTGATCGAGGATTGATGATCTCAAATGTGTAAAATAAGTTTTTACTTCCCAGACACCTCAGGTTATCTAATAACAATAGACCAGTATAAAGCATTCGATGCGGTTCCGCATGAATATCTTTTTTGAGGTTTTAAAAAAGTACGGAATTCCAGAAACCTTTATTCATTGGATTCGAATTCTGTATAAAAATGTTTTCACCAGTCCAGTGGTAAATGGGAGGGTAAGAAAGCACATACAAATTCAGCATGGGGCAAGACAGGGATGTCCTCAGAGTCCTATCCTTTATGTTTTCACTATTGATCCTTTACTGCAAAGACTAAACACTGCAGTTGGCATTACACACATTATGGGGCCAAAACAGTTGGAATTTCCAGTAGCACTGGCATATGTCGACAATGTCACCATAATGGTGGCGGATGTACCTTCAGGCGAGAGAGCCCTGTAAACTACTTGGGTTTTCAGAAATATCTGGGTTAAAAATTAACATGAGTGGTGGCTTAGTCGTACATAGGGCAGACATCCCAAGGGTTGACGTCTCTGGCATCTCAGTTGCCGGGCCACCAGTTAGAATCCTTGGAGTTCAGTTTGGCGTAAATGATCCTGCTACGTTGAACTCTGAAGAAGCCATTGCCAAAGCGGAAGAGAAAACTGAACAGTGGAAATCTTTCCCTATGACAAAAAAAAAAAAAAGGGTGTACGTTTAAAACGTTTATTTTGCCACTATTTTTATTACTCAGTTATATTTTCCCTCTACCAGTGAAGCTGGAAGTTAAAATGTATAATATTGCATTCCGTTTACTGTGAGGAAGTAGATTAAATCCAGTTTGAAGAGTTGTTACTTACTGGCCTGTCAAACAGTGAGGCTTGAACATGTTCAATCCAGTACTTTCTCTTCATGAACTATGTGTATTCAAATTTTTTGCCCATTCTCTTAGGGAAGCAACTGCCCTGGGCCCCCATATTTAGGGAAAGGCGTTAATTTATTTTGGCAGAAGTGGGAAATACTGCAATGGGGTGTATTCAGAGGCATTCTGCAGGGTTCTGTTGCATATTTATTGGAGTTATTTCGAAAAATAAAGGGGTGGAAGGCGACTCAAAATGAGATTAGGCACATGGTTAGGAAAGAGATGCATAAAAAAAGTCTTCTATACCAAATTTTTGGGTACAGCAAGCTTTAGTCTTCCGAATGGGATAAAGATCAAAGAGGTAACAGCACAACTAGTGGAGGCTAGGGTCCCCCTAAAATGTGGGATACCTTTTGGCTATGTTGCCACAGCCATTGAAATGTGAGGGGTAATCCTTACCATAAAGAAATGTCTGAAAGAATGTGTTTAAGACACATAAGGGTTGTGCAGGTATATTAGAGACTATGCCTCATTTGCATTCTGATTGCCCTTACATGGATGGATTTTGGGAAGGTCTGGCGGACACTTGGGAGTATACTCCAGTTTAGGAATTTAACATATGAATCATTAGTATTTGGCTAGTATGGGAAGGAATGGTTCGGGTTCCATAGAGGCACCCTTGGAGTAATTTTTGCAATAATTAAATGGGTAATATGGCAGAACAGATACCAATATGTATTGCAGCAGAAAAGGACAACACAACAGGGGGTCGCTGACTGGATTTCAAAGGAAGTAATAGCTATATGGTTGAGGGAAAATTTGTCTCTTCCACAGCAAATTATACATGTGTGGTGGAGGCATTGGTTAAAAGTTGTTGGTTAGAGTTTTATATAGCTATCATTGCATGAGGAAAACGATTTAACATAGTATGAAATTATGCATTAATCAATAAAATGTCAACTATTTTTCTCCCCCAATTGTTTAATCAGGTGAGACACGCTAAGCTGAAAGCTTGTTTACAGGTGCAACCTGGGAGCACAGGGAAGTTAAGTGACTTGCTCACAGTCACACAGTATAAGTGGGGGCTGTGGGATTCAAACCCAGGTCTCCAGATTTGCAGCTCAGAGCCTTAAACCACTGTACTATACTGCCTCCCTAATTTAAATGTGGAGCTTGGGGTTTGTGCTTATGTAATGATTAATAATTTATTTGCAGTACATTTTCAATTTTATAAAGTATTAAGAATTTATGTTTGCGCAACTCTTTAGGCTGTTCTGTACTTATAAAATTTTGGGAGGTACGGATAATTTGCAAAAGGTTAACTACCAGGCCTTTTGGGAGAGGGCTGATATATTAGTCCACACCATGGAAGGATGTGGTACCCAACCTGTATGGGGATTGCGAAGGTATGGAATGGGACAGGCGGGTTACACATGGGGAACTAAGTGAACTATGGAGATAGCTCAATGTGGTGCTGTAATTCAAGGGACACTGTCAGCCCCCTTACGTCTCAAAGTGTCCCTAGTTTAAAAAACATTTTGCGATTGCCAGATGCCAGAATTCTGTTAAGATTGTTGATGTAGCTAGTAGTCTGATTCAGACTCTTATTTTCTTTAAAGTGAAAAATTGTCTGCCTAACATGCTGGTGTTATCACACCCAAACAGGTTTACATTCCTTGATCAATTCCAAATGCATCTTTCCTGGACTTTGCAACACCCACAAAACAGTCTAGCCCCTTATAATGCAGTGGGAATTTAGGTGGCTACTGCTTTATGAGTGACTGCACTGTCTGGGTGCGTTTCTAATGCACAGGAAGTACGTAGTCAGAACAGAACCAGGATTGTAAACAAAAACAAGGTTGTTTAAGCAATAAACCACGACAGGGTGTTGGTGATGCTGGTTTACTGCGCCTGGCGTGGTTTGGTCCGCAAGACGCGGGCCGGTGACTCGCTCTCGTCGAAGTGGGTAAACATCCTAACTGTCAATTTATTCTGATCTCTAAATGTGTGGTAAAATGTGAATAGTAATTTAATTGTGATAATTTGTTGTGTGTAAAAAGTAAGGAAGTAGTGGAATATCCTTCCATGCAAAAAAATAGTCCATACAGTGGGTTTGCTTGTAACATAAAGAAGTGTTTATTTTTTTGTGGTTTAACATTTGCGTTTAACTTTTACAGTGAAGCAGAACAGTAGTTATGAACAGATGTAGTTTTAATATGTACTTTTAAGCAATATATATATTTTTATTATTTTAGAAAAAGTGTTGAATGATTAGGTATTATAATTTTAAAGCAATATTGTTATGAGGTTAAAGTTCAGTATCTTTCTAGCTCCAGCATTGTTATTTGCTCACATGTGATGCTGTCATGACGGCGCTTTGTTTTTGTGTTAGGATTGGCTGGTGTGGGCCCTTTGAAGGGAAGCGCCGTGTTTGAATTCTCCTCTGCGGTAGTTGGACGTGCTGCGAGCGGGCTGTGTGTGACGTTAACACTGGGGATGTGAGGCAGAGGGACGAGCTTTCTTGGTGGCAGTTCGAATGATTTTTGAGGTACTGGATGTTTTTTTTTTTTTATTTTCTTGTTATCGCCGTCTTCGGCTGTAGTTGGACGTGCTGCGAGCGGGCTGGTTGTCAAGTTTAGGCTGGGCATTTGAGGCAGAGCAACGGGTGTTTGTGGCGCTGTGCTGTTGCTTTTCCGCCCGATGGATTTTCCGTTTTATTTGCCGTTATCGCCGTCTTCAGTTGCTTTAAATATTGCTTCCAGCTCTTCATTATCGATCAAATCAAAACTTGTTTGGGCTCATATTTTTTGAGCGATCGGTTGGGGTTTTCATTACCGCGATGTACAATGGCGGCTTTAGGATTTATCAGCGAAGTCGGAGTGTTTTTAATTGGGTTGCAGGCGCAAGGTTGGCACAGCTGGCACTTTTTCTGTTGGTAATGCTGTATTTACAATCAAGAGAAAAATAGCTAGCCAATGAGGGATATCCATTTTTTGATGCATTGTATAATTATAAATATACATTACCATGCATTTCAGTTCTACTAAGCAAGGAGACAGACAAAACAAACAGCAACATCAGTGAATTATAGAGAGGGTAAGCAATCAAAATGTGGGGTTTCAACTAGAATATGATGAAAAACAGACTTGACAGTGTTGTGCATATTTTAGTAAAACTTTGTAAGTACGTTTTTGTTGTATGTACTCTTACCAAGATTAGCTGTATAACATAACATGTTTTTTCAGGTTCCGTATATGAATTTGTTCAGAATCTGTAATACTGTATAAATCATGAATGAATTTGCGTCGTTACGTTAAATAAAAAATTCCCCTACTCTTTTCAGGAAGTGCCATGGGATCTTTAGCATCCACTTTAACCAGCAGAATAATCAGGACGGACCATGGTTTAAAGAGTACAGGAAATCATTTCTAATTGACAGCCGTTTATAATGTTATTTTCCAAAATGATATCAATATAACTAAATGAGGCTTATGTAACTATCTGAATAAAAATGCTGTGAAACAGTATTTTGCATTGTTTTGGTTTTATAGGGAGCATTCTGTTACGGTTCTCTTCAAGGAGCCAGTGATTTGGAGTTTAAACTATGTCATGATTTATGTATAGAACTCTAGGCAGGGTTCTGATAGGTGAACAGCTCATGCTTAGCATTCTGCTCACAAACCGTGACAGTCAAAACTCCATATTACTGGCTCTATGAAAAGACCTGTGCAGAATGTTGTCCATAAAAATAAAAACTGAAAACACGTTTCACATTAATGCTTATTCGGGTACAGTCAACTATGGATCATTTGGACATACACATTTATTTTCTGTTACTAGGAACATTACATATAGCTGCCAATTAGCACAAATTTCCTGTTCCCCTTTAATGTTTCAACCGAAAGAAGGAACCTCTAACAGCACACTGTCCCCCAAACACCGTGCTGAGGCATCAGTATGGTTATTTATAATTAAGGGGAGAGTGGCCCGTGCAGAGCTACCAACACCACTTTCTGAAGCATCTGGTGTTCACTGATGGACTCCCTGCCAACTACTGACCAGGACCAACCCCGAATAGCTTCCGAGATAGGTGGGATCAGGCTCCAAGGTGGTACGGCTGCAGACCATAACTGATGCATTCGTTAAGTACAATGTCCAAACAGTCGGATATTTAATTTTTGTTGACCAGGTAGGGTGCACTAGACAAGCATTTGCTGTTTCAGGCACAACCAATAAGTAACAACAGGGTTCGATAACGACAGCTTTAGGGAAAATGCTATGGTAATACACAAGGTACAGACAGAATGTACAATACACATAGTATTTAAACAAAGTAGTGCTGGAGTATTACACTCAAAGGCAAACGATGAATCATAATACAAAAGACAAATGAATCATAACACAAACCACTAGGAGCAGGAGCATATTGCCAATTTTAAGTGGGAGTGGTACCATTTTCTAAAGGTACTGTTAGGGGACACTGCCTGATGCTGGATGGTATACTAAAATGCCAGCAGAGGAGGCCTATTGGTCTTGTGTCAGCTCGATGGTCTGCACCCATACTGGGTGCCGATTTTTGCTGCTGTCCCCCACCTTCTCTGTCCCCAGTCCAAGATGTCCCACAATTACAGTATTCAACAATTTGGGGGCAGAGATTGAGAAAGTTCTCTCGCCTAATGTAGTCCTGCTCCTTGGTATGACAAGTGGGTCAAGGTCAGAGGATCTAAGTAGAGAGGCATTAGAGCATGTTACTAGAAGGGAGAGGCAAGTGATACTGGAACCTGGTTGTGAAAGCTGCTATGTATGATACCGCCCAGGGCGAGATGACATTGTACGTATCGGGGGAGCCAGTCAAGTTTAGTGTACAGAGTGCAGTAGTAGATTTGGTGGCTACTTGCTAGGCAAAAATGACAGATATTAAATGCCACATCCCACTGATGTAGCACAGAAGACAGGCAGGCCATAAAAAATAAAAAAAAAAAAATGTAGGGTCACTGGGCAATGGCGTGAGTGCTCACAAGTCCACCACCACACTGGTCACACAAAAAAAAAAAAAAAAAGGACTCTGCACTCCCATTCCACTGTTGACGAAAACACAACATTGTTACTCTGTTCATGAACATGTATTTTTTATTGTTAAAACATGAAACAGTGCACCTGAGTCGGCAGAGCCCAAAGACCAACCTCCTCAGTGGGGATACCTCCTTGGGCTCTGTTGGCTCAGGTGCACTGTTTATGTTTTCACAATAAAAAAAGTTTATATAGGTTCGTCAACACTGAGCAACAGTGTTCTGTCTTCATCAGCAGTGAAATGGGAGTGCAGAGTCCTTTCTTTTGTAGCCAGGCCGTAAGGAAGTTCAGGAAGCAGAATACCCTGGGCTGTGGTCATGCGGGCACTAGGGGAGAGGTTACAGCTTGCTCTGTATGCAAGCCAGAGTCCGACACCGACAGCACTACAGGTTGCCACCACACAGAGTGAAAAACTGAGGAAGGAGTCCAGTACCACACCCAAGTAATAAAAGTAAGGGACAATGGCCAAGAGTGTACCATTTTCACAAACAACTAGGAGAGGAGATGGGCTATTCTTTAAATGGAGGGTAGATCCAAACAGCATGGCTTGAGATTTGGTAGCGTTCATTTAGAATCTATTTTCATATAACAATTTTTGGATGAACTGTAGGACAGATCATTTACTGCTGATCTCATCACCATTCTGAATGCAGGAGAACACTAGATCATCAGCATACAAACTGCAGGAGCTCTTTAAGAAGCAGAGGTGTCCAGAGTTCATTATGAAAGGAGGAGCACATGGGTCCAAATAGAGAGCCTTGGGAGACGCAGATTTTCATGGGGACAGAATCACAGAGGAAGGATCCAAACCCGACATGTTGTCAGTCAAACAAACTTTTAAACCAGGGGAGGGCAATATCATATTCCCAGGGATCTTAATCTGTGACAAAGCAGGGTGTGATTGACCACATCAAAGGCCTTAGTAAGATCAATGAAAACATCACAGGTGAGCTCATCTTTGTCAAATGCATTAGAAATGCTATTGGTCCCAGTGGCGTTGAGGGTTAAGGCGCTGTACGCCACACCTTGCACCACGCTGGCGACCTGGGTTGGGGAGGCGGACTCGGGTCGTCGGTGGAGTCGGCGGGGGAGATAGGCTGGGCGTCCAACGACAGCTCGCCTTCTCGGGGAGGATTTGGCGATGCCCGACACACATGACCCGGAGCGGAGGCTCGAGAAACTGCAAGCTCCATTTGGGGATAGGTGGCCATTGGCAGCATGGAGCTGGAAGGCAAGGCCATGACATCGGGGGAGGTTACTTGCTGCTCTGGGAGGGAGAAAAACGCGGAAACAAGCCTGCCTCAGCTGGGAAGATGGGAGGACCATGGCCGTGCCCACGAGTTGCCTGTGCCCGCCCAGCAGACAGACGAAATGTGAGATTACGGTGTCTGAGCCCCCGCCGTCCCGCCCGGGTAATCAGCTGCTCCATGGGGCCTAGGGGTCTGCTTGGGTAGGGTTCCGGGCAGTGGGATGTCCAGTTGTCCCCCCTGAAGGGTCGGAGGTGGCAGGCTGGGGAGGAGGAATAAATAGTAATTTCAAAAAAAAAAAAAAAGAAATTCTATTGGTAAGGGTAAGCAGTGTTGTGGTGGTGTGATAGTTCCAACGGAAGCCACGTTGAGCAGGGGAGAGGAGATCATGAGTGCAGAGGCAGAGAGTTAGGTAGCAACTATTTTTTCTGACACCTTACCAAGAGCCGACAGGACTGCAATGGGTCTATAATTACATACGTTTTTACGGTTACCTTTTTGTAAACCTTTTACTATGTGCAACATCTTCCAGAGGCTGGGAACAATACCATAGGTGAGGGACAGGTTAATTCTTTGCAACAGGGGAGGCCATCTCACTGGCAGTAACTCTGAGGACACAGGGCTCAGTACCATCCGAGTCAGCAGATTTAGAATCAGGGATCTGCCTCAGAAGTTTGCTCACCTCTGATACACTGACTCTTTAAATAAAAGGGGGTGAAACTGCACAAGGAATGGGGGAGGAAAATAGAGAAGACAAGGGGAGAGGAAAAGCCCCAATTTAAGATGAGGTATCAGTGAAAAATGTTTTAAAAGCATTCAAAATGGTGAAGGGTTTGTTACAATCTACTCTATCGACATTAGTATCAGTGGGGGTACCGTCCTGATTTTTTTGGTTTTGTTTTGTTAATGTAGTTCTAGAAATGGCGCAGGTTGCCTGGAGAGGAATCAAACTGGGCTCTACAACAACTACTTTTGCTTTGGATGGCCTGTTTGCATTCCTTTCTGAGCTTTCTGTAATTTATAGCGGTCACTGACATACCTTGTATGAAGCCCAATATTTATCTCATTTTGAGGATGGATAAAAGATGGTGCAACCATTTACTTATTGGATCACAAACCCTCCTAGTGGTAAGGGGAGTCCCTAAAATGAATAAGTCTAGGAGGGTCCCTTAGGTGGTTTCACATGCCATACACAGTATACCAGGGAGTGATCACTTATGGCATCAGGTAGTATCCCAGAGCAGACTATTTTGTGACTTCGTTATGGTAACCGGCCAAGATAATGCAGACACTGTAGAGCTGGCATTACCGAGTGTCATAGAGCATGCACCATGAGAGCTTTTATTGCATTAGAGCACAGTTGTGTTTTAAGCGCTGCTGCAGGTGTCATAGCGTGGTGTTTCATACTGCTGCAGCCCTCCTGTGCCTCCCATGCGATCTCAGTGCTGCTGTGCGAGCTGAAGTGTTGTGTCCGATGTTATTTCTGCTGCTCCACAGGTGTATTTCTCCTACCCCAAATATGCGCCCCAATGAGGAGTTGATTATAGTTTGCGTGGGCTGCAGAGGACATAGCCCCCTGCATAACATTACTTACTAAGGTACTGCAGTGTTGTACTGGGGTTTGTTTCTAAGGTACTGCAGTGTTTTACTGGGATTTGTTGCAGTTCATCCATTAGTTTCTAAGGTATTGCAGTTAATCTGTGGCAGCTGTGTTTTGTTTGCATCTCAGGTGTGTTGTACATTTAATTGGTATGTTAGTGCTGGTGGACTGTGTGTTTAGTGTGGCTGTTTCTGTTTGTGCTGTCAGTGAAAATGCCTCTCTGATTTATTATTAAACGTCAAAAGGGAGGCATATTGCTGTTTCATGACAGCTTCATTTTCAGAAGAGAGCGTCTGTGGAAGGAAAGAAGTTTCTGGAAGTGCCTGGATTATGATAGGTGTAGGTGTCGTGCCAGGCTGCATGTCTGTGGGGAAATGGTGGTGAAGACTATTAGGGAGCATTGCCATGTTGCAAATGCTGAGACTGTCCATGAAGGAGATATTGGCTACGATAAATTAGAGAGCTGCTACTTCCACTGAGACAAGTCATCAGACTGTGGTTGGTTGTATTGCTGGTGTGTTTCATTCTGTGGATGGCAAATTGCCATCTATTCCTTTAATTACAGAATCATAGAAGCTTGACTGCAGAAAAGGACCATATTGGCCCATCAAGTCTGCCCTATTTTTCCCCCATACCTGCCCCAATACTCAGCCCCATATGCTTGTCCCATGCCCTCTTGATATCTTCCACCAATTTAGCCCCCACCACACTGTCTGGCAATCTGTTCCAGGGCTCCACCACCCTCTCTGTGAAGAAACACCCTCTCACATTGCCCCTGTATCTTTTTCCTTGCAGTCAGAGGCAATGCCCTCTAGTTCTGACCCCCTCCTTCCTCTTAAGTAAACCCTCTTCTCCCATTTTATTGAGCCCCTTTACATATTTAAAAGGTTCAGTCATGTCTCCCCTTTCCCTTCTTGTCTCCGGCGTGTACAGATCCAGCTCCTTACACCTCTGCTCATATGCCTTTCCTTGCATATCCTGCACCACCTTGGTTGCTCTTCTCTGAACCCTCTCCAATGCATTTATATCCTTGCGGAGATGTGGCTGTGTGCTCTCTGTATAAAGAAATGGATTATACAGAGAGCACACAGGTCAGCTGCCAGAACTATCCCCAAGTCTCTGAATGTGGGTTCCCTGGTCATCCCTCCCGAGTACACTGACAGAGACAGGTTAGCCTTTTCTGTTAGAAAGCGGCTGCAAGGAGGAGAGATCTCATTTTGTACAAGGTAGAATTTGAAGTACATGCAGCACTGCACCGACTGGGTTTGTGACGGGACTTTTAAAAGTTGTGCCCCTCTGTTTGTGCAGCTGTACACCATACATGGTATTCAGGTATCCTCTCTGGTTCCATCTGTGTTTCTGGTTCCTTTTGAAGATTTTACGGTCTGCGGGTTCCTATTGTGCTGTTTTTGGTGAACTGAATGGTCTTGTGTCCAAATCCAAGTCCTGAATCCATTCTGATCGATTCGGAACATGCTGCAATGAAATCCTTGCCTGTTTTGGAGTGTTCAGTTAAGGGGAATTTTTCCACCTGTGCCAGGCAGTGTGATGGAAAGTGCAGCAGCTTCTGGATGTGTCAGCTCTATACTTTGGATGAGAACTTAGCTTTATATATTAGGTTTCTGACTGCTCTTGCCTTTGTGCCACCTCAGGATGTTATAGATGTGTTCGAGGAGCTCAGATCCTGTGATTTATTTTAGCGAGCATGAGGACCTGCTTGTTCCCTTACTAGACTATTTTGAGGATACTTGGGTGGGTCATCCTCTAGGGCGGGGGCCGTAGACGGCCACTCTTTGCAGCTGATTTTTGAAACTGATCAAGCAGCTCAGTACGATTTATCTCTGACTATTAATGCCGTGGAGGCTTGGCACAGGAAGGTCAATCATTTCATCAGCGCCACTCATCCATCAATATGGAAGTTCCATTGTTTGAAGGCAGAGGAGCGAGTGAACTCCATCCATGCTCATTGAACAACTTAAGTCTGGTAAGGATGTTTCTGTGTGAAAGAAAATGTATAAGGACACTGCTGCATGTATTAAGGCAGTTGTGGAGGACTATGGTAATCGGCCGCATGTGGATTTTCTGCGGGGAATTGCATAGAATTTTCATTTACAGGTCTGTCTTGTTTGCTGGATGAACTCTGAGTGACTAGTGTGACTTATGAAGCAGTAACTTGTTTATGAACCATCTCTGAAGAGGGCACTTGTTGGTTTCCCCACGGTTTGGGGTATCACACTAAATTGGCTGCTACTGTGTGTAATGTTTGGATTCCCCGCTTCATTATTTCGCTTTGTGCTTTGTTTTATATTGAAACAAATATTGTTTGGGATGTGGATTGGTTAGTCGCTAGAGTATCTAGAGATCTAGGACACTGGCAGTGGACTTCAGGGGGGCAGACTTTATGGGCATGGGAAATATTCTCAAGGATCACTTGAAGGGGATTACCTCAACGACAAGAGTGGAAAGGAGATGGGAGGTCATAAAACGGGGACTTCATGAGGCAGTCAGGATCTGCGCTAAGTTGAAACGTAAGGGAGCAAGGTCACGTAAACCATGCTGGTGGTCCAGTGAGGTATAGGTAGCAGTCAGAGAAAAGAAGGCGGCCTACAAAAAATATAAAACAACAAGAGGGGATGGGGATAAGGAAATGTACCAGCTTGCATCTAGAAAAGTCACCCGTATGGTGAGGGGAGCAAAGTCCAGTAAAAGCAGCGGCTGGCACAGGGGATACATGGAGGGAAAGGGTTCTTCGGACATTGGGAACGGAGAAAAACTAAGAGCCATCTCAGCAGATTGAGATCAGAAGGAGGTGGGTGGAAGAGGCGAGGACCAGGCAGAGGTATTTAGCAGTACTTTGCCTGTGTGTTCACTAGGGAGGGATGGGATATCTACAAAGCAAGGCATGAAGGGGATAGAAGCGGCAGGGAGTGGGATCAGGGGAGCAACAGAAATGGAGCAAGAGGAGGAAAGGTACCCCAGGGTGTCACATCTGGATAAGGATAAAAGACCAGTAAGGGGAGGGGACATGATGCTATCTCCACCAAAAGGGTGTGGTTAGCCCTCAAGGCCCTAAAGAAAAACAAATCTCCAGGGCCGGATGGCATTCATCCGAGAGTACTATGGGAACTGGCGGACATACTGGCTGCACCCCTGGCGGAGCCTTTCAGCAGGTCACTTGAGACAGGGAGGGTACCTACTGATTGGCGAGAGGCACATGTGGTACCAATCCATAAAGGGGGGGTCGAGGGAAGTACCAGGTAACTATAGACCCATCAGTTTGACCTTGGTGGTGGGAAAATTAATGGAGAGTATACTAAAGGAACGATTGGGGGTGTACTTGGAGGAGGTGGGAGGTCTGGATAGTCGGCAACATGGATTTGTGCCAGGTAGATCATGTCAAACCAACCTTGTGGAGTTCTATGAATGGGTAACATCAGAACTGGACAGGGGTAAGCCTGTGGATGTATTATTCTTGGACTTCAGCAAGGCGTTTGACTCTGTCCCCACAATGGTCTGGTGGAGAAACTGATGGGGTTAGGGTAGGCCCTTTGATGGTCAGATGGATTGAAAACTGGCTAGCTGGGCGCACTCAGAGTAGTGGTCTGTGGGAGCTCTCAAACCTAGAGGTTGGTAGTGGGGTACCACAGGGCTCGGTCCTGGGTCCGATCCTGTTTAATGCATACATATCGGACATCAGGGAGGGTATAGGGTGTGAAATGAGTCTTGCGGATGACTCAAGATGGGAGCAGTAGTTGAGGGAGAAGAGGAGGATGGCCCTGCAGGGACCTGGACACCCTGGAAAGCTGGGCTCACACATGGAATTAAATTTCAATATCACCAAGTGCAGGTGTTGCATCTTGGTGGGAAATCCTAAACACAGGTACACACTGGGAGGGAGGCTGGAGGCCTCAATAGGGAAAAAGACCTAGGGGTCATGGTGGATACATGTATGAATAACTCTGAGCAGTGCAGGAGGCAGCTAGCAAGGCAAACAGGATGTTGGGATGCATCATAAGGGGATCACCTCTAGGAGCAAGGAAGTGATTCTGCCACTGTACAATGGACTGGTTAGACCACACTTTGAGTACTGTGTACAGTACTGGAGACCACATTTGAAGAGGGACATACAGCTCCTGGAGAGGGTACAGAGGAGGGCAACAAAGATGATACAAGGCTGGGGATTTGGACTTATGAGGACAGACTTGAGGAGCTCCGCCTGTTTTCATTGGAGGAGAGGAGAGACAGGGGACATGATTGAGGTCTTCAAGTACCTCAAAGGGAATAAATAGGAGTAAACATGGAGGGATCTTTAGACTAAAGCAGGGAGGTATCACCAGAGGGCATGGTTTGAAGTTGGAAGATGGAAAGGTGAGGGGAAAAGGAGGAAGTTTTTCACCGAGAGGGTGGTGGACCCTGGAATGCACTGCCTGGTGAGCTGGTTCAGAGATCCACTGTAGAGGGCTTCAAGAGAGGGTGGGACAGACACAGAAAGTGGATGTATCAGCTGATGGCCTGTCCCGGGGGGGTGGGGATGGATGATAGGGGTTTCTAGAGAACAAGGGATGGGAGGGTCTCGGCACCCAACTAAGGATCTAGGTTCGAGCAGACTCGATAGACCGTAAGGCCTAATCTGCTGGCAAATAGTATGTTAGTATGTTAGAGTATATTTTGCTTTCGATTTTGTTATGATGTGTTGTCAGTTTGCTCTCTGTTGCAACTGTATTGACTGGCACCAATGAGTCTGTTCTCTTGTGTCATGCTATGTTGTATATGTGGTTTTGTTCTGCGTTATATCAGAGACGCTATACTCACCTAGATCCCCTTTGTTTCTAATACCCAGTCAATAATGGTGGCGCATTGTCCATTCTTAGAGACCTGTGTAGGGTCTGAGGTAACTTGAGTGAGCAGCAATTTGTTTAAAGCAGCAGTGCAAAGAAAGTTTTTCCAAAAAGCTACTTTTCTGCTATGGTTATGTAAAAATATTGGCAGAACTGTTGATTTGGGTTTTCTGGATGCTTCCTATGCTGTGTACTGTACATCTGAATTTCTATGTGGATTTTTACCCTCCTCAGGTTAATATTTCTATGTAAAAATGAGGCAGCCATCTTTTGTTCTTGAGAATTACTTTAAAACTTTCATAAAATTCCTAAATGATGACAGAAAGAGAATTTAACCACCAAAATAAACTAGAAGACATCTGACATTGATTAGGAAGAAAAAAGGTGGGGTGAAATTTTAGCCCATTTTCGTTGCGCTGCTGCTTTAAATAAGACAACTAATTTTTTTCTACATTTTAACCAGTCAATATTGAAATCTCCACTAGTGCTGATGAGGGAAGGAATCACTTAGAGACTACCAGATCATCCAGATGGTGGTACTTAGACACGAAAGAGATGGAATTTTAGTGCTGCCAAAGGTTAAAGAGTGGCATGACGTAATTCAAATAGGGGGCCAGAATTAGGAAAGGGGGAAACTAGGTGCAGAGACCTTTATATTTACAGTAAATCACAGTATTCTGACAGATCGTATAGTGCATTACTGCACAACCCAGACCATCTCGGCAAACCCAATCATGGAGCTTCTATTCAGTTTCTAACCCAGAAATAACTGTATTCCATGAACTATGCCTTGCAGTAAATGCTATATTCAGACAATCTCAGTAGTGCACAGTACACAGCACACAGACTGCCACAAATCGCACATGCCAGTTTTCTGCTCAATTTTTTCAGGCTGCAGGCCTTTGACATGTTCACTCTGGCATAAAGGAGGCTGTGGGGTGGGGGGGACTCAAACCTCAGTCTTCAACATATTCAAGGGCATCAACAATACTGAACATATAAAGATGTTTGATCCGATGTTCTCCAGCAGGATGAATGGACAAGTCCTGAAGTTATTAGGTATTCAATTCAGGGATACATTTAGGAGCCACTTCTCTTCCCCTCCAAGTGGTGGGGGTGGTGGTGAACCTATGCAACATCCTTCTCCAGAAGACAGTGGACATAAGGCCTTTAAGGTAAGCCAAGCACTCTTCTGCTTATCAAGTATATCAATGGTTACATTGGGTAGTAGAGTAGATGGGGAATCTCTATGGATTAGTACGTTCTCACAGACTGCAACCACCCCCCCCAGCTTATGAAGCAGGGAGAGGGGAAAGACCTGAAGGATCTAGTAACCTTTTAAACCTAAAATTGATGTGTTGCCAAGTTACAATTCTATACGCTGTGTTCAGTATTTCTGCACAATAATATTCTAAAGTTATACAACATTTTTCAATATTTACAGATTAATTTTACATATATTTTAGCAGACATTTTATTTCTGTTGCATTCTGCACTAGTGAAAATGAGTGTGTAATACAGCTCTGAAAGTTGTTTTAAGTGGCCCGCTGAGGACAGTTAAAATTTTTTTTTTTTTTTTTAATTCAATGTTTTAGGGATGCACCATTTTAAATGTGCATTTTCAAACTTTTCTAGGATGTACGCCCTCAGCCAAACTTAAAATTGTTTGTTCTCTCCACAATTGCAAAGGTCAGCCTTCATTCCCAATTACTGAACTCACAGGAACATTCACCTGTGCACACCTGGTTTGACCAACTTTCTATTACTTAGTACTTTCTATTATCATTCCCCTCAATACATTCGCGCCCCCCCCAAAAAGAATGTGACTACCATGACTGCTGCCCTCTTCTTCCTGGTAGGTTAGCAGATGTACTGCCTTCACAGCCAATACTAATGCTGCTCCTTGGCTGTGGAGGGGGCATGTAAATGCCAACCTGATTGCTCTCCCAACAGCCAAGTGCTTCAACTTCGCAATGCACTCTTCCCCCAACTGGCTTCAGGGTGGGGAATACTAAAACATGCACAAAACTCTTCCAGGCGAGGCGACATCATAGGAGCCTGGTTTGAAGAATCTCTGGTGGGGCCCAGGGGTCAAAGCCCCTCCAGCAGTGGTCTATGGGAGCCCATTGGGGTCTATGGGGCCCCAGTGTTTCTGATTTACACACAATTGGAAACTACCATTTTAGATGTGAATGATGTATATTATGTCCCTTGCTCTGCTCTTTCATTGTTGGCACAATGCACTTGCTTTCTACTAAAGAACTCTGTAGCTGGGATGCACATAAACTACATCATACAGTTCTAAATGACCACTTACCGGAGTGTAAATGAGAAATTCCCACTGTGGTTACTGGCAGGGTTATAAAGAGAAGATAGTAACACAATTGGAATTTGTTCCTAACAGCAAGTTCTACTGGGAACACTACTGGCAGATTCATTGCAGTTCTCATTTAATGTCTCAATTTATAGCGCTGGACACACTCAGATTCTGTGTGACGGCAGCACATTGTCTATGAGGAACAGAGCAGTTTGGAAGGGTAAAATTATTTATTTGAATTTTAGTTACCGGGTAGGCCCACTGAGACAGAACAGTACCTTTTCAGGGGCAACCCAGGGGAATGGGGGACGTCTATCATGTCCCTTGTGATCAGGGACAGTTGAGAGGAATGTGCCTGGAAATTCACAGAGGGTTTGAGTGTGATGCAGTGGGCAGGGCCAATGGGGGTCCAATTGGAAAAATCAATGGAGTCCCTGGATTGGGGGGGGGGGAACAGAAAGGGAACACAACACACTCACCTCAGCATTCCACTTACAATTTGGAATACTTTGCATATTACTGTTTCTTCCAGAGAAAACAAAGGTGATTTATGCACGTTTCCATTCTTTTAAAGGTGGGCTAGTACCAGACTGAGCGGGATCAGAGTGCTGGAATTACAGTGGGCTTTCTAGGGTTCAGCACCTATATAGCTCTGATGAGCTCACAGCATCAGTGCCATATTGACTGTCTTATGTAAACCCCCTACAAATGGGGGTTCCCAAAAAGTCTTCCTTGAGCTTGCCTAAATGCTTACTGCCAGGCTGGTGTCCTGCATTTTAGCAGTTTAAAAGTGATTACCAGAGCCTGTATAGCTTCTGTGTACTGTCTCTTTAAGAGATGCCTGACTGCAGCACAAGTAATCTGAGAGGGAGCTCTGTTGAAAGATGTAACTATTTGCTGAAAATCATTTAGAGTGATAACGATAATCTAGTTTGTCTAACATGCTTTCTTTGCAGCAAGGACTGTTTTGTTGGTCTCCACTGTCTTGGTCCTGGACTGCAAATTGGACCAATCAGTTCTGGTGGGACCTAAAATGTAGCCGGACTACCGGAGCTGACTGAAGTCAAAATCTGTAGGAACTGTAGTTTTGAGCTTTTTGTGCCTTTTTTGCAACTGAAGGGGGCGCTCTTGCTTTGACTGACAGCCAAATCAACCAACCAAACTTTTGGATCTGAGGGCATCCCCCAAGTTGCCTGCTGTTTAGGGCAGATCTAAGCTGAAAGCTGAAGAAGGAGCTGAAGTGATTCTGAGCAGCAATCCTGAGTGGATTTGCATGGGAGAACTGTGAAAAGGCTGAGTTTTTGGCCTGCATGTCTGTCTGCTGCTCCTGAGAGGGAGAGAAGAGAATTATTTTGGACTAAATCCAAATTGGTGTGACTAAAGTAAGCTACTTAAGTGGGCCAGGCTCAACCTGAAGACCACCGAAGATTTTGCTGAATGCGATCGGCCTGTCAGGAGTTCCAGCTACTCCTAAACTCCTGGTGTGTGCAGAGACTTTGCGACTGTGACCGGGGAGCGCTTTGCCTGGTACAGTAGAATTTCCTTACATGTAAATGTGCTATGAGCTGCTAGTTGGTCGTGAGTTAGTTCCCCACTGTGTGAACTGTGTTCTGCTTGCTGGAAGCTATATCCAGCCCAAAACAGCTTGCATCCAAATTTGTCTTCATGCGATCTGGGCCTTGCCAGACTGGCCCAGCCAGACTACCCACTGCACAGAGAAGCCATCGATGAGACCTGCCGTGGGGATCAGCCCCCTGCTCCATGCCTGAACAGGAACGACGCCTCTTAAGACTCCTGTGGGCCCTGCTTCTCCTAGCATTCCAGATCAACCACCTGCAGTCTCGATTTTCGTCCAGCCTGTGTCCAGTCTTGAGTATCGTGAGTAAATACTAGGGTAGCTCCCTGCAACAACAGCGTAATCTGAGTGTGTCATCCGATTGTGTTTCGTTTCCTTTACAAACTGAGCCCTGTGGCTCCGGATTACAAATACTGCGTACTGTGCATGTTGCGTTTTCCATCACAGGGCCCCAACCAGCTGCGATGCTGGGCAACAGTCCTGGCTAGCCCATCTCTTCTCCACCGGGGTACCCAGAGGTGTGACTGTGTGGCAGGGACTCAAAGCGCAAGCATAACTGCTTGATTGCTATAACCTTTAAGCTAATTAACCTGATTTTGCCCCTTCCTTGTTCAAGTCCCCTGAATAAATCAGATTTAACTTTTTCTGCATGTAATCTGACTGTGATTCCAGTTTGTGCTCAAAGTACTGTACTGTTGCTATTTGCTGTGCATAACCTTGTTTTACAGGGGGTTCCCAGGGTCGAGCCAGAGGAACCAGCCTTGATGGTAAGTGCAAACAGTGTGGGTACTTATGTGGTGTACCAGGGGTATTGTGAAAGTGATTACTGTACAGTGTTCAGGCCACTAGAAGGGAAAGAAGGGGGCCACAGTGTCCAGGAGGGCTGTGCCCAGGTTAGCTTGACCACTACCAACCCTGACGACCGGGTAGAGGCACCAGTTTCAGAATTCAGGCCTCTTAACCTGCTACTAGCCAAGCAGACAGGGGTAGTAGCCCTTGGGATAGTGCCACCTAGGGGTTACACTTATAATGGGATAGGGTGAGGGCCTAGTTTAAAAGTAAGACCCTCATGGAGTCATGCCCTCCACCCCACACTCCCAAAGCTCATAAAGTACAATTCCATTTCCAACACTGGGCGAGCGCCCGATTCGGTCTGCTAAAATGCTCATGTCTCATGTGTCAACCTGTCCTGAATATAAGAAATGTAGTGCTGGACTGCACCCATTCAGTGATGATTCTGCAGGACTGCAGTGATGACAATAACCTGTCACCCTTCCATACGAGAACTGATCCCCAGGGTGCCATTCAGGCAGTACATCAGGGCATTGCAAGCCCACACAAATTGCCTATCAGAACTTAAACACACATTGACAGACATTTACTTTTTCTTTATGTGCAGCAGCACTTCATTACTGGTCTGGTCACCTATTCATTCCCAAACCCTCACCTCTGTTTCACTGTCTATTGATTTGTTTTTTATGTACTATATACACAGCACTGTCTAACAGTAGCCAATTCATTCATCAGTGTTTTTTCTTTATTAATCTGGAGTACCGGTATATTCCTTTTTGCCATCCTCATTCTCCTTATGTTGTTCTCGTCTCCCTCAATAAATGCTTGCACTGCTTTTCATGGATGCATGCTCATTATTTCTAATCAGACTTCCAACTAATGAGAAATTGCTGGAAAAACAAAAGATTCAGAGTCCTTCCTGAGTTCTACTACCCCAAAAATAATTTTCAGTGGCTCAACCAACTTGTAGCTGCTGTCCTGCACATATATTTCCTCCCTTCCTATAGTTTGAAACAAACTATAACTACAGTGCAGCACAGTACAACACTGCAGGACCAGCCCATCCAACAAACTCAAAAATGCTTTCATACACAATTACAGCTATGGGCGAAGGTTGGGGGCCAGTTGGTCAGCAGTAGGGGTTGTGGCTCGGCCGCATCCAAGATACAGTTCTAGCAAGGTGGTGAGTGTCTAGTTTTTATAACATTCAGGACACTCAGTGCAGTTCACTGACTTTGGATTTGAATGGTGTTGCCTTGGAAACAATCCTGCTGAGGACCACAAGAGACTGACAGTATATCCTACAGGTTAGAATAACGAGCTCTGCATGAGCCTGTTACATCCAGCAGATTTGAGTTTTCGAGTCTCAACCTCCACTTGCATATGATGTGACTGACAATCATTTAACCACCCTGGTGTCCCAGGGTTACCCCTGAAAACAGGAACTTGGGCCTTACCAAGTTACAAAAAGAATAAAAGTTTTCTAACAGTGAAAGACCATTGACTTGTTCTATGTCGTTCCTTCCCCAAGTCAATCTTTCAATTTTTTTGTTTTGTTTGTTTAATCATGGTCACAGTTCCAACTTACTTCATGCTGCTGCTAAAAATTTTTACAACATTCATTCACCATTAAGCCTGGACTGGTGACAGATTAGTAGGAAACTCTCCCAGTTGACCACTCGGGGTCCCATCATGATAGCGTTGCAGTAATTTTCCTTTTATCCAGTTATGAGCATGTTTTTTTTTTTTTTTTTATAACAGATACACTAATCTGAATCTTTTTGTGAATAAATTATCATATTCATAACATAACCGGCATATCTCATAAAAATATCTACCAAAGTAAAAAATATAATGCAGCACATTCTTACCAGCTGTCCCAGCGGCAACACACACACACACACACACACACACACACACACACACACACACACCACGCACCTCATATAACAGAGTATTTAAGATCTGTGCCACTGGAGGCTCATTTTTAGCTTTAGATAACATAAAAAATTGAAGATTTTTCATGTTATTGTAGAAACAGCAGCATCAGTGCAGGATGTTCTGGTTTCCTCACAGGCATTTTGAAGACAAAACTTATATTTATATGACTATGACAACCATCTCAATCCTGACGAGGCTGGCACACGACACCAAATCCAAAAGGAAGATGTTAAACCTATTTCAGTTTGCCCTTTGCTTGATCTAGGCAACCTGGTTACCAGGGTGATAGTGAAGATTATAGGATTAAGGCAGCACCTCCCCCATTAGCATAGTGAACCAATATACATTGTGACATGACACTGATGCACATGTCTACCTTGTGCTCTGTCTTTTTTTTTTGTCTGTTTGAATTGGGGGACTTCACCCCTACACCCCCTCATGTTAAAAAAAAAAAACAAGGGGTGTGGGTGGCAGAGTCCCCCCCCCCCAACTCAAACAGGATGACAAACCCTAAATCAACAGCAGACACATTCCACAAGCAGTATAACACAGGAGCTGTAGTACACTGTAGCAAGCACATGGCGATTCTGTACTGTATTCACTATAGTCCTGTGCTACGTTACCTGCCTCCCCCCCAAGTTGTTTAACCAGGTGAGACACCCCAAGCTGAAAGCTTGTTTATAGGTGCAACCTGGGAGCACAGGGAAGTTAAGTGACTTGCTCAGGGTCACAGTAGGCAAGTGGGGGCTGTAGAATTCAAACCCAGGTCTCCAGATTTGTAGCTTAGAGCCTTAAACCACTGCGCTACACTGCCTCCCTTACCTGCCTTAGTCCAATAATCTCCATTATTGCCATTACGAGTACCTCCAGGGCTCATCCGGTCATCTTGTCATTTTTAGGCCAAATTCCATGGCATTCCCTGCTGTAGCAGGGAATGGGTATTACACTTAATAGACCACCTAAGTAGTACCCGGTGGTGGGGGATGCATCCTCATGCTTCCCTCAATGTAACTCAGCATGGGATACAGCCTGGTAACGTGTGTAGGAATGCACACACCAAATAAGCCTCGGTTTACAAGTTTATTGGGAGGGGGAGAGAGAGAGACAGCATGCTGGGCAGGGACCACTGATCCTGGTTACTGCATCAGTCTGATGGACACCATTACTGGAGTTTTGTAATACAACTGTGGTACTCAAATACATAAAACTTAGTGATATAAGGTGTACAAGGGGTGTGTATAATAAATCTGTAATGAAAGGAGGGACCAGAGAGTTCTGGATTACAAATTCTATTTTCCTAGCTACACCCTGGCCATGTAACCTGATAAAGTAGCAAGAGGTTCCCTAGCAGCCTCAGCATTTTTAATCATAACTCTTTCCTTAGTTGCATGGAGGAACTGCAGCCAGGGAGCTCTGAGCTGGAAAGCATTTTGTACAGCAGAATGATCAATCCGAGTTAGTGGATTTAATTTCCTTTTGTTTTCCTCCTTTTACACCCCCACTTCTCAGAACCAGAAAATCCAGCGATCATGTTCACAGCTGCATGCATTTCTCCTTCCTGTACTGAAAATACTGTGCATGCCAGAACCCCAACCCTCACAAATTACTGTTTTGAATGATCCTCGTTTTCCTGGGCCTGCTTGATACTGCTGGCCTGGAACAGTCTGCTCTCCTCTGTCCTCTCCCTCCTTTTGCCAGGCCTTGGCTTCCCTTGCAGCCCCACCCTTAACTGGCTACCGCTGGCACTAGCTCTACAGCTCTTCTTGGTATGGATGCCTCTGGGGATTATACGTTACCTGTACAAAAGCTGCTGCTGTCCCTCTCCTGGCAGAGACTGATGGTCCTCTCTCTCTCTCTCCCTATGGCCCCTCCGATCTCAGACTCCAATCTCGTGTCACCGTGTGTCCTCTCCTAGCAGCTAGCTGGCAGCTAACTGCCTGACCAGCAGCACAACCCACCTGGCCACTCACAGTCATGGCCTTCATGGACTACACGTCCGCCGCCCACATGCCACAGACACACACACACACTTCCCGACCGGACTCAGGACTAATGCTGCCTCTGAGCCTGGCTGTGTGTTGCACACTTGCACCGCCGTCATTCTGCCTGGTGCCTGTGGATTTCCTGGACGTCCCTTTTACGCCTGCTGCCTAGCACTACCTCCAGTCCTCACACCGAATCGCCGCTTGCATCACCATGCGTCTTCTCTGGCTCCCCATCGCTCACTTTGCCGACCCAACTCGCCCACCTCAAGTTAAAGTCATCCAGCCGGCCACCCAATCATAATGCCCGCTCTCCTCTTTGAGCACATGTGCATGAAACGATTTGGCGCCAATTTAAAAAAAATACCACTGAACCATCAATAAAATAACTGATATGAATTTGAACGGGGCTGGGTTGGGATCACTTGGGGGAGGGGGACTACAGAAAGTTATGTGACTGAGCGGCACCCATGCACTCGAAACGGTGCAATGTAAAAAAAAAAAAAAAATGTCATAACCAGCCCATCGAAAAATTATCAAGTTGGACAGAGTCGGAACCTCGGGGGGCATTCCTGCTCGCAACAAGCGTCACAGAAAGCACTCGCACCAGGTCACTTGCCCAGAATATGTATATAAAAAAAAAAGACAAAACTATTTTGAACGTTAAAAATTATTGGTGGGGCTGAGCCCATTTCAGAAAATATTGCTGGGGCCCATATAACCCGGCGCCATAGGTGACACTGCAGTGTGCAAGACACCACTTGGACAGTCTTGGTTTAACCTACAGTACTTAACTGAATGCTAGACAGCATCACCTCACAGAATGATAGCTTCCACTTTGAACAGGGCTTCACTTAGAAGTTCAATATCACACTTTCTCAGATGTCTGTTTCATTGAAAGTATGCAACTTCAACATGCACAGCAGCAGCTACTGTGCACTTGTACCACGGAACTTCCACCTCATCACATGAAATGATGCAACACCATCAGATAACTTACTGAACAAAATGTCAATGTTACAGATCTCCTTAATGTTATGCACCCAAATCCTGCATGCTGATCAACAAATTTTACTAAAATTTATTACAAATTATTTTATACCAAGTTATTAATATAATCAGATAGTGCCAGTCTGCACTGCACTGGCAAATTAAACATGTTTCAAACTCTTCAAAAGAGAATATAGCTCCAACTATATGCTTCAGGATTCTGTTGCCCTTGGTTTACACAATCCACTATAGTGCCTGAGTCGGGAGGATCCCTAGTCCATCAGGAGAGGTAAGAACAGTGACAGGTTGAGCACTCTTGGTGTTGCAGCAGGGTGGCAGGGTCAGGAATACTCTAAAAGCAGCCTCCAGAGAAAGCCAAAAAGACTGCCCAGGGATATTTACACTCGCAGTGTGGATGGTGCAACAGGAGGTTTTTTTTTTTTTTTTTTTTTTTTAAGTTTTTATTGAGTGAAACACACATTTCTGTTTATTTGTACAGCACTTGTCCATCATTGGTGTCAATGAAGTAGTATACAGTGTAAGTCACAGATACAGAAATAAAATGTCAATATATGCATTGAGAGTCATATCAAGTCTTCAGTAAACTCAAGATACCCTCACAGAACCCAACTTATTCTGTTAAAGAATATGAAAGAAAGTAACAAGCAACTCCCCCCACCCCCCGTGACAGCAGCACCTCGTCTGCCCTGCTTAGAAATATTAAGGGACAAACCCTGGGTCTATTTGGGCCATATACCACACAGTGCAGCAAACATCTTAAGTAAATACTTTACACAGAAACAGACTTTGACGTCAGATAAGGACCACTTGGCCCACCCAGTCTGACCATTTCCCTACCTACTGGATAAGTTGCAGATTCTAGTTATTTATTTATTTGCCTTTGTTAACCGGGTAAGCACACTAGACAGCCAAGTGCCTATTTTCAGGTGCAACCCGGGAGATTACAATGTACATACATTAGCATCAGGCAAATTCAAGTGGAGGATTGCATTACATAGGATTAGCACAACGGGGACTTTACAAGCATCAGATTTCATCAGGCAAATAGTAACCAACAGCCTACTTCCTGCCACTTTACTGAACTTCCTGACAGACATTCCCAGTAGGTCAAACAAAGCGGGATGTTATGGGTCGGAAGTTAAAAGATACACAAACTGATCAAAATAATGTTCCTTTATTTAGGTTTAAAAAAAATAGCCAAGAAGGAAGTGATAATAGAAATAATTAAAATTACAAACAAGCAAGACTAAGGGTTTTGATGATGTTGAAATAAGATTCCTGAAAGATTCTGTTTTTGAAGTAGCTCAACCTTTCACTGACCTCTTCAACAAGAGTTTGATCAAAGGAACTTTTCCAAGGTCCTGGAAACAGGCTAAAATTGTACCTATACATAAAAGGGGCTCAGACTTTGGGCCAACAAATTATAGGCCAACTGCCTTACTATCTGTCCTTTCTAAATTGTTGGAGAGGCTGGTTCATAGCCAACTTACAGATTTTGAAAAATATAATAAGTTAAATAAATATAAATCGGGCTTTAGAAGGGGCATGTTGACGACCACCACACTCATGGATTTTACTGACCTAGTATCGAATCCCCTTGGTGAGTCAAGATCTATCGGTGCAGTGTTCGACTTATCAAAGGCTTTCGACCTGGTAGATCATCTGATACTGTCAGAGGTTGAAACAAATAGGCCTAGCAGTTGAACCACTAAATTGGTTTCAATCTTACTTAGAAAAACAATCCCAAATGGTAATGGTGGAAGATACTAGCTCTGAATTTCTTCCAGTGACCCATGGTGTCCCACAAGGGTTCATACTAGGACCCTTGTTAACATACTAAAAGCCAGCAGAATAGGCCAAATGGTCTGTCTTGTCTGCTCTCAAGCTAGCAACCTAGTGGCTGCTAGCCTCACCCACCACCCAGCCCCGAGAGGGTCTTCTTTGGTTTCAGTTTCCTCTTGTACCTGTCCCACCCCTTCCTGAAGCCCTCCACTGTGCCCTCCTCCATCAGCCTCCTGGGCAGCATGTTCCATGGCTCCACCACCCTCTCAGTGAAAAAATGCTTCCTGCGTTCCAACCTGTAATTTCCCCCCTCCAGCTTCCACTCATGTCCCCTGGTTGTTCCCCCCTTCTCAAGTCTAAACAGCTCCATGGTTCCACTCCTGATTATTCCTTTTACATACTTGAAAACCTCAATCATATCTCCCCTGTCCCTCCTCTTCTCCAGTGTGTAAAGCCCAAGCTCTTCCAGTCTCTCCTCATAAGGCCTCCCTTCCATGCCCTGAATCATCCTGGTCGCTCTCCTCTGGACTCTCTCCAGCAGTGCTATGTCCTCCTTCAGATGAGGTCTCCAGAACTGTCCACAGTACTAGAACTGTGGCCTGACCAAGGCATTATATAGAGGGAGGCTCACTTCCCTCCTTCTGGACGTAATTCCCCTGGCTACGCAGCCTAGTATCCTGTTTGCTTTGGCTGCAGTTCTTCTACAATTTTCAGAGTTATTCATTTTGACATCTACCACCACCCCAAATCCCTCTCTCCCAATGTGGCTTACAGTGTGACCCCCCCCCACCCTTCCAGGTGTATACATGGCCCACGTTTTTGACCCCAAATGATGTACCTTACATTTCCCAGCATTAAATTTCAGTCCCCTTCTCCTTAACCACCCTCTCCCTCACTGCTTCACAATCCACCAGTGTTCCCAGTTTTGAATCATCTGCAAAGAGACTCAACCTATGTCTAACCCCCCTCCCTATATCCGAGACGTAGGCATTGAACAAGACTGTTCCCAATACTGAACCTTGAGGGACCCCACTGATTACCTTCCTGTTTATTATTTACATAAACGAACTCCCTAGCCAAATAAAATCCACTCATATTTGGCTTTATGCTGATGATACAGTCTTGGTTTCCAAGGGACTGGACTTGGGGGAGGTGGAAGCAAAGTTGCAGGCATACTTTATATACCGTAAACTTGATTCACCTCATCAAATCTTGTCCTAAACTCCAAGACGACCCAAACAATGTTATTTGGTTCAAATACCTTTAGGAAAGGTTTAAAAGATGGTAAATTACAAATAAATTCTTAAATGGTATTTGTTTAACCCAGGTTTTGGTCTATTAAGTATTTGGGGTGCATGTTAATCAAAAGCTTTCTTTTGAACATTTAAATATGTTGATTAAAAAAGTTAATTCCATGATAGGTGCACTAAGAAGAATACCAAATTGTTTGAGTATTAAAGGGATAGATTGGTTATAGCAAATCAACTGATAATTCGATTGATTATGGGAGTCATGTCTATTTTAGTGCGAAGAAAACATTACACAAGCTTGATATATGTTATAACAGATTAGCAAGGTTTGTATTGAGATGTAAATTTGATATCACTGTTATGTATATAAAGCTAAACTGGACTTCTCTTGAGATTAGGAGACAACAAATTTGGACGAACTTAGTTTTTAAAATTTACAAGACTGGTCACCCCCCTGGCCTGGTAGACAATCTTATCAATCCCACTCATCAGTTTAATTTACGTAAAAAAGGGCGAGAGGTCCAACAGTCCCTAAAATAATAACAGATTTATAACTCTGACTTTTTAGTATAGAGCTTCCATAACCTGGAATGAACTTTCACCAGCTTTGAAAACTCAGGATTTGACAATAGCCAAATTCAACACAGCTATGAAGCAAGAAATATGCTTTCACTGTTTATGTTATAGATGATTTGTCTCATCTTAATGATGATATTGTAATAAAGGAATAATGCCCGACAGGGTGGGTGTTATGCTGGGATAACATCCCGTTTTGGGTGGTTGAGCCCGAGGCCACCGGCCGAGGGTGTCCAACACCCGAGAAGGGATGTTATCCCAGCATAACACCCACCCTGAGGGCATTATTCCTATTATACAATTGCTCGTGGAGTGCAAAAAAATTTGAAAAGATGCAGAAAAATACATTTAAAAGTATATTTTCTGTGTTTATTTAATGCATAGGTTTACTTTGTAAGAAAATAGTGCTGATTTGGAGAAGTAGGTGTATTGAAGCTGTTACTGTGGCTCTGCACTCCCGCATACATTTGTTGTTCCTAAATTCCCCCCTCGCCCTGCAATTTAAATGCGTTTATTTCCCTCTCTGTGTCACTTTTTATTTTCGGGGTTGTCTCTCACTGCATGTCAGAATGCAGCCACCTGCTGCTGAGTGGAAGTTAGAGGTGACGGCAGAGGTAATCCCCCGTTCGTGTATGAATGAGACAACCTGAACCCTGTCTCACCATGGAAGCTGTCTTTTCCTGGTACAACTTTTATTGTTGCCAGGAGAAAGGACTGACAGCAGAAAAACAGCAAAATGGTCAGGAAGTTTAACGCGTGGTTATGCTCTCACTCAGCTGTGACACTGAACTGCCGTTCAAAAAAATGTTATGGAGTCAAACATGGTTTTCAGTTCACCCGTTTTTTGTGGGTACAGGTTAGAGTGAGGTGTGTCTCGGAGTGTGGGGGCACTGATTCTGACATTGGCGGTGAGCGCCAATTCACGTGGGGGAAGAAAAAATTACTCACCTTAGTAATTGCTTTTCTTCTCATGGAGTCTTGCTATATTATGACATATAGCAGTTAGCCACAACACTTAGACTGCCCGGAGAGGAAGGTTAACTCCAGGCTGACTGAGTTTCCTTGGCCGCTTGCTGAAAGCTCTATCTGGCTAGTTTCAAATTGAAACTGTCAGATCTTTACGGAGCCAACACTAAGCAAAAGTCTGTGTGGAAAAAACTCTACACTAGCCAAATGGCTACCTACTAGTAGAAATAATAACAGAAACAACAACAACATCATCACCCTGACAAGCACTATTAGGCCCCCCCTCCCCAAAAGACTCAAGTCCAGGAGGGGGGGGCCAAACCCTACAAGTAAAACAGAAATACCTAGTTTTCCTAATCCTAAAGAAAAGGGAAAAAAGGAAAAAAGAGCTATAATGGCATGACACAGTGCTTGCACCAATTTGCCAACCCCTTACCCAAGTAGAAGTTCTGAGAGGGGCAGGTTGGGGGGTGGTCATAATATAGCAAGACTCCATGAGAAGAAAAGCAATTACTAAGGTGAGTAATTTTTTCTTCAAACACCATGAAGTCTTGCTATATTATGACATATAGCAGATTACACAGCAGTACCTCCATGGAGGAGGGCCAGAACCTACTTAGGAAATAGGCTCTGAAGCACGGCTGTGCCAAACCGAGCATCTCTCCTGGACTGGACATCCAGGGAGTAATGCTTGGTAAAGGTGTGAACTGTTTTCCAGGTAGCAGCTTGACAGATTTCCAGAATGGGAATATCTCTAGCAGCCGCTAGAGATGCAGCTGTACCCCTGGTGGAATGGGCCCTCAGTCCTGAGGGGGGTTCTCTACCTAGTTTTGGTAGCAAATTGGATACAAGAGACAATCCACCTGGCAATTGTCCTCTTAGTGGCAGGTTTCCTTTGCCAACCTCGCCATAGGTAAGGAAGAGTTGGAGGATTCGAATCTGTGACCCTTAGTGCATTCTAAATAGTAGCTTAAGCTCTTTTAACGTCAAACTGTGCAATCTCCTCTCACCCGAGGAAGAATGCTCAGTGAAAAATACTGGAAGGAGATGGATTGGTTAAGATGGAAATCTGAAACCACTTTAGGTAAAAACTTTGTTAGTCCTGAGGACTACCTTATCTCTGTGAAAAGAAATAAAATCCTTTTCCACTGACAGGGCTTGTAACTCACTTATGCGTCTGGCAGAAGTGATGGCCACTAGGAAAACAGTTTTCCAAGTTATGAACTTAAGGTCTGCTGAAGACAGAGGTTCAAAGGAGGGTTGCATTAACTGAGCAATGCAAACATTAAGGTCCCAGGCAGGGGCTGGGTCCCGAAAAGGAGGGTTAGTGTGAAGTAACCCCTTAAACTTGGAAAACACAGGGTGAGAAGAAGGGAGGCAGGCTTTCCTGCTGATATAAAAGCAGAGACAGCTGCCAGATGAACCTTTAAGGTAGCTGGCCTGAGGCCTAAGGAATTAAGATAGACCAAGTAGTCCAGCAAAATGGGCAAATCAGCAGATTCTGGGACAATTTGCTTCCCAGAACACCAGATGGAGAACCTCTTCCATTTGGAATTATAAGTGGCCCTAGTGGAAGGCTTCCTAGAGGCCTTTAAAATATCAAGGACACCTTGAGAAAGGTGTAATTCAGCAAATTCTAACTCCTCAAGAGCCAAGCCTTGAGGTGGAGGGATTTGAGGTCCGGATACCAAACTCTCCCCTGGGCACAAGTCAGCAGGCTGTGGACCCTGGGAAGGCCCAGGGGAAGGTGGACTGACAGGGACAGAAGCAGTGGGTACCAGGGTTGCCTGGCCCAGTCTGGTGCAATCAGAATCACTTTGCAGGGCTGGGATCTGATTTTTAGTAACACCCGAAGAGAAGGGGAAGGGGAAAGGCATACAGGAACTTCCTTCCCAATCCAACAAAAAGGAGTCCAGGGGACTGAGCCCATTACTGGAGGCCTGCAACAGAACGAGAGGAAGTTGGTGGTTGTCTGGGGCTGTGAAAAGATCTATCTGAGAGTGCCCCATTTGGCAAAAACTGACCCCAGCACTAGGGGATTCAAAGACCATTCGTGATGACCCTGAGAAATCTGCTGAGGGCATCCGCTGGATCACTGTCCTTCCCTGGAAGGTGAACTGCTACTAGGGAGGTGTTCAGGGAGTAAGCCAGAGACCACAACTTCATTGCTTCGGTGCACAAAGCTGATGACCGAGTGCCCCCCTGCTTGTTGATGTACCACACTGTTGTGGTATTGTCTGTCCTGACCTGAACTACTTTGTTCTGGACAGATGCTGAGAAAACCTGAAGAGCTAAAAAGACAGCTCTGAGTTCCAACAGGTTGATGTGGAGCAGAGATTCCTGGGGGGACCACACTCCCCAGTGGAAAGGTCGCCCAAGTGCGCTCCCCACCCCAGCAAGGAGGCATCCGTGGTGAGGGAATGAGAAATGGGAATGAAGGGGACCCCTAGCCTTAGATTGCTCTGATCCTGCCACCACTGAAGAGCTAGAATCAGAGTTTGGGTCACTAGGACCAATTTGGTAAGGGGGTTCCTCCTTTGGGACCAACAGGCCCTCAAATGAAACTGAATGTCTCTCATCTGGAATCTTGCTCCTTGCACTACAGCTGTGGAGGCAGCCATGTGCTCTAGAAGTTGCAGAAAGTGCCTTGCTGGTCGAGAGACCCGCAGGGTGAAAGAGGATGCCAGGGCAATCAGCTTCTCTACCCTTTCCGAGGGGAGAAATGCCCTGGCCAACTTTGTGTCGAATTCCGCACCTATGAAAGTTAGTACTTGAACTGGTTATAGAACTGACTTTGGTAAATTCAGCAGGAATCCCAGGGAAGTGAGAAGCTGCTGGGTGACTTGCAAGTGGGATTTTACCTGAACTGGGGACTGACCCACAATGAGCCAGTCGTCTAGGTAGGGAACACAGCAACCCCTTGCCTTCTTAAGTGAGCCACTACCACAGCTAGACATTTTGTGAATACCCTTGGAGCAGAGGTAAGACCGAAGGGCATTGCTCTGAACTGGTAGTGACCTGAGGGCAGTTCGAACCTGAGGTATTTTCGGTGAGAAGGCCTGATCAGGACATGAAAATAGGCATCCTTGAGGTCCAGGGAGGCTAGCCAGTCCCCTGGCCTGAGGGAGGCAAAATCATTGCCAGAGTTAATATTTTGAACTTTGGTTTCAAAAGATGCTTGTTCAGGTACCTTAAGTCTAGAATGGGCCGCATTCTCCTGTCTTTGGGGTAAGGAAGTATCTGAGTACAGCCCTTGCCCTGGTGACAAGGAGGAACCCTTTCCACTGCTTTGCAGTCTAGGAGGAAGAGACCTCTGCTTCCAAAGCAAGGGCCTCTAAGGGGCTTGCAGGTGGAAAATGTCTGGCTCTCATCTTTGGAAACTGTTTGAAGCTGAGAACCAGACCCTGGCTTACTACCTCAGAACCCATTTGTCCGAGTTAGGGACACCCAGTTCTGGCTGAAATAAGCCAACCTGCCTCCAACTGGTACAGGAGAATCGGCCCTGGGCATCCCATCAGGGTGCCTGCTTGGCAGTAGCCTTAGGCTGAGGGGTGGGGGACGGTTTACCTGCGCCCCGCCTACCTCTGCCTCTGAAAAAAACCCTCTGTGCAAAAGCAGAGGAGGCTTGGGACTGATAAAAAGGCCTGTGGAAAGGCCTGCCCCTACCTCTGGGAGTGTGCCTCTGTGGAGTGGCATGCCGCTCCTTGGCCTGGGCACTTTTGTAGATAGTTCTGTATTCATCCATCTTTTTCATATAATTTTCTGTTTGCTCTCCAAACAGAGAATTTCCCACCACAGGAAAATCCATAGCCTTTGACTGAGTATCCTGTGACAGATTAGTGCACCCGAGCCATGCCAACCTACGGAAAGCTACAGAAGTGGCCATGACCCTAGAGTAAACATCATTAACATCTACAGCAGTATGAAATTGAACTTTAGAGGCTTCAATGCCATCAGCAGCCACCTGTTCCAATTCACTAGCCAGCTGGCCATGGGCCTGCTTGGCTAACTGCAACACTGTATCCCATCTAGATTTCTGATATCTAGCCACATAAGCCATATAATTTGCCTGCCTGAGTCCCAAAGAAGCTGCCATATACTGTTTTTTCGCCATGGCATCAATCTTCCTAGAATCCTTATCAGGAGGATGTGAGGCCAGGGATATATGTCACAGGCTGCAGCTTGTACCACACCTACATGACTACACTGCTCAGTGAGGAAGTCTGTATCAGGGCCTGATAAAGTATACCTTCTGTCCATTTTTTTTTTATCTACAGGAGGGGACAGAATGAGGATTTTTAAAATTTTGTTGTTTGCTTCCTAAATGACTTATGCAAAGGAATAGACAACCTCCTAGACTCTGGGATATCCATCATCTCAACATAATCAGGCTCCTCTTGCTCATCCACAGCCTCTTCCAAGGGAAGCTGGAGGGTTTCTGCAACCTTTTGTAAAACATAAAATGAGAAGGGGACTCAGACAGCATAGGGGGAGATTCTAATGGTCTGTCTGGAGAAATGTCCGGTTCAATGGGCACGTCCAGACCCTCCCAGCCACATACATAATGATCAAAATCTTCCTCCCCTCCTGTGGTTCATAAAATTCCTCAACATCATACTCTTGAACCACTGGAACCGAGCGAACCAACTTTTGCCAGCTGTTGGTGGTTGGCGATCCCAGACAGTGACTGGACAATCTGTATGGCTTTAGCTATCTCTGCAGCAGTTGGAGAGGCAATCTTGCACTCCAGACCTGCTGATTTTAGATTTTTTTTACTGGGACCGGTTCCTCAGAACCAGCCTTCCTTTTGCCCGAGGAAGTCTCGCCCTGGTCAGAGGGCACTCCCTCTGGTCCAGTGGGTGCTGGACTGGGCTGGCCATCCGAGTCAGCGGACTTTTTGGCCTCTCGTTCCCTGAGCCGGCCTAATCTTTTCTCCAGGGTGGCTGCAGGGAAATTCTTACACACCTGGCAGTCTGACAGGAGGTGGTCAGCCCCCAGATAATAAACACATTGGGGTGTGGGTCAGCCTTGCAAAGGCTTCCCACAACATCCTGATGTTGAAACCCAGTGGGCCGGTTTTCTTTTGGGTTTCTCAGACATAATGCCAGCCTATCCAAAAACTTGCCCTTTTATGGCAGTGCCAGGCAAGACACCTTATCGGTTCCTAACGTGTCACGAGTATTTGAAAAAACCCAATTTAAAAGTTAGGTTTTTTTAGAACCGATAAGAACCGGGAACCGCACTCTAAAAGCCCAAATTATTGTTTAAAATTAGTATTTTTGCGAACCGATCGGTTCAAAACCGAACCGATAATGAATTTCCACACAGACTTTAAAATCCTGTACTTATGGTTTACCAGATAGAGCTTTGAACCGAAATGCGGTAAAATAATTACTTTTGCTGGTTAAAATGAACCAAGAAACACTCGTTTGAACTGAGAAATGAACCGAGCTGAAGGAGAGATCTCCGGAGCGACTGTTCAGTGAAGCAGAGTAAAGAATCTGACAGTTTCAATTTGAAACTAGCCAGATAGAGCTTTCAGCAAGGTGCTCGCGCTTGGAACTCCAGTCAGCCTGGAGTTAACTCCTTCCTCTCCGGGGCAGTTCAAGTGCTGTGGCTAACTGCTATATGTCATAATATAGCAAGACTTCATGGTGTTTGAAATGTAGATTTTCAACTTGGCAGAAACCCTTGCCTTCAAGCAGAGCGGGACCGCTGACGCTGCTGGTAAGCACGGTTGTGGAGGGATCATGTTTTAATGTTTAATGCGGTCGACAGTATGCTGGGACTAGAGCCGGGATGTTATGCTGGGATAACATTCCAGTTCCAGTCCCAGTCTGACCAATCAGGAACAAGCATTTTTTCTTGCCACTGTATAATGTGATAACATGTTTGTTCTGTCCTAGTAATTTGTACTGTTAAATGGGTAGTCTGTGTCCTAGTAATCTGTGCTGTTAAATGGGTAGTCACTGTCCATTGTTAATTGTGCAACTACTGTATACCTGACATCAAACAGGTGCACCTTGTAAAGAGGGCCCATTGGCCCCAATGGTATTTGAAGTAGTAGTTATCCTGTATAAATAAATTTCATTACTACTACTACTACACTGCCACGTCATAGAAAATAGTTTAAGCTCATCATGCAGCCCAGCTGTTAATCTTTCCAGATGATATATATCCATCATTATCTTACGCCATTCAACTATTGTTGGAATGGTGGGTGTCATCCACCTATGGGTTATAGCTTTCTTGGAGGATAATAGATATAGTGGTAATGGTGTGTTACGCCAAGGTGGGTGGTAAGGGGGGAAAAGACCACTAGCAACACCATCTTGGCCATTAACTCAGCTGGCCCACCCTTGCATTCCCCCAGTTCTTCTTGGAAGGTGCACCAGAAAGATGTCGGCATCAGACAGACAAAAAATGTGGCCAAGATCAGCTACACGGCAGCCACATCCCCTCCAACAAGCACCATATGAAGGTGGCATGTATTTTATTAAGACTGCTGGAGAGCAGAAGTACCGATATCAGCACTTCCAGACATTCTCTCCAAATGTTGGAAATGGTAATTTTTAACGACAGGGAAAACCACCCCACACTGCACTCCTTTTATAGGGTAGCACAGTCATGACATTTCTCGTAGCAAAGCAGGAAAGGGCAGATCAGTGGGGTATCCACACAGTGACCTAATTTACAGGGGCACTCAATTTAACTTGTTATAAACAAATTATACAAAAACAAACAAAACACAAAATCAAACTTTTGCTTTCATTTTCTTCCTTTTAGTTACTCTGACCAGTTTATAAACTCAGCAACTTATCTAGAATGAATATCATTAACTGCAGGTACTGTGGAACACTTTTCAGAACAGCAATTTTACAGGATTTAGGACACTGTCCTACGTGCTGGGCCATTGCAGATCTAAGGGCTCAGCTCCAGGCAGCATGGGCAGAGATTGCACGCCTCGGATTGCATATTGAGGAGGAAATACAAGAACCACCCGCCATTTCCCCAACATCCAACAGAAGCACCTTGACCGCAAAGGGCAGCTGGTCCGGGAGGTGGGCAAGTGGTTAGGAGGGGCAAATCGGGTACCCCATCACTCTGTGCTCTCAAACATATTACCTCCACAAACCATATAAAAACTACAAACAGGTATCTGTCTATCTCCGAAAGCAAACAAAGGGGCAGAGGACACTGCAGGGCTGGACACTGCAGCACAGGAACTAGCACAACAAAACTCACCGAAAACAAAAAAAGCAAAAAGGAAATCCAGAAAATTTATCATAGAAAACTCCATGATTAGAGAAGTTGATACCTATCTTAAGCCAGGGGTAATGGTCAGATGTCTCCCAGGTACATCAGTGTGGAAAGACACTGACCACATTGCTAAAATTGTTCAGGAAGCAGGAGAAAAACACTGATGTCCTGGTACACATAGGGACTAACGATCTCGCCAGCCAGTTAGCTGTGGAGACCAAGGAATACCTGACCAGGCTGGGTGATAAACTATCATCCATTTCGTCCGGCATCTCCTTCTCAGAGATCCTGCCAGCTGGGAGAGGGGGGTAGATGGACAGAAGGTCAGAGAAGGGGAGACAGGGGAGCTAAACATGTGGCTCAAGGGCTGGTGCCAGGAAAAAGGACAAATTTGTAAGGAACTGGCAACAGTTTTGGGAGCGAAAGTTCTTTAAATTTGATGGACTGCATCTGACTAAGGAGGGATTCAGTGCATTGGGGCAGAACTTTGACATCTTAGCAGAATATTTAAACTAGCAAATGGGGAGAGGGGCGCAGCACCCCATACATCGAATGGGAAGAACACCCCGCCCCCCCAGGCTAGTGGTCAAACAGGAGTTCAGCATGTTTGCAGTTCATTTGCAACACCAGGTAAGGAAAAAGGTCCGGCTCCCCATACGACGCACAGGGGAAACGACAGACCTCGCCCAACAACTAACATACCAAAATCTGGCCAATGGAAAATGGGAGAGATCCTGTCAATCCAACCTCGTAGAGTTTTATGACTGGGTGACAGGGGCCTTGGACAGACATAGGCTAGTGGATATCCTATACCTTGATTTTAGCAAGGCGTTTGATTCAGTACCCCATAATGGGAAGATTAAAAAAGCTGGGGGGAGATGGGGGTAGGAGGACAGGAGCTCAAGTGGGTTGCAAACTGGCTTTCGGGGCAAATACAGAGGGTAATAGTCGGTGGGATTGTCTCCTCCCTTAGGAGGGTAATTAGTGGGGTCCCCCAAGGTTCAGTATTGGAGCCACTCCTGTTCAATGCCTATGTCTCGGATATAGGGAGGGGGCTTAGGAGTAGGCTGCCTCTTTGCAGACAATTCCAAACTGGGAGCACTGGTGAACTGGGAAGAAGTGAGAGTGATAGTCCAGGGAGACCTGGATATCCTGGAGGGGTGGTCAAGGAGGTGGGGATTGAAATGTAATGCCGGGAAATGTAAGGTACTTCATTTGGGGGGTCAAAACCCTGGGCCATGTTTACACCCTGGGGGGGGGGGGTCATACTGCAAGCCACATTGGGTGAGAGGGATCATGGGGTGGTGGTAGACGTCAAAATGAATAACTGAAAATTTTGGAAGAACTGCAGCCAAAGTAAACAGGATACTGGGCTGCACAGCCAGGGGAAATACGTCCAGGAGGAGGGAAGTGATCCTCTATATAATGCCCCTGGTCAGACCGCAACTCGAGTACTGTGTACACTTCTGGACACCTCATCTGAAGAAGGATATTGCGCTGCTGAAGAGAGTTCAGAGGAGAGTGACCAGGATGATTCAGGGCATGGAGGGGAGGTCCTATGAGGAGAGACTGGAAGAGCTTGGGCTGTACACACTGGAGGAGAGGAGAGACAGGGGAGATACAATAGGGGTCTTTAACCTAGTGGCTACCCGTCTTACCACCCCCCAACCCCAGACCCCGAGAGGGTCTTCTTTGGTTTCAGTTTCCCCTTGTACCTGTCCCACCCCTTCTTGAAGCCCTTCACTGTGCCCTCCTCCACCAGCCTCCCAGGCAGCGCATTCCATGTCTCCACCACCCTCAGCGAAAAAATGCTTCCTACGTTCCCACATGTAATTTCCCCCCTCCAGCTTCCACTCATGGCCCCTGGTTGTCTCTCTCTCCCCCCTTCTTGAGCCTAAACAGCTCCATGGTTCCACTCCTGATTTTACCTTTTACATACTTGAAAACCTCCATCATGTCTCCCCTGTCCCTTCTCTCCTCCAGTGTGTAAAGCCCAAGCTCTTCCAGGCTCTCCTCATAAGGCCTCCCTTTCATGCCCTGAATCGTCCTGGACGCTCTCCTCTGGACTCTCTCCCACAGCACTATGTCCTTCTTCAGATGAGGTCTCCAGAACTATACACAGTACTTGAGCTGCAGCCTGATCAAGGCATTATATAGAGGGAGGATCACCTCCCTCCTTCTGGACATAATTCCCCTGGCTATGCAGCCCAGTATCCTGTTTGAAAAGTGTAGAAGAACTGTAGCCAAAGCAGAGTTATTCATTTTGACATCTACCACCACCCCAAAATCCCTTTCTCCCAATGTGGCTTGCAGTGTGACCCCGGGTATATACATGGCCTGAGTTTTTGACTCCCAAATGAAGCACCTTGCATTTCCCGGCATTAAATTTCAGTCCCCACCTTCTTGACCACCCCTCCAGGGTATCCAGATCCCCCTCGACCGTCTCCCTCGCTTTTTCACAATCCACCAGTGCTCCCAGTTTTGAATCATCCACAAAGAGACTCAACCTATTTCTAACCCCCCTCAGTAAATCCAAGACGTAAGCACTGAACAAGAGTGATCCCAATACTGAACCTTGAGGGATCCCACTGATTACAGAGGGTAATTGTGGGTGGGATACTGTCCTCCCCTAGGAAGGTACACGCCCTGAAGGCCAATTTTCAACCCAACTGAGCTCCTGTCCTCCCAACCCCATCTCCCCCAATTTTGCTACAAGTCCATTATGGGGCACTGAATCAAACGCCTTGCTGAAATCTAAGTATACGACATCCGACGGCCTATGTCTATCCAAGATCCCCGTCACTCAGTCATAAAACTCTATGAGGTTGGACTGACAAGATCTCCCCGGGACGAAGCCATACTGCTCATCATCCTAGTATCCTAACCGTTCCAACTGCCTCCTAAGCCTCTCCTTGATAAAGCCCTCCATTACTTTACCTACCACAGATGTCACACTGACAGGGCTATAATTCCCCATCTCCTCCCTAGACCCCCCCTTTATGTATCGGCACTACATAAGTCACCCTCCAGTCCTGTGGCACCCATCCAGGCTGCAGAAAGGTGTTAAAGACTGCAGCCAGTGGAGCTGCCAGCTCCTCCACCAGTTCCTTCATAACCCTCTGATGTAATCCGTCCGGACCCAGCACCTTATCAGTTTTTAGCTTCTGAACGGCCTCCCTCACCCTATCCACTGTGATATCACCCCCTCAATCCATTCCCTCATGCAACCTTCCTACTCCTCCTGGGTTTGGCCCAGCCTGTACCCTAGCCTCTTTTCCATCCTTTGGTCTCAGACTGAGACTGACCTCTCGCTTTTGCTGGCTCCTCTTCCCTCCCATCAGGCTGCAGGGATCCCTTGTCACCCTCTACAAAGACTGAGGCAAAGTACTCGTTTAGCACCTCTGCCTGTTCCCCTGCTTCCTGAGCCCATCCCCCACAATCTTCATCCTATTGATCTGTTCCTCCCTTTTCTCTTATGTATCTGAATCCCCCAAGATGTCCTAGCCAGGTTTTCTGCATCCCTGCCTTGGTGCCTCTCACCACTCTGGTGACCTTCCTAGCCAATAGTACATACTTCCCTCATTTCTTGTCCCCCCTAGAATGTCTGAAGCGTACGCAGGCAGCCTTTTTATCCCTCACCACCTCCTGCACCTCCCTGGTCCACCAACATGGCTTGTTGGTTCAACGATGCTTATGCCTTACTTTAGCACGGGACCTAGGAGCCTCTTGCACCCCTTCTTTAATGGTCTCCCACAAATTTCCAGCATCCACGTCTGGCCTAATCATGTCCAACCTCTCCCTTAGAATCCTACCCATACTCACGAACTCCGCTCCCTAGAAGTCAACCACTACTGTATGAGTGCGGTTTTCCTCCCACCCTAGATACAGCAGGAACCAGACCGTGGCGTGGTCACCACCCGCCAGTGGACAGCACACCTCCAGGCCCCTTATTTGTTCACTGTCCACTAGGGCAACATCCAATATTCTTCCCTCTGGTAGGTTCCCCCCACCTGTTGGGACCATGAAGGCATCATGAAAGACATCCAGTCTCTGTTCCTGGTTACACAGGATGTCATGGTGTCCCAGTCCGACCCTGGCATATTAAGATCACCCATGACCACCACCCTACCCTTTCCAAGGTTTGATGTTCTCAACCAGTTTAGCCTCCAGAGCCTCCTCTACTGCAGGGGGACTGTATACCACCCCTATCTTCAATTTCTTTCCTCCCCTCATTTGCAGGGTTGCCCAAATCGCCTCCACACCCACTCCAGCCTCTTCCACTCCACTAACCACTTCTAACATTTCTGACCATCAGTGTAACCCCTCTTCCCACTCCACTATCTTTCCTGAATATCTTGTAGCCCTCCAAGTTTAGGTCCCAGTCATTTCTCTGGGTGGCCCACGTCTGTAATTGCCGCCACATCCGCTGTTCCCTCAGCCAACACAGCCTGTAGCTCGAGCATTTTATTGCTCATACTCCTGGCATTGATCAGGATTGTCCTCCACCCCGGGTGAGCTCTCTCTCTCTCTCTCCAGTCCCCCCAAACCTGCGCAGTCCCTTTTTCTGCCCAGGTTTCCTTGAATTAACAAAGTCTCCCCCAAGTGCCTAGACCTGGACCCTCAAACTGCCCTCTGGGGTCTTTATTGACCCCCTTTTTACAAGTTTAAACCCCACCTCTCGCCTATAAATCCAGCAAGTTTTAATTTCAATATTTCCCTCCCCTCCAGGTTGAGGTGTAACCTATCCCTGGCATAAAGCCCTTTATCCTTCCAAGAATCCCCCCAGTCCTCCACCAGCCCATATCCCTCTGCTTTGCACCAGTCTTTGAGCCACTGGTTCACCCCTCTAAGTTTTAGCTTGTTTTCCCCGGTTGCCCTTGGTACCGGCAGAATCTCAGAAGGAAATTTTGCTTCCTGTAGAGTGACAAATCCTGGCCAGTTACCGGAATGTAGTATGTATTTCTAGCTCACTGTTCTCTTCCAAATCATTAGTCCCCAGATGCACTAGGAAGTCCGGGGATCTCCCGCAACCCAGTGTTAACGAGTATAGGTGGAATTTAGCCTTGTGTACGGACAGTCCTGGTATACATTTAGCCTTGACTGGGCTGCTTTTATTCTCCCCTTCGATACCACTGGTCACGGAGTCTCCCAGCAGTATCGCCTTCATTCCACACCTCATTTTGATAGCCCGTTTTGATCCTTCCAGACTCCTCCTTTTGTCATCAACCCCCTGCTTGCTCCTCCCTCTCCCATCAGCCTGGGGGGGGGGTCTTTGTAAGCCCTTTTTGTTCCTTCCAGACTCCTCCTTTCAGCAACTCCCTGCTTGCTCTTTCCTCCATCATCAGCCTGAGGGCCACCCTCATACGCATGCTCTACCATACTCCTTTTACCTGCGACTGAGTTTGCTCTCGCTTAACCCCCAATCTCCTGGGTGATCAGAGTTTGCCTCCCAGTTCTACCCCGTCTCCCTTCTGAGCTAAAACATCCAATCCACACCGAGAAACCTCCGCTTACTCCCCCACTCTGAACCTGCGCTTCCCTTCCCATCTACTGTAAATCTCCCTGCCCTATTTTCCACCTCTTCCTGTGATTTCTGTCTCGCAAATGCCCCATCTAGAGAACTCTCTACTGCCCCCCCCTTCCTTGATTGACATCCCCAGCCCAGACACCGGCCTGACCCCAGTCCTGCCTCCTTCCACCCTGGCCTCCCCTCAGTGCCCACCTTTCTACCGTATTTCCCTCCAACCTAGGCTCATGTCCCTCCCTCCTCCTTCCTTTCCTTTGAATCTGGATCCCTCCTCTGTCCCCCGCCTCCCTTAGCTTACTGACCGAACCCTCACTGTCCGCGTGCTCCCCTCCCACCAGCCTCTTCCACTTCATCTCCCGGATATAGTAGGGTGAATCGGTTTGTAAGTGTGATGCTTGCCCCAGTTTTGCTCTCTCCTACCCCCCCTTCCTCATCTGCTCCCTCTGTCCAGCCCCCTCCCTATGGTTTGCTTCCCATATGTTGCTTGTTCCGCCTCCCACTCCCCTCGAGTGACCATATAGTCCACCTATCCCCTGAGATATGTCCTTTTGGCCTTGCCTGAGGAATGCCCCTATCAGGGAGTCCAGGATATACCTACTCCTGGCTGTAGTTGCAGTGGGGAGGCTCCAATCATCCGGTAGACTGAAGTCTCCCACTAGTAGTACCTCTTTACCAGCCACCTTCAGGATAGGGTTCATCATTTCCTTGTTCACCTCTTCCCCATGCGCCATGTCAGATATAAGAAAATAGATGACGAGATATAGGACTATCTCTAAATATTATGACAATTCTCAGATTTCCTCACTATGTTGGCTCTTTTTCTGCTCATTCCTTGCTGCATCAGACTTCCAGGACATCCGATTTTGCCACCTCAAAAGTGTATTACCTGGCTCCGTGGTGCGGACGGTTGAGATTTTTAGCCTTATCTCATCACGCCGACCCGGGTTCGGGAACAACAGTGGGTGTCTGGTAGCCAGCCTGTTGGGGTAGGACTGAGCTGCCTATCGGCAGCTCTCTCCCAGAGAGGATGCTGTCCCTCATGTCCCATCACAACCAGGTGGAGGTCTGGTGGTAGCGCAGACAGGGAAAGGGGCAGCTGGTAGGGTGGGGCATCCTGTAATGTGTGGTGTGCGCGTGCCTCCACATGCATGCGTCATCGCCAGGGATGCACAGGTGACAGGCGAAAAGAGGAAAACCACATAAATAAAAGTATGAAAAAAGTGTATTACCTCCAATAGGATGCATCACCTCCACTTGTATGTGGATTCCGTTGTACTGGTTATTTTATGAATTTGTTGGACAGGTATTTTTTTCCCCAATTGTAAGTTATTATGTACTGTGCACTATGTATTTGGTAATGTGTCATCTTGATGGCCTGGGTCATTCCTTTTTTTTTTTTATTTTAATTTTTTTAATTTATAGTTTAGCCCTGATTTTTACCCTCATTTTCTCCTGACCCTGTCCTGGAGGCACGCATACGCTGTGGTACTGGGATACCCTCCCACTGCTTACTGCCCGCTCGCCTGCACTGCCTGTGGATCTCCATCCGTGAGCAGTGGAACTACGGCGGGCAACATAGTCCTCCCCAGGAGAGGACAGCTGCCTTTCAGCTGCTCAATCCTGCTCCCTCCCTCAGCTCTCCAACGAAGCAGGCTAGCTCTCGAACCTGGGTAGCCGGCATGACATGATGAGAGTTAAGACGTCCAATGCCTCAGCTGTCAGCGCCACTGGACGAGCCAGGCCTGGGTCATTCCACAAAGTGGTCCCTTGGACTAATGTAGCTACCTGGTTATCAAATAAAATCAATTCTACACCATTCTACACTAAACATATTTTCTATGATTAGTTTTCTGCACCCAGCTACAGGTGCCCAAGTTCTGTTCCCAAACCCAGGTCACTGCAAAGAAGCATAATGCAATTCCTCTAGATCACCAGGAAGTTCATGTACCTTATTAATGAATCTCTGCAGTGTGTTTGTGATGCTTTTTTGACATTAACTGCAAAACATTTTATTGGTTTGTATCAAAGACCTACTGAAGAAAAATATTCCTAAGGTTCGTCAAACTGAGTAGCTCGGCCCCTACAGTATCTAAATTCTTTCTAAGTTCTTTCTAGAGTGAGGGCGGCTAAGGCAAGGAAGCAGCAGAACCTGGCCAGGGAAATTATGAGAGGGAACAAGAGGTTCTTTAGATACATTGGGGAAAAACGAAGGGTGAAGGGACAGATTAGCAGGATTAAAACAGGGGAGAGATGGGCACAAGAGCCGGGGGAGCAGGCTGAGGTACTAAATGAGTACTTCACCTCAGTTTTCACTGAGGAAAATGGGGGTGCTGCATCATACATGGGAGGAGACAGTGATACTGAGGAGGGGGGGCCCCCTTACCGATCGGCGGATCTGGGGAGAGGGGGAGGCATCACTGGCAGGAGGAAGTAAGGCTAAGTAGGGAGAAGAGGTAGCGGAAGTGGAAATCACAGCAGAGAGGGTGAGGGAAGCCCTCAGGTCCCTTAAGACAGAGAAGGCACCGGGGCGGGATAAATTACATTCCAGAGTGCTGAAGGAACTTGCGGATGTCCTGGCGAAACCACTGGCGGGAGCTTTTCACCATCTCACTGAGGACAAGGTGGGTGCCCCAGGACTGGAAGGTGGCACATATAGTGCTTATCCACAAGGAGGGATCAAGGGAGGTGGCAGGGAACTACAGGCCTGTCAGCCTGACATCGGTGGTGGAGGGCATTGTCAAGGAGAGGCTGGGGGGGACCTGGAAAAGTCAGGGTGCCTGGACGATAGACAGCATGGATTCGTCCCAGGGAAATCGTGTCAGACAAACATTGTGGAGTTCTATGACTGGGTGACAAGTGCCTTGGACTTGGGTAGACCAGTGGATGTCCTCTTTCTTGACTTCAGCAAGGTGTTTGACTCTGTTCCTCACGTGGGCCTGTTGGATAAGCAGGGAGAAATGGGGGTGGGGAACCAGATGATCAGATGGATAGGCAACTGGCTCCAGGAAGGGACCCAGAGGGTCCTAGTTGGCGGGATAGTCTCATCCCCAATGAGGGTCATTAGTGGGGTCCCGCTGGGATCAGTCCTTGGGCCCTCCCTGTTCAACACCTACATCTCTCATATAAGGACGGGTATCAGGAGTGAGATGAGTCTCTTTGCAGATGGCTCAAAACTGGGGGCAGTGGTGGATGGGGAGGAGGGGAAGGTGGCCCTACAGGGGGACCTGGAGGCTCTGGAAAGATGGTCTAGAAAGTGGAAGCTGAGGTTCAATGCAGAAAAATGCAAGGTACTGCACCTGGGGGCCAGAAACCCGGGCCAAGTGTACACCCGGGGAATGCTACAAGTCTCGATGGCTGAGAGGGACCTGGGGGTGGTGGTGGATGTCAAGACAAACAACTCTGAGACTTGTAGGAGGGCAGCAGCCAAGACCAACAGGATGCTGGGGTGCATCGCTATGGGGATCACCTCCAGAATGAGGGAAGTGATACTCCCTCTGTATAACTGCTTGGTGAGGCTGCACCTCAAATACTGCATGCAGTTTTGGAGGCCACACTTAAAGAAGGACATTAAACTCCTGGAGAGGGTCCAGAGGGCGGCAACCAAAATGATTTGGGGGGCTTGGGGGACAGGACCTATGAGGAGAAGCTCAAAGAGCTAAATATGTACACATTGGAAGAGAGAAGGGACCGGGGGGACATGATAGAGGTCTTCAGGTACATGAAGGGGGTAAATAGGGGAGGAACAGTTAGGGTGCTTCGAAGGGAGGAGGAGGGGGCCACTAGAGGGCATGGGTGGAAGCTGGAGGGAAGATTCAGGGGAGAAAGGAGGTGCTACTTCACTGAGAGGGTGGTGGAGCCATGGAATCGCTGCCTAGGGGCTGGTGGAGACAGAGATGGTGGAGGGGTTCAAGAGGGGGTGGGACAGGTACAGGGGAAGGATTCTGGAAGCAAAATCCAATGCAGTGAGAATATCCGGAACTGGGAAGGGAGAAGCCAGAGAAGGCGAGGGGGGCAGCAAGGTCAGGTCCCAGGGTGGGGGCTGACCAAACGAGCAGACGCGAAAGACCGTTACGCCTATTCTGCTGGCATTTTAGTATGTTAGTATGTCCCTTATCCTAGATCCCAAATGCATTACACATTTAAAGGAAAGCCGTCATTAATTGATCCTCCCACCCCCCAAAAGCCTTACCACCCCCACCCCAATGTTTTTCGCAATGAAAACACTTTTTTTGTTGTTCAAGTGTTTTACTTAATTTTATTCCTGTAAAGTCCATGATTCTGCAACATGGAAGATGCTGTGTGATTCCTTTTCAAGTGAAAGTGCGGCACCACTTGCCTCAATACAAGTGTATTGGAGCAAACTGTGCAGCACTACACTTTCATTTGAAATGGAACCGCACAGTGTCCGCCATGTTGCGGAATCAGACTTGACAATAATATTATGTAAGTTAAAACACTTACAAAAAAGTGTTTTCACTGCAAAAAGCCTAATCAAGAGGTAAGGCTTTGTGGGGTTGGGAGTATCGGTTAAGGACAGCTTTCCTTTAAGGTGCAGTGCATGTTTTATGATGTCACGTACAAGGCATGGGCAGACTGATGCAACAACAGTAGTAAGCCCAGGAACCCCCTCACTGCAGCCGTCTGGTGGCTGGGTACATCACAGATGTGAGACACTCTGCCTCTGGGCAGAGAGGGCACAGGACAACCTGCTCTGTGCACTACCAGCTGACCGATCATGAAACTGCAATGGTGTACTCTGAAAACATCTGCTCTTCCTGCAAGAGGAAGTGTGAAACCACAGTGTCCCACTTGTCAAGGTGAAAGACATGGAGAAAATGGGGAAAACCAGAAGCTAACAAAAATATGAAAGTGTGACTGCTTCTTTAACAGGAAAAGACATTTCCTTTCTTAAGAAAATGCAATGTATCCCCATTTGAGTGAAAATTAGGGACCATATTAGTCACAAAACTTGCACTTCTAAGAAAAGGACTTTGGAGGATGGCACGGTGGCATAGCAGTAGCTCTACTGCTTACTGAGCATGTGACATGCATTCAGGAACAAGTGCAGGCTGCTGGGGGCTGGCCCAGGAAGGAAGGACGCTGCTCCACTGCATGACTGCTGAATGGTGGAGACTGGCTGGTAGCCCAGTTGGGAGCACCAGGATGGGAGGGGTCACTACTGGAAGCCTGTCACAAATGCATGTCAACACATACATCCATGTCGGCACCATAGGCATGGGTGTGCACATCCTATTGCCCCATCACAGGCAAGTACAAAACAAGAACAGCAACAAAAAAAAAAAACTGGACAGGGAAAGAGGTAAAAGGCTAAGTATAAAACGGAATTGTTAGAGACCCTGGATTATCAGAGCAGAAACTTCTATTCCTAAGGCAAAGATTTTATGAAGGAGGGCCTAGAGCACCAAGACTCTTAACATGTCGGCTACGCCAAAATAGAGCCAGAGCTAGTATACCAAAAATTCTAGACCCGTCCACAAAAGGATTGGAAATAAGATAGAGGAAATATCAGATACTTTTAAAGCCTTCTACCAGAAATTGTACTTAAGAGGTGCATCCCCAACTGAAAAGTTAGTGAACAAGTTCCTAGCCCCCCTAGGTCTTCCTAAAATTACTGAGCAGGAGAAAGAGACCCAGATTTCTCTGGACAATTTATTAGAAATATTTACTGAAAGCCAGTAAATGCCCTGGCACCGATGGCTTGCCTATCAAATTCCATCAGTAGTTCAGAAAAGATGTGGCTCCCTTGTTAAGGGCATATAACTGCTTGTGGGAAAGAGGATATGATAAGCCCCATCCTGGCCCTAAGCAATAATCTGTCATTCCAAAGCCGGCCAGGGACCCTGCTAGCTGTTCTTCATATCGCCCAATTTCTAAAACTCAAGACTATAAAATCCTTACAGGTATTTTAACCAGAAGATTGAAGCAAATATTGCCAAAAATTATACATCACAACCAAATGGGTTTTGTCCCTGGTAGGCAAACTCTGGATAATATAAGGAGGTCAGCTGACTAATATTATTGAACATTTACAGAGAAACCCACAGCCAGTGTACTTAATGAGTTTGGATGCCGAAAAGGCATTTGATCAGGTATCTTGGCCTTTTCTGAAGGGCACCCTGGCAGACTTTGGATTTCCCTCCCTATTTATAGGGACCATTTTTAAGCTATACTCTTTACCCAAAGCTAACAGAGTTAATGATCATATTTCAAGGGCTTTTAATTTAGAAAGGGGGACCAGGCAGGGTTGCCCTGTCTCCAGTACTGTTTGTGGCCTACACAGAGCTGCTAGCCCACACACTTAGGTTAACTGAAAAAAAATCACAGAAGTGCGATTAGGAGACACAGAGCACAAAGTGGCTCTATATGTAGATGACGTACTACTGTATTTAGCTGACCCAGAGACGTCTCTGCCCGAGGTCTCTGCTCAGATCGACACACACTCAAAAATGTCACACTACACTCTAAATTGGGGAAAAACAGACGTGCTAACAATGCACTCGCAGCCCCCACAGAAGTTAAAAGAAATACCCCATGAAGTGGGACTGTAACTCAGTCAAGTATCTAGGAGTTAGACTGGGTAAAAGCCCAGCCCAGCTATATGTGGACAATTATCCACCCTTCATAAGACAAATAAAAACAGATATGCATAGATGAATTCTATGCCTTTCCCTTTCCACTCGAGATTACAAATTCTTAAAACCAATGTGGTGCCTTGTCTGATGTATTTATCCCGGGGTGTACCATGCGAAATTACATTTAAAAAAAAAAAAAGACATGGCAGAATGGCAAGGCTTACTGATGAAATTTCTATGAGGAATGGGTAGGCCTAGAGTTTCTCGAAAAACATTATTCTTACCAAAAAGGGCAGGCGGTAGAGCCTGTACAAATCTACAAGACTATTGGTCTGCTTCACAATCTAAAATAGTTCTCCTGTGGTTGCACTTGACTTACAGGGCCCACTGGCAACAAACAGAATTACATAGTTGTAAAGATCTTAAGCTTACAGCCATTATGTTTTCCCCTTAAAAGAGAAATAACAGGAACTTAGACCCGTTTTCCTCTGTTAAAGCCACACTTAGGGGTTGGTATTTGGGGAAAAAGGGGACTCTCAGCCAAGTACAACTGGAAGTACGTTTGGTGGTTACAAGATGCTGACTTCTCCACATCATCGCAGCACATGTGGTTTCAAAGACGGGCCAAAAAATTAATATTTGCATCATGGCAGTTGGTGCAAGGAAACTATGCTGGCCTTTTTTGTATTATATTATTAGGCTTTTGTGTAAGAAGCCATCTCACACAAGCATAGATACACAAGAGGTTTCATCACAATAGGATTTTCATGCACATGTACAATACAACATAACAGAGGATGGGATGAGGAACCCCTCCTAATATACTCTTCACATTGGGGGAAATATAACATAAGATTTCCTAAATCGTGGCATTTAGCATGCAGCTCCAGAAGTGTCTCAGAGGAGTGCCTGGTTCCTCTAACAAAGCCACGCTAGCTGGGGGTGAGTCAAAAGACCCACCATCCTCTGAGAATAATTATCTCCATTATTTATTTAATAGCCTCAAAACCCCCGTCATAGGATAGCTTGTTACAACTTTTGGATTTAAAATTCTAACATAATGGATCAATATATAAACATCAGAATACACACCATCCTCCCTCGCCTCTAAATGCATGCAGGCCTCCCAGTACTAATAAAGTCCACAACGTCCACGAGTTCTCAATAAAAAATGCAGGCTGTCGCCTGAAACTCATGGGGGGGGGGACAAAAGGGCAACCTCTGGGAGATATCTCATAAAGAGCATCAACATGCCACCCCATCAGGGAATCAGGTCTCATTCCTTAATGGTTTAACCTCCCATCTTAACTACCTCATGGCCCTTAGTAATATCCAAATATAACGATCAACCCCTCTCCATGTTATTATGCCCCAGCTGAGTAACAACTCCAGCCTGACTAAGAAAAAACATACAGTACATGGGCTACAACTCAACGGGAGACAAAAGAAAATCAGTACATTACAAAGTTACAAATCCAGTCTTCTTCAACTTGAATTTCTGCAGCCTCCTGTTCCAAGATTGGTAAAATCTTCTCAGCTTCCTCCTGGGACCCAAACATATGTGTTTTGCCCTGCCAAATGATTCTGAGTTGAGCGGGGAATATCAACTGATGTGGAACCTTTAGGCTACGGAGTAGACACCTCACTCCATCATAAGCCTTGCGTGTCTGCCGTGTCCTGTAGGATAAATCAGGGAACACCATAATATCCGCATCGCCATATTTCAGCCGTCGCTTCCTCCTGGCCTCCTTTAACACCCCGTCCCAATCTCCAGTGCCTGAGCATACCACCACCATAGTTCACAGCATGGTCTGCACTGCCGCTCCTGCTCGTGGGGTAATCCTGTAGGCCCTCTCCAATGATAATGGCGGATCTTCGCCCAGTCCCAGCAGTCCTGGCAAAAAGGTGCGCATAAACCCCAGCGAGCCATCTCCTTCAGCAGCCTCGGGTAAGCCTAAAATCCGTAGATTTCTGTTGCGGCTCTGATTCTTCATGGTGTCTAATCTTTGCCGTAGCCAGATATTATCCTTTATTAACTTTGTTGAGACGTCAATGGTTTTATTAAGGCTGGTATCCATTTTATTAAGTCTTTGGTCTGCAATATCCATTTTAGTCTCAAGCTCCGCCACCCGAAGGGTTAGGGCATCGAACTTCCTGTCGAGTTCCTGCACCAAGTTGATCAGTTTTAGCAGAGTTGCGTTTACCGTAGCCAGCGTAATTTCTCCCGGGTCCGCCACAGTAGAGGACCCTGCTAAAGCATTTCTAGTAGGCCCCTCATCCCGTTTACTCCTCAGGGTAAAAAACTCGGCAGAGGCAGTCGCGTTGCCTTTGGTTTTCCCCATATGTCTACCTTGTAGGCTGCTCAATCAAATGGAGATATCGGAGGCAGACAAAAAACACCAAAAGTAGTAACTTTTTAGTAGTTTTAATTAAAAGTTCGTGGGAGCTCTGAATATGTGCTGCCTTCTGATGAGCCGCCACCCCCACTCACCCCCCACTATGCTGGCTTTTGATGCTTTTAACGATAGATATGGCTGGACCTCAGCAGACTCATTTTACTACTACCAAATTCAGGATGCCATAAACAGTAAGCTTAGAAACATGGCAACAATTGTAGACCCTAGACCATTTCCCACAGCTTATGAAAGGATATGGGTACCTCCAAGTGGTAAGGGAGCCATTACAATGCTCTACTGGAACATGATAGCAGATAGGGCCCACACTTTGCAAACTACACAACATAAGTGGGAATCGGAAATGAGAATAAAACTGAATGATAAAAAAATGGCAACAAGTCTATCTTGGATGTTGGAGAACTATATCCTCCCCAGCATGGCAAGAATTCACTTGGAAAATCTAGACGAGATATTTTTTTAACACTGGCTAGGCAAGTTAGGATGGGATTGTTAACACAAACCACATGCTGGAGGGGATGTACTTGCACACAGGCGGACCTGGCTCATATTTTATGGCAGTGTCCCATACTGGTTAATTTCTGGCAGAAAATACAATATCATCTGACTGAGCTTTTTGGACTGAATACAAACATAGGCACAGACAAATTTATTACTGGGAATTATACCCCCTGAAATTAAGGGGAGGGAGGAGCATTACTTCTGGCTAATACTGACAACAGCAGCCATAAAGGCTCTCACTAATAGGTGGCTCCAGACAGTTCCACTGGACATAGTGGAATGGGTCGAACTGATGGGGAAAATACAATCGATGGAATGATTAACTTTTGCAGCGAACCATAGAAAGGAGCAATACATAAATAGATGGAATAGGTGGGAACTTTACTAAGAAAATATAAAATGATTCCCCCCTCTCCCATCCTCCTCCCCCTCCCCCTTCCGTGCCTTTTCTCTTCCCTGTCTTTTCCTACCTCCCCTTTAGCCTCTTCCCTTTCTCCCCCCATACTTCCCTCTCCCCTTTAGAGAGAAATAAAATACAGTCCTAAATGTCTAATGCATTATATATGGATGAAATGTTCTTCCTCCCTACTTCAGTGCATGGCTTGGCTTTGTTTGTAATTTATTTAATAATTTTATTAATCACAAAGTTTTATGGTTATTTAAAGTTTTTACTGTTGCAAAGTAGCTCAATATAAATAAGTTTGTTTATATAGCTTCCTAACAATTGACAAAGGACACTATAGGAGATGATGAGCTCCAAGCAAGTAACACCAAAGTTCTTTTTTGATGTTTTAAAAGTGTTTTAATCATCAGCTTATTACAATCAGAAAAAATGTATGATCTTGAACTTTAGTAAGGTATGAAATGTTTCAATAAGCAAGTATTAAAAAGGGGGGGGCAAATACATAAAGAGCTAGTTTCATTGTAACGAACACGAGCAAATGAAAATTCAGCTACAGTTATGGCTGGGCAAGCCCAAAAAAGTTTGGTTTGAACACCCCTGGCCATGGGAAGAAAACCAGGAGGAAGAGGAAACATGCTGGCAGTCCAAGTCTCCCTCCCGCCTCCATGCTTTCGCATGACCAACAGCAAGGGCTCTGTGAGAAAAAAAGGGACATGGGGAAGTCAACTTATTACTGTTCTTTGTAAAACCATTTTCTGAGTTTAGTAGAAAATGAACTTGGACTACTTTTGGTGGAAGCCATCTGTGGCAATTCTCCATTAAAAATAAACCAATTTTAAAAAGAGAAACTGTCTTTTACTCAAAAAGGTAAGTTTTATAATTGAGAATATACTTAAGGTTTTTACTATGTCTCTAAAAATAGTTCCGCATGGAATGAAATGAAAAGGAAAAAAAACCTTTTTTCCAAGAACACTTTCTATTTATAGTAAATGAAAAAGCTGCAGAGTTATGTCATCAAATCACTGGAAAAACTTCATATAGGACTGTTTCTATTTATGGTCCAAGTCTTTCTATGTCTAAAACCCTAGCATGTATACGTTACACTCAATGTTTAGACGGTAAAGATAAAAAAAAAAAAAATAATAAAAGATCAACTATATTGTGCTGTCAAGTGGGAAAGTTTGCCCTTTTCATACCAAAACAGAAATGTAAAGAAAAAAATATGCAACAGATATTAATAAAAGTAGTTAAATTCTTGTAGCCAGTGGAGCGTTCACAGCTTCAGTGAACATTGCCTTTAAAGGTTTTAATCCTTCAAGAATTTCACTGTACATGTTACACTGCTGAACAGAAGATCTCAATTTAAAATGCTTTTATTCTTTCATTTGTTTATTTATTAAAGACTCAGAAAAACAACCTTTGAGTCAAAAGACTCCTTTACAAAGGCTCCAAGTCAGAAAACAACGACAAGAATACAATATTTAATTACAGAATAAAAGATGCAGTAATAGTTGATGTACAAAACAAGGAATCAATGTGGTTATCAGCTGTACAAAAAAGTTACAATTAAGAGTAAATAAAAATTTAAATACTGTAAAATTTTCTTTCTCAGACGGCTGGTCTCTGGGCTTCCTTACTCATGGGTTGTACCTCCTGATGCTGATAGGAAGGCAGGAATTTGATCTCTACAGCAGGGGACAACCAGCCCTCCACTTCCTGTTTCCCTCAGTTCTTCCGAAAGCAGTCCAAATGTGGCAATACTATATGACCTTGGAAACAAAAAAAAGAAAATTAAGGCATACGTGGCCAGGTGGCCATCTGGGAGGGAATCAGAAGCCCAGAGACCAGCTTGAGTAAATACAGGTTACTTACCTGTAACAGGAGTTCTAGGAATGATATATGTTGTTCATCCACACTGTCTGGCAGGTTTTTTGCCGCTTTAAATCTTGGCGGAAGGTCTTCAAGCTGGCTCCTCCCACCCACCCGGGTGGTAAAACTCTCGGCTCCGCCCCATGATGGCAGATCTAGCCCGCTGGAAGCCAGGTTGTGCGTCGGAAGCCCGGGAGGTCGGGTAGATCGTGTGGATGAACATATACCATTCCTAGAACTCCTGTACAGGTGATAACTATCTATTTCTAGGGACATGGATAGGTTGTTCATCCACACTGTCTGGCAGACTCTATCAGTTCTCCGGAGGGAGAGGAAAGCGCACACCCCTACTTAGGAAATAAAGACTGGAGAACCGAGGCCCCAAAACCAGCATCCTGGCATGACTCAAGGTCGATATGGTAGTGGGTGATGAAGGTGTGTGCTGACTTCCAGGTAGCAGCCTGCAGATTTCCTGGATAGGGACGTCCCTGGAAGCATCCACCGATGCAGCGGTATGGCGGGTGGAATGAGCTCTTATCCCTCTGGGAGGCTCCATGCCCGCCAACCTATAGCAGAGAACTATGCAGGAGGTAACCCACCTGCCTATCGTCTGCTTGGCTGCAGGTCTGCCAGGTGCAGCTTCAGCATAGGTGACAAACAGCTGGCGAACCTCTCCCCGAACTATAGCCGTCCGCTCCTTATAAGCGAGCGCTCTTCTAGGGTCCAAAGTATGGAGCCTATATTCGGCCTCAGGTGTGATTGGGGTAGAACACCGGCAGAGTCAACACCTGGTTAAGGTGAAACTCCGACATCACCTTCGGAAGGAATTTCGGGTGGGGGCGCAGGACAACCTTGTCCCTGTGGAAGACCAGATGAGGAGACTCGAAGGAAAGCGCCTGGAGCTCTCCCATCCTTCTGGCTGACATGATAGCCACCAGAAGGCGTTCTTCCAACAGGTGAGAGATGTCACACCTGTGCATCGGTTCGAATGGCCTGCCCATGAGCTTAGCCAATACCAGCAGTAGATCCCACGGAGGTGGAGGTTCTCGCACCGGAGGGGATATGTAATCAAGACCTTTGAAAAAGCACCCGAACACCTTCTCCTGCACCACCGACTGCTTCCCGGCCCACGCCCGGTAAGCAGAGATGGCTGCCAGGTGCACCTTAAGGGTCGTTGATCGAAGCCCTTGCTGAGAAAGGGACCACAGGTAGTCCAGTATGCTTGCCAAGGAACAGGAGGAAGGGTCCAGGCCCTTGCCCTGACACCAAATGGAGAATCTCTTCCATTTGAAGGCGTAGCATTTTCTGGTCGACTCCTTACAGGACGCCTCAACGACGTTGAGGACCTTGTCGGAAAGACCCAAAGCCTGGAACTCTAGCCGCTCAGGAACAAGGCCGTCAGGTGCATGGATTAAAGGTCCGGATGGAATACCTTCCTCCGCCTCAGGAGCCTGGAGCCGAGACTGAAGAGATCTGGATACCAGAACTGGCGGGGCCAGTCTGGGGCTACCAGAATCACCTGCGCCTTGTCCCTTCTCACCTTGAGAAGCACCTTGTGGATCAAGGGAAATGGGGGAAAGGTGTAGAAGAGGCCCGGAGTCCACGGCCTCAAGAAGGCATCCCCCTGCAGAGAGTCCTGCTGAGGGGGGCGGGCATGAAACAGTCTCAGCTCACATTCTCCTGGAGGCAAACAGGTCCGCCTGGGCGTGCCCCAATGGGAGAAGAGATCTTGTACTACCTCTGGCAGGAGAGACCACTTGTGAGACGCAGCCCCTATCCAGCTTAGGGCATCGGCCAGGGTGTTGGAGGCTCCTGCCACATGAATGGCGAGGAGATCCGCCTCCAGGCTGCGCACGAGTGACCAAATGTGGAGAGCTTCCCTGCACAGAGGCATGGAGCGCGTCCTGCCCTGGCGGTTTAGGTAGTACATGGTCGTGGTATTGTCCGTCTGGACCTGAACCAATTGACCCCGTAGAAACGGAGCGAAGGCGGTGAGGGCTAGATGAACTGCTCGAAGCTCCAGCAGGTTGATGTGGCATCGGGACTCCAGAGGGGACCAGAGGCCGTGCGCTCTGTGCTCCCCTAGATGGGCACCCCAACCCATCAGAGGCGCATCGGTCGATAGAGAGACCGTTGGCTCGGGGCAGACAAACGGGATGCCCTCCTGCAGATGTGCTGGAACGGTCCACCACTGGAGAGCGTTCCACATCCCCTGGGTCACTGTCACTAGCTGATCCAGCGGATCGAAGTGCTGTGACCACTGGCTGGCCAGCCCCCATTGAAAGGGATGCATGTACCAGCGGGCCCAACGGACCACACTGGTGCAGGCCGCCATGAGGCCCAGGAGGTGCAGGAAGTCCCGGGCTGGGCGCGATTGCCCAACCTGAAATGATTGGGCAAAGGAGGAAAGAACCTCGGCCCTGTCCGCCGGGAGCCATGCTCTGGCTCGTAGACAGTCGAGCTCTGCCCCGATGAACTGTATCACTTGCTTTGGCACGAGTTCCAACTTGGCCTCATTGATGAGGAGGCCAACCTGAGAGCGAACCTGGAGGGCCAGATCTCTGGACCGCTCCACCTCCGCTCTGGAGGAGGCTGCAATCAGCCAGTCGTCCAGGGAGGGGTACACCTCGGCGCCGCAGGAATGCTGTCACCACTGCCATGCATTTGGTAAAGACCCTGGGAGCTAGGGAAAGGCCGAAGGGCATGGCCCGGAACTCAAAGGGATCCCTCCGCTCTGAAGCGGAGGAATCCCTGGTGGGACAGATGGATTGGGACGTGAAAGAACGCATCCTGAAAGTCCAGAGAACAGAACCACACGCCTCGTTCCAAGGATGGGATTATCTGAGCCAGAGTGACCATCCTGAAGGTCCAAGACCTTAGACGAGACGATGTCTGAGACAAAGACGGAGATCCTTGGCGTTTCCAAGGACGGGTCTGAGAAGGGGCCGGGAACACCCGCTCTTCCCTCAGCTCGGAAGCCTTAATCGGGGACTGCGGCACCGGAGGCGCAGGCAAGTCCTCGGTCTCCACCAGGGGAACCAGTGAAGAAGGGTTGTCTGCTTCACCAGTCGACAGCCCGTCCGACGGGTCGAGAAAAATCTCTACCACGTTGACTGGTGTCTCGGCCGGCTGACCTGACGGGGACACCGTGAAGTCAGCGGCCTTAGCTGCAACCTCGACCGAAGCAGAGTGTCAACTGTCCAGGGAAGGGGACCTCTCCCGCTCCCAATAACGCCGACGATGGGACTTACCCTCTGAGCCCTTTTTGGACCGAAAGGAATGTCCCGATGGCCCCTCTTCCTTCGTGGAAAGGGACTGGCAAAGCTCCTTGAAAGAAGCTGAATATGAGGTACCCAGTGAGAGCGGGATAAATGCCGCGACCGAGGAAGAGGATGATGCGGCCTGTGCTGCCTCCTCCTAGAGGGCAATCATCTGCTCGAGTTGCTCAGCCAAGCCAGCCACCGCTGTAACCGCCCAACGGGCCTCCTTTGACTTAACCGGTGGGTAGTGCTTCTCGGGGTGCCCAAGCTGTAACCGGGCAGCGCGGTCTTCCAGGACATTGGCTGAAAACGAACGCCATAACTCGCAGGCCTGCGGGTCATGTTCTAGGCCAAGGCAGTAGACACATGTGGAGTGCGGGTCCGTCCTGGACATCTTCTGCCCACAAGGGCACCGCCGAAAACCCGAAGTTGATTTGTCCATCGCAGCCACGAGGGAGAAAGCTGAGCGAAGTCTTGAAAATTTTAAATTAAGTTTTGGGCGAACCTAAGAATTAGGATCCAGTCTGCACGCAGAACGTTAAGGAGGGAACCTGAGCTTCCAAGCGGTAAGGAAGATCTGGCATCATGGGGCGGAGCCAAGAGTTTTACCACCCGGGTGGGTGGGAGGAGCCAGCTTGAAGACCTTCCGGCAAGATTTAAAGCAGCAAGGAACCTGCCAGACAGTGTGGATGAACAACATATCCATGTCCCTAGAAGAAAATTTACAGGTATCTAAATTTCAATTTCTCTCTCTCTCTCTCTCTCCCCTAAGCTGGTCTCCAGGCTTCCTTACTCATGTGATATACAAAAGCAGTACATCCCCAAATGTCCCAGGTGGGAAGAGTGTCAAGTGCCCTTAAAGGTCCACCACCGCCTGAAGCACTCAGCAGCCAAAGGATGCCTCCATCCAAGACATCACATCATTTGTAAAATTTTGTAAATGTGTGAATGGATGACCATGTTGCCGCCCTGCATAAGTCTGCTGGAGATGTTTCTCTGAAGTTTGCCCACAAAGTGGCCATAGCTCTGGTGGAATGGGCTCTCTCACTGGGCCAGGCAAAGTTACTCCAGCCTGATCGTAAGCCATGGTGATGACAGATCGAATCCATCTGACTGTAGAGTCTATTGAAGCTTTTTTACCCATATTTTGTGGCTTGTAGTTAAAATGAACAAACTTGAAGTATTGTAAATAGCCTCTGTTCTCTTAATATACATTTTCATTGCTCTTCTCGGGTCTAGCTTATGAAATTCCGTTTCCTTTTCCGAGGTGAGGGCAGAAGGAAGGTATAATTAACTCTTGGTTGTAATGGCAGGGAGAGACAACTTTTGGCAAAAACCCTGGATCTGTACTGAGCACCACAGAGTCCTGATGAAAAACAGTGTGCGGCTCTTTGGTGGACAATGCTTCTAGTTCACCGATTCTCCTGGCTGAAGTAATAACTACGAGAAAAGCAACCTTCATTGTAAGACACACGACAGGTGTCTCCTTAAGAGGCTCAAAAGGCGCTTTGGTCAAAGCCTTGAGAACCAGATCAAGTCTCCAAGCTTGTACTGTTGGCTTGATTGGAGGGCGTTTTAATGTTGCTGCCCTTAGAAACCTCTTGACATGGGGATGTGAGCCCAACGATTCCCCTGAATCTACCAACAAAAGTGCCCCCAGCGCGAAGACCTGATCTCGTAAGGTGACTGTTTACAGTACTTTGTCAAACCCCTCTTGAAGAAACTGCAATAGCACAGGTAATGATATTGGATGGTCCTGTATGCATCTGGATTGAAGCCAGTACAAGAATTTTCTCCACATTCTATAATACAATTTAGAGGACAAGGGGCGGCGTGAGTTCACCATCATGTCAATAACAGGAGCTATGTAGTCTAGCTCTTTCAAAGTTTCCCGCTCAATCTCCAAGCCGAGAGGGGCAGGTTGTTCAAACTGGAATGCAGAACCAGACCTTCGAGGACATTTATGCTGTACCTTGTTTCTACCAGTGACTTTTGCCCCGTGCTGACAGCTTATGCAGGTGGGCCCCCCAGCCCCTGAGACTTGCACCAGTCGTGATTCAGATTTGGTGTGGATAGCCCAATTTGACACGCCTCCTGATGTTTGTCCTCAGAGTCCACCATTGGAGGGTGGTTTTTATTTTATTTTGTTTTTTTCATCACGACAGTATTTTTGCCACCTCCCAGACCTGGCAGGGGCTACAACAACCCCTCCCCATCGGGGCCATCATGGGTCCCAGTATGGTTTTCTCCCACGCCTGTGCAATGGGTGTAGCAGCTGTCTCCACCTCCGGCGAGGCAGCCAAGGATCCTGGGCACGAGCTGAACCCTTCTTGTGCCAAGCACGCAGCCCAAACCCCAAGGAAGGAGAGCAGTCCTCTGACGCTCAATCCTTACTTCCCTGCCGACTCGAGTGACCAGAGTCTGTTCTCGAACCTGGGTCGCCGGTGTGGCGCAAGGTGTGGTGTCCAGCACCTCAACCCTCAGCGCCACTAGGCCAGCTCTGGAGGGAAGTTTTTTTTTTTTTTTATATCTGTTGAGAAATTAGGATGAGCTGGTGCTGGCTGTGTCCGGACTGGGACCATAGTCTGAGCAAATGGGCTTGAATGGGCCGCATATGGACTAGAGCCCAAGGGACTGAATACGACAGTGATACTAGAGTCCCAATTAGTTGCATGAAGGACCGAGCAGGCAGTCGAGGAGTTGTGTGAAACTCCTTGATGAGCTACAGCAGGTACCTGAATTTCGTTTCTGGAGGGAAAGTCCCTGTTGGCTTGTGTCCTGAAGTCTGCCTCCAGGTGGTTCAAGGTCTGGCATGGAGTTAGAGAACTCCTTCTCCAGTTGATGACAAATCCGTGTGCCAACAAGCACTGGACTACCTCCACCACTGCCTGTACTGCTTGGTCGAGCTGTGGAGCCTGGATGAGAATATCATCCCAGTAAGCGAAAAGTTATATCCCACGGTTCCGAAGGTGAGCTATGACCGAAATTAGTACCTTTGAGAATGTCCTTGGGGCTGAAGAAAGGCCAAATGGTACAGTTTTGAATTGGAAGTGCTGCTCCCCCACCCTGAACCCAAGACATTGTCTGTGTAGTTCATGAATAGGAATATGCAAATAGGCATCTTGCAGATAGATGGATGCTAGAAAATCTCCTTGTTGCAACTCCCTAATGACAAGCTTTCCATCCTGAAGGGTCTGCTGCGAACAAAACGATTCAGGAATTTGAGGTCTAGGACTGGCTTGAATCCCCCTGTGCGTTTTGGCACGATGAAGAATAGGGAGTAGACCCCCAATTGATCTGTGGGGGGAAACTTGTTCGATAACTCCTGCTTGCAGAAGTTCTGTAATGGCCTGTAACATCACCTGTCTTTTGGATGGGTTGTCCAAAATAGGGGATGGCACCACATGAGGTAGTGGGGGCTTGGATTTTAATTCTATCAGGTAACCCTTGCTGATGTCTAGGACCAATCTGTCCAACGTAGTTTGGACCTATTCCAAGAAAACTTTAAAGTCTGCCCCATACTAGACGATGGGCCCGGATGGCTTAATTGCGACTTCTTGTTACTGTTCCGTGTCCCTGGTGCCCCCACTGCCACCAGATCCGCCCCCTCTGAAGTTACGCAAGGAAAACCAAGCCCCCCCCCCCCGAGAAGTTATGAGTTTTGACCCTTGTTGTAACCTATGTCACGAAAATTGCATCTGGAGCCTGAGGACCATGATTCCCCCCTGCCCCTAGACTGGGGCATCTGCACCATAGCTGATTCCCCGGATTTCCTTACTGCCCCCTTCAGGGCTGAACCAAACAGGAGATTACCTTCATAGGGTGCATTCACCAAATTCCTCTTCAAGAGGTGTCTGCTTGCCAAGGCCTGAAGCCAGAGGCTGTGGCAAGTCGAGGTTTGACAGCACATGGTCCGAGCGGCACACCATACCACCTCCTCAGACATGTCTGTTGCATAGGCCAAAGCTAACCCCGTTAACAGAAACTGTTAACAGGCGAGTTCTTTTCTGAGTCCTCAGCAAATTGAAAGGCTAAATCTGAGGCCCATAACAGGGCGGCTATGGTCAAAAAAAGATTTGCGGTTGCCGCCTTGACATATGTCACTGATGCTTGGAAGGCCTTCTTGAGCAAGGCATCCACTTTTCTGTCTACCAGGTCCCCAAGTGATGCCTCTCCTTTGGCTGGGATGACAGTCTTCTTGGTTAGGTTAGAAATCAAAGGGTCAATTCTGGGGCAGTCTAACCACTTTTCAGATTGCTTGTCAAACTTCAGAAGCTTAAAGATCCACTGGGGCACTGGATGTGTGTGCTCTGGACCTTGCCATTCCTCTTTTAGCAAGTCCTCTATGGAAGGAGGGACAGGGAAGGCTGTGGCCAGTTCGGAGGCAGATGCCAGCCGAAATGCCTGTTTCGGCTGGGAGGGACCTGCCTGTGAAGATCCTAGGTGTATCTCAGATGACCTTTTTTATGAAAAAAATCTAGGTCCTCCAGGTGAAAGTTTCTGGATGGAGAGTCAGTCTGATGAGCCCAATAGCTCTCCCTCTTCAAGAGATGGAACTTGAGTTTGGGGAACGCTCCCTGCGATACTTTCCCCTACGAGTGCTCCTAGATCTACTTCGAGAACATAGAATTTGACGGCAGATAAGGCGCGCTTGGTCCACCTTAAGATGGAGAAAGCACCAGGGCCGGATAAATTACATCCCAGAGTGCTGAAGGAACTTGAGTATGTCCAGGCAAAACCCCTGGCAGAGCTTTTCACCATCTCTCTGAGGACAGGGTGGGTGCCCCAGGACTGGAAGGTGGCGCATATAGTGCCTATCCACAAAGGGAGGGGGGGATCAAGGGAGCTGGCAGGGAACTACAGGCCTGTCAGCCTGACATCGGTTGGGGGCAAGGTGATAGAGGGCATGGTCAAGGAGAGGCTAGCGGGGACCTGGAAAAGCCAGGGTGCCTGGACGATAGACAGCATGGATTTGTCCCAGGTAAATCGTGTCAGGCAAACCTTGTGGAGTTCTATGACTGGGTGACGAGTGCCTTGGACCTAGGTAGACCAGTGTACGTCCTCTTTCTAGACTTCAGCAAGGCATTTGACTCTGTTCCTCACGAGGGCCTGTTGGATAAGCTGGGAGAAATGGGGATGGGGAACCAGATGATCAGATGGATAGATAATTGGCTCCCGGACCGGACCCAGAGGGTCGTAGTTGGTGGGATAGTCTCATCCCCAAAGAGGGTCATTAGTGGGGTCCCACAGGGATCAGTCCTGGGGCCCCTCCTGTTCAACGCCTATGTCTCTGACATAAGGACAGGTATCAGGAGTGAGACGAGTCTCTTTGTGGATGACTCAAAACTGGGGGCGGTGGTGGATAGGGAGGAGGGGAGGGTGGCCCTACAGGGGGACCTGGAGACTCTGGAAAGATGGTCTAGCAAGTGGAAGCTGAGGTTCAATGCAGGGAAGTGCAAGGTACTGCACCTGGGGGCCAGAAACCCAGGCCAAGTGTACACTCTTTGGGGGGGGCGGAGAGAATGCTACAAGTCTCGATGGCTTAGAGGGACCTGGGGGTGGTGAAGGATGTCAAGATGAACAACTGAGACTTGCATGAGGGCAGCAGCCAAGGCCAACAGGATGCTGGGATGCATCACTAGGGGGATCACTTCCAGAAGGAGGGAAGTGATACTCCCTCTGTATAACTGCTTGGTGAGGCCACACCTCGAATATTGCGTGCAGTTTTGGAGGCCACACTTAAAGAGGGACATTGAACTCCTAGAGAGGGGCCAGAGGAGGGCAACCAAAATGATTTGGGGCTTGGGGGTCAGGACCTATGGGGAGAGGCTCGAAGAGCTAAATATGTACACATTGGAAGAGAGAAGGGACTGGGGGGGACATGATAGAGGTCTTCAGGTACGTGAAGGGAGAAAATAGGGTAGGAGCAGTCAGGGTGCTTCAAAGGAAGGAGGAGGGGGCAACTAGAGGGCAAGGGTGGAAGCTGGAGGGGTGAAGATTCAGGGGAGAAAGGAGGAGGTGCTACTTCACTGAGAGGGTGGTGGAGCCATGGAATGTGCTGCCCAGGGGGCTGGTTGAGGCAGAGACGGTGGAAGGGTTCAAGAGGGGGTGGGACAGCTACAGGGGAAGGGTTCTGGAAGCAAAATCCAGTGCAGTGAGAATATCCGGAACTGGGAAGGGAGAAACCAGAGAAGGCAAGGGGGTTGGGCAGCAAGGTCGGTCCTAGGGTGGGGGCTGACCAAACTAGCAGACATGAAAGACCATTAGGCCTATTCTGCTGGCATTTTAGTATGTAAGTAGTAAATGATGCAGTCAGTAATGACACTGTCACATAAGAAGTGGCTAAGGGGTGGGGGGCAAGAGTTAGGGAGGGGGAGATGGCAGGACAGGCTAGTAGCAGTCGCAGATGCTAGAGGCAAGGAGATGCTGCCGAAGTTTTAGTTTGAAAGGACCAACTGAAATCTCAGATGGCAAGTCATTAAGCCCGTGAGGGGCCCAATACATGAAAGCCCTCAGGCCCAATGAAGTCCTACAAAATGGGACAAGGAAGGTAGCTTTGGATGAGCTTCTGATAGCCCAAGTAGTAGAGGCAGGATTTAGGAGATGAGCAGCAGGAGGGGAGAGACCCATGGCTATCTTTTTGGTTAGCAGGCTAGTCTGGTAACAAAGCCATCACTGAAGTTTAATCAATTAGTAAGTTGATACAGGTCGCAGGTATGTATGTGTGTGTACTGATCACAACCATTCACAAGCCTACAGGCTTTGTTCAAGCCAACCCTAATTATGCTTAATGCAGTGCCAGCTGCCGATCCATAGATAATGCCGTAGTCAACTAATGATAGTATTGAACTGGTTACAGCAAGGCAAAGGGCATCAGCTGGCATGCAAGACCTATGTTTGTAGAGAAGACCAATCCTGGTGGTGACCACCTTACAGACCAGGTTTATGTGCTCGTGGAAAGAGACGGTGGAGTCAAGAGTGATCCCAAGGTACTTAAAGTTATGTACTTGGCTCCAGGGGTTGTGATGAGTCAAGAATGGTTAGTGAAGAGTCTGTTTTTGTTTTGTGGGTTGGCAAACATCACCACCTTTGTTTTTTTTGTAATTTAAAATGAGCTTATGACGCGAGAACCAAAATTTGGATTCAGAGAACCTCTGAAGATCATTTTGCAGAGGGGTGGGGTCGGGATGAGTAGAGAAGATTACTGCATCATCTGCGTAGAGTAACATCTGCCCCGAGCAGGCTAGGGGGAGGGAGTTAAGGAAAAAGACTTAACAAGAGCGGGCCAAGAACTGAACCTTGGGGAACCCCTAAGAGAACCGGAAGACTGGAGAAGAGAGTATTACTGATTTTCACCTGCTGGGTTCTTCCACTAAGGTAGTTAGCGAACCAGGAGGTGGCTTCCTGTAAGAGGCCCAGAGATGGAAGGGAATCAATTAGAAGATTGTGGTTAACCGTGTTGAAAGCCTTAGTTAGGTCAACGTACACAAACCCAACTAAGTGACCACAGTCTAGAGCTTTATGTATTAAGTCGGAGTATTCTAGGAGGGCAGTAGTAGTACTGTGGCCCTTCCTGAATCCGTGTTGCTGATGACAATGAAGATTGTATTTTGAGACCATTTACATGGGAACCTTTGAATTTTCTTTATGGAAAAATGGCTTTTAAAGCATCACGTAACCTCAGGAAAAACTCACAAAAACATTACTGAGATAAAAGTCTGCTTACAGTTCATATATTAAAGCTGGAGATCAAGTAGGGTTTGCGGCTTTTAGGACAGGCAGGGACAATGGGCAGACCAGATGGGCCTAGCAGTCCTCATCTGCCATCAGTTTCTAGGTTTCTATTCTTTCAATTGATATTTTCATCTTACTTCCACCGCCACCATTCTTCTCCCATCCTCCCCTCAAAGAATAGGTATAGGTACATTACTTTGCAGCTTGACTTCTGATGCTGTATGTGGAAACCAAACTTAGTCTTTTTGGTTTCAGTAACATTTTAAAAATGTGTTTATGTTGAATATTTAGCTTAAAAGGATTAAGCGATAATGGAGTCCTTGGGCCCGATCCTCAAAGAGCCTTGAGATTGCTACAAGCTGCAGCAATCTAGGGCTGTGGCGAACTCCGGGTCAGTCAGGGTCTCTGCGCCCCATTCTGAAAAAAATAGGTCTCCCAGCACCAAAAGCCTGGGAGTTGCCACATCTGCAGTCTAGTGCCAAACAATAGGCACACCTGCAGGACTTGCTGCAGGGATCCACCCCCTAACCAGCACAACTCAAAACAAGATTGCCAGGAGGGTTCCGGGGGCAGAAGGGGCACAGGGGATGCCATAGGATGTGCTGGGGAGCCACTGGGCATGCCAGGGGTTGATTGGGCACCAGGCGAGGGTGCCATTATTATAACTATTATGGTAATGGATGGCAGGGGAGTTGCAGTGGCTCCTTTTTCTGATGCAGACCATGTTTCAGAATAGAGAATGATGCATCTTTTGACCAAAGGTGCCATTTGCGTCATTCTTGTTTGACGGGTCAGTCTAAAGGCTTTGAGAATCAGGTACCTTGTCTCAACTGCATAATGATCCGACAGCTGAGGCACAGGGGTCGCATGATCAGTGCTAAGATTGGTTCAAACTTTTCTGAATGGTCTGGAGCCGAAAGCATGTGCAGCCTATCTCAACAAAGTGTAAATCAGATGAAAACATCAATTAGAAGACCTACTGCTATTTATGTATTGGATTTTGTTTAACAGGTATGCTCACTGAGACTTGAGTCCCTTTTTCAGGAGTGACCTGGGATAAGTTACATACAGAATATGACTCGTTTCCACATTAGTACAAATTAACGTACATGATATAGTGGCAATGGTATTTAAAATAGGCACAAAAGTGAGGTTCAACAAAAATTACATAGCACGTTCTTCACACAAATTGATAAGTGCAATGTGCAATATCAGTACATCAAATAAATTTCAAAGGACTACCTCAAAGCTGACAGAGGGAACAATAAGCACCTTATCCACTAACTGGCCTAGCTGAGACAGGGGTAGGCTCAGCAGAAGCAGGACCACTTTAGTTTTGGGGTTGAGCGCCCTTTCAGTAGCCCCTTGAACACCTGATGGGCATGGCATTCCTGGATAGAGCAGAAATTCATTCCACAGCAAGGGTGCTTTGTGTGAAAAGGACCGTATACCAAAATGTAGTTCACGCTGAGAAGAGGAGCAGAGGAGCCTTCTAACATACTAACATACTAAAATGCCTGCAGAATAGGCCTAACGGTCTTTCGTGTCTGCTCGTTTGGTCAGCCTCACCCTGGTGCTGACCTTGCTGTCCCCTTGCCTCTCTGGCTTCTCCTTCCCAGTTCTGGATATTCTTGCTGCATTGGATTTTGCTTCCTGAACCCTTCCCCTGTACCTGTCCCACCCCTCTTGAACCCCTCCACTGTCTCTGCCTCCACCAGCCCCTAGGTAGTGCATTCCATGGCTCCACCACCCTCTCAGTGAAGTAGCACCTCCTCCTTTCTCCCTGAATCTTCCCCTCCAGCTTCCACCCATGCCCTCTAGTGGCCCCTTCCTTGAAGCACCCTGACTGTTCCTCCCTATTTACCCTCTTCCATGTACCTGAAGACCTCATCATGTCCCCGGTCCCTTCTCTCTTCCAATGTGTACATATTTAGCTCTTCGAGCCTCCTCATAGGTCCTGTCCCCAAGCCCCAAATCATTTTGGTTGCCCTCCTCTGGACCCTCTCCAGGAGGTTAAAGTCCCTCTTTAAGTGTGGCCTCCAAAACTGCACGCAGTACTCCAGGTGCGGCCTCACCAAGCAGTTATACAGAGGGAGTATCACTTCCCTCCTTCTGGAGGTGATCCCCCTAGCGATGCATCCCAGCATCCTGTTGGCCTTGGCTGCTGCCCTCCTACAAGTCTCAGAGTTGTTCATCTTGACATCCACCACCACCACCCCCAGGTCCCTCTCAGCCATTGAGACTTGTAGTATTTCCCCAGGGTGTACACTTGGCCTGGGTTTCTGGCCCCCAGGTGGAGTACCTTGCATTTCCCTGCATTGAACCTCAGCTTCCACTTTCTAGACCATCTTCCAGAGCCTCCAGATCCTCTGCAGGGCCACCCTCCCTCCTCCCCATCCACCACCGCCCCAGTTTCGAGTCATCTGCAAAGAGACTCATCTCACTCCTGATTCCTGTCCTTATGTCAGATACGAGGCGTTGAACAGAAGGGCCCAAAGACTGATCCCTGTGGGACCCCACTAATGACCCTCCTTGGGATGAGACTATCCTTATCAACTCACGACCCTCTGGGTCCGGGTCCTGGAGCCAATTGCTCATCCATCTGATCATCTGGTTTCCCACCCCATTTCTCCTAGCTTATCCAACAGGCCCACGTGAGGAACAGAGTCAAATGCCTTGCTGAAGTCTAGAAAGAGGACATCCACTGGTCTACCCAGGTCCAAGGCACTTGTCACCCAGTCATAGAACTCCACCAGGTTTGTCTGACACGATTTCCGGGATGAATCCATGCTGTCTATCGTCCAGGCACCCTGACTTATCCAGGTCCCCCTAGCCTATCCTGACAATGCCTCCATCACCTTGCCCACCACGACTGTCAGGCTGACAGGCCTGTAGTTCCCTGCCAGCTCCCTTGATCCCCCCTTGTGGATAGGCACTACATGCGCCATCTTCCAGTCTTGGGGCACCCACCCTGTCCTCAGAGAGATGGTGAAAAGCTCTGCCAGGGGTTTCGCCAGGACATCCGCAAGTTCCTTCAGCACTCTAGGATGTAATTTATCTGGCCCCGGTGCTTTCTCCGTCTTAAGGGAGCTGAGTGCTTCCTCACTCTCTGCTGTGATTTCCACTCTGGTACCTCTTCTCCCTGCTTAGCCCTCCCCCACCTGCCAGTGATGCCCCCAGACCTGCCGATCGGTAAGGGTCCCCTCATTATCTCTGTCTCCTCCCATGTATGATGCAGCATCCCCATTTTCCCTGGTGAAACTGAGGTGAAGTACTCATTTAGTACCTCAGCCTGCTCCTCCGGGTCTTGTGCCCATCTCTCCTGATTTAATCCTGCTAATCTGCCCCTTCACCTTCATCTTTCCTCAACGTATCTAAAGAACCCTTTTTCCTCTCCTAATTTCCTGGCCAGGTTCTGCTCCTTCCTTGCCTTAGCTCCACCACTCTAGTGGCCCTTCTAGCCATCAGCTCGTACTCCCCTCGATCCCTTTCACTCCTTGAGCACCTGAATTTCTTATAGGCTGCTTTCTTTCCCCGCACCACCTCCTGGATCTCCCTGGTCCACCAACAGGGTTTTTGGGCCCTACCACATTTCTGTCTTACTCTTGCACAGGTGCTGGTAGCATCCTGCACCCCTCTCCTGATGATTTCCCACCTACTATCAGCGTCCATGTCTGACCCAATCCCATCCAAATGCTCCATAAGGATTCTTCCCATTTCCTTAAAATCCGCCCCCCTGAAGTCTGTTACTTCCGTCTTTGTGCAGCCTTCTACCCCTCCTAGGTCCAGGCAGAACCAGACTGTGGCATGGTCACTCCCTGCCAATGGGTCCCTCTTCCAGGCCCCAATCTGGTCACTGTCTGCCAGGACCACATCCAGTACCACATGCTCTCCTGGTGGTTCCTCACCTGCTGAGTTAGGAATGCATCTTGAAAGACATCCAACAACCTCTGTTCCCTGGTCACAGAGGATGTCATAGTCTCCCAGTCTGTTCCTGGCATGTTTAAGTCCCCAACACCACCACCTTCTCTGCCCAGTCTGCAGTGTCTCCTAACTTCTGCCACCAGACTGTCCTCCAGCTCCTCCGCCAGGGCAGGGGGTCTATACACCACTCCTATTTTTACTCTCTTGCCCCCCCTTATCATCAAGGTGACCCAAATCGCCTCCACGGTTCCCTCCGCCTCCTCTACTCCCCCTATGCCAATGCAGTTTTTGACTATCATTGCTACCCCTCCCCCCCTTCCCTCCCCCCTGTCCTTCCTGAACATAGTGTAACCCTCCAGGTTCAGGTCCCAGTCATGTCTTGCAGTGGCCCAAGTCTCAGTGACTGCCACATCCACTGCTCCCTCAGTTAACATCACCTGGAGCTCAGGCATTTTATTGCCCAAGCTCCTGGCATTTAGCAGGACTACCTTCCACCCTTCCCCTATAGTTCCATTTCCCCTGCTCGTGTTCCCATGGGGATTCTGTTTCTCCTGGTCTGCACTTTGCCAGTTGGCCTTTTCCTGCAATCCTCCTGGTCCCCAGGGGGGTGGAGACAGAGTCCCTCCTTTATCGGCACCCCCTTGACAGCCTTTTCTCCCTTCCCACCCCCCTTCACAAGTTTAAACCCCACTTTTCACCAATGAACTCCTCCATTTTCAACTTAAGGATTCCCCTTCCCTCCAAATTGAGATGTAGTCTATCTCTAGCATACAGCTCCTTATCCTCCCAGGTCTCCCCCCAATCCCCCAGCAACCCATACCCTATATCTAGTGGGCTTCCATGCCAGTATCTCTTGGACACTGTGGATACAATCTGTTAACATCTTTATAGGCCAGAGAGAATGTATAGTAGTACAGATGTTCTTCAAGATGGAGCCAGAGCAGAGTGGCAAGGACACTAGTGTTGTACTTGATTTCCCGCATCAGACGAGAACCTACCAATTTTGTGATATATATTTTTTAAGTTTAGTAAACTCTGCCCCTTTCAGGGAAGAGAGGCCTGGGGCTCCGCACAGTAATGTAGGGAGAACACTGCTGGTTGCATACATAGGGCTTCACTAGTAAGGCAGGGATTCAGCCTATATAGCAGCCCCAGTTTTGGGGCAAGAAGCTTAATAGTAATCTTGGTGTGGGTCTTGAAAGTGAGCACTTGTGGGCGCAGCGGCCGGCATCCAAGGGGCCTGCACTGGGGGAGGGGGGTCCCATTCTTCACAGCTGGGATCGGCTGCTGCCCTTAAGCCTGGTACCACTGGTAAGCCAAGTAAATCAAGGCTGTAGGGCAGGTGGATTGGGGCACCATCCTTCACCTTTAGTCTGGTTAAAGGGTACGCTGTTGGAGGGGAAAGCGGAAGGGGCTTTGTGTCCTGTATCTGGAATTTACGTCAGCTGCATGCAAGAGAACACTGATAATGAATGGTAGCTTAGGGACCAGTACCTTGCAGCCCTGTTTTATCTGTAGAGGTACTGCTAGTGACCAGTATACCCTACACTGGGCTCAATATAATTTATAGATTTTTTTTTTTTGCCAGAGCCAAGCTCTCATCTCAGGCATGTCTATAATGAAGTTTTGATTTTCCTGGGCCAGTTCCATACTTGCAGCCTGGGATAGGTGGTTATGGGCGACCTTTGGAATTCCTATGAAATAAGGGGCTAGGTACAGTAAATAAACTAGGGACCCAATCAATGGCTAGCACATCACTCCATATTGACTCCTCCGACTCTTTCCAGTCTACTCTGGAACTCAGTATGACGGGAGGCACAGGAACACAATGAGACATAGCACCTCCTTTTGCCACTTCTTGAGAACCACTCGGCCCTCTTTGGTGTGTTGACGCTCTTAGATGCCCTCTCTGAACACCCCAACCTCCTATTCTTGTGAGTGGACAAAGTTCACTCCTGGGAGACCTGACCTCTACATCTGACATCACTTGTTCTCCCGCTAAGGGTCCACTGTCCTACACTGGAACCCTAGGCACATCACGGAGGCTACACTAGGAGCCACCCTACCTTGAAAGCTACTTGGCTCTTGTACCATAAGTTGTTTCGTGTTCTTAATTGATCCTCAGCTTAGGACACCATTTTTGTTATCCCTCCCCAAGCCCAGTTTACAGGGTAGATGAGTATTTCTTTCATCTACTCTGCCTGTATTTTACCTTTCTAGTTACCTATTGTTCACTGTTGTAATGCGTTTGTTCTTAGCATCCAGTTATTCTCAGTTGCTCAAGTGCTTGTTAATAGAGGCTTCTGCTGCACTACCTTTGTACTGTTTATCAAAGTGTCTAAAAATTCTATAAGTGACAATCAGATGTTCTTCAAGTGGCTATTCAAAGGGCTTGGTGTCCTCCTCCTGGATGCATCGGACAACTAGGGCCCACTGCTGACTTTATGCCTCTGCCAGCTGTGACGTGTGTGTGTTTTTTTTTTTGGGGGGGGTTGGGGGAAGACTGGGTCCTAATCTCATCCAGCTGATTTATACTCCTGATTCTTTGCATCCAAGATTCCCACTACAGTTTAATCACAGAATGCGGGCTGAACAATCTTGAGAAGAAGCGTAAGGTACTCACATAAGAAAAACCCACCCATCCTTCATTTTGTTACAGGAGAAAGTACAGTTACGTAAGAACTTACCGTTAACAGTAGATCTTCGAGAGAGGCTCTTGCAGTAGGTAATTACATATAGGACTGACGCCGGCCGGCGGCAGGACCCCATGGAAAAATTTCTAGCTAGCAGTCCCTGGCGGAGACCGCCCCCACATCAGGTGACCGGCGTCATACGACGTTGGTATAAAGGGGCGGTCCCGGACGCCCTCCTTCCACTTATTTCCCGCCACAGGCCCAGAAGGCCCGGACGAGAGAGAAGCAGATATTTCCCTCAATGGAAAAGGAGCTGAAAAAGCCTAGGGGATGGAGGGCGGATAGAGTTTATTGAAGAGCCTCTCTCAAGAGCTACTGTTACGGTAAGTTCTTACTTAACTGTACTATCTTACTTGAGGGCTCTTGCAGTAGGTAATTACATATAGAACAGAATCCCAAGCAGTCTGGAACAAATGAAAAGGCACCGGGAGGAGGAACTACTCCAATAGAGTAAGTAAGCTTGCAAACCTCAAGAAAGGAGGCCTGCAAGACCGCTAACCGAAGCCTGCTCTCGGCGAGGCAATGTCCAAACTGTAATGTTTAGTAAATGTATGGACAGAAGTCCAAGTGGCGGCAGCACAGATGTCTGCCGCAGACACGTTCTTAAAACAAGCCGCAGAGGCGGCAACTCCACGAGTGGAATGACCTCGGACTTGACCCGGGAGAGTCTTGTTGTACTTGTCATAACAGAAAGTGATGCAATGGGCCAACCATTTTGATAGGCATTGCTTAGAGACAGCATTGCCTTCTCTTTTGTGAGCGAAAGAGACGAACAACTGATCAGTCTTTCTCCCCTCCTCCCATCTTTCTGAGATCCTTCGTCCTATCAGTGTAGTATCTCAGAATCCTGTGAACATCCATGGTATGGAGCAGGTATTCTCCTTGATTGGAGTACTGCGTGAAGAAAGCAGGTAATTCAATAGACTGATTCAAGGTAGATTCTGCTACCACCTTCGGAAGAAACTTAGGATTCGTAGAAGAGCTACTCGCTCCTTGTGAAAATCAAATAAGGGATTTTGCACACGAGGGCCTGAGCTCGGAAATTTCAAGTAGCAGAAGTAATGGCCACCAAGAAGAGCGCCTTCCACGATAAAACTTCAAGTCTGCAGAGGCCGCAGGCTCAAAGGGAGGAAGGGTAAGTTTCGAGGACAAAGTTTAAGTCCCAAGGCGGAGCTGGAGCCCGGACAGGGGGCCTGAGATGAAGGACCCCTCTGAGGAAAGTTTTGGATACCTCCAGCTGGGCAAATGCCTTATCAGTGAAAGGGACATGGTAGGCTGAACTAGCCGCCATATGGACTTTCAAAGAGGAGTGACAGACCCAGGTCGAAAAGATGACGCATATACTCAAGCAGAATGGTCACAGGGCAGAAAAAGGGCTCCACGTTCCTGGACGCAGCCCAGATAGAAAATCTTTTCCATTTCATGGCATAGGTGGACCTAGTGGACGGCTTTCTAGCCTCCACCAGAATCTCGGCCACCTTAGGAGAAACGCCAAAACGAGCTTGAGCTAGGGCTGCAGGAGCCATGCGTGAAGTTGAAGGGACTTGAGTCCCAGATGGACCAGGGTCCCCTGATCCTGGGTCAGCAATCCTGGAGATAAAGGAAGAGGAAGAGGAGGAACCTCTGAGTATTGTTGTAGAAGAGAGAACCAGATTTGCCTGGGCCAGAAAGGAGCGATCAGAATCATTCTCGCTCCTTCTAAAGCAAGCTTCTGTAGCACACGCAGGACCAGAGGAATTGGGGGGAAAAGCATAGACGAATCTGTCCTTCCAGCTTAGAGATAGAGCGTCGCTCCAGAAAGCGCCTCGTTCTGGAGCGAACGAACAAAAGATTGGAAGCTTTGCATTTTGGGAGGAAGCGAACAGGTCTATCTGAGGAGTCCCCCAAATCTGGAAGATGCTTTTTAGAACTTTTTCGTCCAATTCCCACTCGTGTGAAAGAGCCAACGAGCGACAGTGTCTGCCAGGACATTGTCTACTCCCGGAACACGGATCGCCGTGAGGTGAAGGTTGTGAAGTGCTGCCCAATCCCAAACCCTCATCGCTTCCCTGCACAGCAGGTAGGACAGTGTTCCTCCCTGCTTGTTGATGTACCACACCACACACATGTTGTCCGTTTGAACAGCTAGGTGACCAGGAAGGATGTATTGGTGAAGGGCCTGGAGGGCATACAGCACTGCTCAAAGCTCGAGCACGTTGATGTGGAGAACTACCTCCAACTTTGACCAAAGGCCCTGGGTTCGGTGAGGACCCAGATGGGCCCCCCAACCTTCACCTGAAGCGTCTGTGATCAGTGTCTGATCGGGGGAGGATGAAAAAAGGGGACCCCCCGGAAGAGGTTCTCTCAAACCATCCACCATTGCAAGTCTCTTACCATCGGCGAGGAGATCAAAACCAGATGATCTAGGTCGTCTACTCATTGATCCCACTGAGATCGAAGAGTCCACTGAGAGATTCTCATGTGGAGGCGTGCGCGCGGAACCGTCGGGATGGCCGCCGCCATAAGCCCCAGTAGACCAGCACTGACCTCGCTGGGACCCTCCTGTGTTCTGATAGGAGGAAATTCTGACTGGAGGGAGGCCCCCCTGTCCGGAGGCAGAAAGGCCTTGCACAAAGTTGTGTCGAGAATTGCCCCGATGAACTGGAGCCTCTGTGAAGGATCCAGGTGAGACTTGGAATGGTTGATGGTAATACCCAGGCCAGTGAAAACCTGCTGGGTGAGGGAGAGAAAATGCAGGAGTTCCTCCCTGGACGGGGCCGCCAGGAGCCAGTCGTCCAGGTAGGGAAAAACCTGAGCTCCCAAAGAACGCAGGTGGGCCGCTACCACCGCCAGGCATTTGGTAAAGACTGGGGCCGAGGAAAGACCAAATGGGAGCGCCCGGAATTGGTAGTGGACCCTGAACGAAACCTGAGGTACTCTGCGTAAGGGTGAATGGGATGTGCAGGTACGCATCCTGCATATCTAGTGCACAAAGCCATTGGCCCGGCTGAAGCAGGGGCAAAAAGGATTGAAGGGAGAGCATCCTGAACCTCTTGTATTCCACATACAGGTTCAGGGAGCTGAGATCGAGAATAGGTCTGAGATCTCCAGTCTTCTTGGGTACAAGGAAGAAGTGGGAATAGTACCCCATCCCGTAGAGGTGAAGGAGGGGACGGGCTCTATAGCCTGTTTCTCAAGGAGCGCTGAGATTTCTTCCCTCACCAAAGGAAGATGGTCCCTTGAATAAGCGGAGTTCAGAGGGGGGTGACGTGGAGGTTTCTGTAGAAACTCTATGGAGTGCCCCTCTGCTATGATCTGAAGCACCCATGAATCCGAAGTTATCCTCTCCCAACCCGGAAGGTGGAGGAAGAACCTCCCTCCTACCGGTTCCTCCTGGGTGTCCGGAGGCGGTGGGAGAGGAAAGGAGTCTGGTAGTGTGAGGCAGCGCCGCACCTGGGGCACCCGTTGCTTTTTTGGGTGGCGGGGGCCTGGCAGCTGTGGGGGCCTGACGTTTAGTGGCCCGCCTTCCCTGAGGTTTCGCTTGAGGCCGGCTGCATCGGCGAAAGGGACGGCGCTGTGGGGGATGGGGACGGTACATTGAATCAACAGATTTAAGGGCCGTCCCCTTCTCCTGCAAATCAGTGATGATGTCCTTGACATCACCACCGAAAAGCACAGAACCCCTGAAAGGTGCTTCTGGATAGCTGACTGCACCTCCGGACCAGACCTGACACACGGAGCCATGCGTGACGCCAAGACTACGGTGAACGCAGAGCTCCGCACTGCGGTGTCCACTGCGTCGTAGGTCGTCCTCAGAATGTGACGACTGGCCGAACGAGCAGAACGGACCAGGTTGGCCAACTCCTGCTTGACTTGAGAGTCAGGCAAAGAGTCAGTCTTGGATTCCGCTTGGGTAAGGACGGCCTTCTGGTAATCCCCCATATGTGCTACATAGTTCAGGGCCCTAATCCCCAGTGTGGAAGAAGCGTAGATCTTCCTTCCATACTGATCCAGAAGGCGAGATTCCTTATCCGGGGTAGACTAGCTCAAGTGTTTCGGGTGTGCTGTCCGGCCGTGAGCGGCGCTAATCACAACAGTGTCTGCACAGGGGTGGAAGTCTAAAAAGTCTACACCCTCCGGAGCCTGGTATAGCCTGTTCGAATTCCTGGGAAGTGGGGCTAAAGCTGATGGTTGCTTCCAAATAGTGGAAACAAGGTGGGCGTGAGGCTCGATCCAGGGTGGCACTAAGGTAGGAGCCGTAAGGGGCAAGTCCAGATGTTCGGCGAGTTTTACCCGTTGAGGATCGGGTTCTAAGGAATGCCACTGATGGACTTCCTGGATCTTCCTGAGCAACTCCATGAAGGAAGGAGACTTCGGAGGAGTCCTCGGCCGGGGCTTGGACGGAGAGCGTGGCTCGTCGTCTTTCTCTGAACAGCCATCAGAAGCGTCCAAGGAGTCAGAGAGAAGGGGAGAAAGAATCTGAAGCAGAGTAAGACTCCCTAACTCGTCTAGGGGGAGGAACGGGGTCCTTGGGAGGGATCCCAGAACGCGTGTCCTGCCCCTCTCTGGATCCCAAGGGTAAAGCCCGGGAATCCGGAGGAGGAGAGGGAGAGTGTCGTCTGGGGCGTACGGGAGCCGGGGGTGGCACCGTCGCCGTAAGACGGCTCTCGACTTCCTTGGTGAGCTGAGCCTTGGCCTCAGCCCACCAGGAGGCAAGAGTCTCCTGAAGATCCACCGGCCGCCTAGGGGGCGGTAGGGAGGAGGAGGGGGATAGTTGTATGGAGGAAATCCATAGGCGGAGTATCCGTAACCCGGCTGCGGGTATACCGGAGTCGGGTACTGTGACGTCTGGTACTGCGGCGCAGGATACTGCGGACCTGGGAAGACCGGCGTCTGATATGACGGCGGATACCCAGGCACTGGAGGAGCTGCCGAGGCAGACGGCCCAGCCGGGTACTCCACGGGCGGATCAGCCGGGATAGGCCCGTGGCGTGGAGGGCCCGAAGGAAGAGGAAAATCCCCCGCCGGCGTCGGAGTGGCCGGTGTCGGAACTGGCATCGGCGGGGCCGGCGTCAGAGCCGGCGTCAGGGGAGCCAGCGTCAGATCTGGTTCTTCAGGAAGAGGATCGGACGGTAGCCCAGGGTCCCAAGCCTGGTCCAGGGACGGAGGGGAAAAATCCCCGGGGTCAGGCAGGGGGGACTGGGGCTCCCCTGACGGCAGCGAAGGCTGCGGGGAACCTGGTACGACAGGTAAGGCAGGGTCTGCCGTAGGCTCAGAGGCCCGGCGCACGTCGGAGGAGCCGACGTGTGGCTTATGGGCCGAATCCCGGCGGACGCCAGAGGAGCCGGTGTCCGGCTTCGGGGGTCCCTCGTCGGAGGCGGGCCGAGGATGAGGGGAGGCCTGGTCTGAGGAAGACATTGCCGCGGCCGCCCCGGGCGGGTCGAGCGCCTAGCGGCCTTCTCCCGGTGTCGCTGGAGGAGCCAGCGTCCGGCTTAAGGGAGGTGCCCGCACCAGTGAGCCGCGACTGGCTACTGAGGCTGGGTCTCCTTTGCCGGAGGCGCCCGGCGGGCTCAAATCGAACCCGTCGGGCGGGCCGACGCCTCCTCCAAAGCCTTGAAGGCTGTCGTCGGGCGATCCCCCGGAGGGGATGTTACCTTGCCCGTGACTCCGGCCGGAGTTGCGGAGGAGGAGGCCTTCTCCCAGTGCCTTTCCTTGTCCCGCTTCTTATGTCTTTCGGGGAGGTTGACGCCTGCCGAAGTTCTCAACTTTTTCTCCATCGCAGACATCTTTTTGAGGAGATGGGCTTCGAGGGACTGCTGGCGTCGTCTGCGGGTGGCCGCGTTGAATCTGAGGCAGTGCGGACACTTGTCGACCGCGTGGTCGGGGCCTAGGCAGAAAAGGCAGAGGGAGTGACCGTCTTTGTGAGGCAGTTGGGCGCCGCACGAGTCGCACTTATTCTTTGAAGAGGACGACATATACCGACGTTCACCTGACGAAAGAATAATAAAATTCTATACTGAAAACTATTAGGAAAAAAACGATGAAGTAACAGGACTGAGCGATATTAACTTAACCGCGAGGCGCTGCACGAGCTGATGGCGGGAAAGAACTGGAAGGCGGGCGTCCGGGACCGCCCCTTTATACCGACGTCATATGGCGCTGGTCACCTGGCCGTGGGGGCGGTCCTCCAGGGACCTGCTAGCTAGAAATTTTTCCGTGGGGTCCTGCCGCCGGCCGGCGTCAGTCCTATATGTAATTACCTACTGCAAGAGCCCTCTCGAAGTAAGATCTACCTCTCCAATGATGAACACAAAGTTACAGAATTTCAGGTATGCAGCAGTAGTAGCTTTCAGCTACAGAGTGGTTAAGGGAAGGGGAGTGTCGATTTTGGTTCCCAACGCGACCCCATTTGAGCTGGAAAACTACTATATGGATGCACAAGGAAGACTAACTATAAGTGTGGGGTGCTATTTAGGGAGAACGATCACCCTGGCAAGCTTATCTCCTACCCAGACTGGATACCCAAGCAGTGAACTTTTATTGGTTAAAATATTGCAGTATCAAAGTGGGTTATTATAGGAAGAGATCATAATATGATGTGCGATTCTAAGGATACTACTAAGATTTGTACCCCTACACTTACAGGTGCTGTAAAGTGCAGTAAGTAAGTTGCTGTTTAAAAATTACAATTGGCTAGATGCATGGCGGTCTCTACATTAGACTGAAAGCATACACTCGGCCCCTCAGACTTATGCCCACAGAGACTATAACAAACATATCAAGGGAACATCCACATGTGCTTTCAAAATGTAATATTTTACCCATTTACCTTTCCGACCATGCCCTAATTGTGTTCTTTCTGCAATGGGCTATAAAAAGAGCAACAACCCGCTGGCATTTTAATAACTCTCTCTTTAATTCAGAGAAAGCCCAGGCCTGGATTAAAGAAAATAGAGCGAATAATTTCAGAAAACTCTATTCAGGATACTTCAAAGTCTGTTATGGAATACTGTTACAGTAGTACTCGGGGGTGCGGCAGTCATTAAAGGAGGCACAGAGCAGACATATGCAGGGGGATCGGAGGGTCCGTTCAGGTACAGTTAGATTTTAAAAAACATACAAGCAATCCTTAACCTTAAAACTGAACTCATAGCTATGCTATCTATGCCAGAAATATTATGAGGCCAGGGCCAGAGCAGCCAGGACATTAGCCTACAGACTACGACACTGTACTTCACAGCAGGTAGTTACACGGATCAGGGAACCCCCAAACATAACTGTTACAGGTAGATCAAGAATTTTGCAAACCTTTAAACATTATTATGCCTCGTTATACACCCCTGAGCAATCAGTGGACATGCAGCGGATATAGTCCTACCTCACTACAGTCCACCTTCCTACACCAATACCGACACAGGCACAACACCTTAGTGCGCCCATCACTATGGAAGAAGCAGGAGAGGCTATTAGGAATTTTAATACCAACAAAAGCCAAGGCCTGCTTCATAACGACAGATTTCAGTACTTAATATAGTTTACAAGATTTTCTCTTATATCTTAGCTACAGTAAATGTCTGGATCTTATCCTGCCCTCTATCAGCAATGACCAGACGGGTTTTGTCAACATGCGGCACACCCAGGATAACATCAAACATATCTTACCTATATTACACCATGCCGCCTGGTCAAAAGACCCCTTTTTGTTACTCAGGTTAGACGCAGAGAAGGTGTCCGATCAGGTGGCATGAGGATTTTCTGTTCACAGCCCTGCAGAAAATGGCATTCCCCCTCCTTTAATCGACATTCTCCAAACATATCACTCTCCCCAAGCATATGCAAAAAATACAGGTTACTCACCTGTAACAGGAGTTCTAGGAATGGTATATGTTGTTCATCCACACTCATTGGCAGTATCCTTGCCGCTTTAAATCTTGCCGGAAGGTCTTCAAGCTTGCTCCTCCCACCCACCCGGGTGGTATAACTCTCGGCTCCGCCCCATGACGCCAGATCTGGCCCGCTGGAAGCTCAGGTTGTGCGTCAAGCCGGAGGTTTGAGAATAGGATGAACAACATATACCATTCCTAGAACTCCTGTTACAGGTGAGTAACCTGTATTTCTAGGGACATGGATATGTTGTTCATCCACACTCATTGGCAGACTCCTAGCAGTTCTCCGGGAGGAGGGAGGCAAGACGACACCCCATATACTTACTTGGGAAAGAGAGACTGGAGAACCGAGGCCCCAAAACCAGCATCCCGGCGTGACTCAAGGTCGATGTGGTAGTGGGTAATGAAGGTGTTTGCTGACTTCCAGGTAGCAGCCCTGCAGATTTCCTGGATAGGGACGCCCTGGAAGCAGCCACTCTGCAGCAGTATGGCGGTAGAATGAGCTCTTATCCCTCTGGGAGGCTCCATGCCCGCCAACTTATAGCAGAGATCTATGCAGGAGGTTACCCACCTGCTTATCGTCCGCTTGGCTGCAGGTCTGCCAGATGCGGCTTCAGCGTAGGTGACAAACAGCTGGCGAACCTCTCCCCGAATTTCAGCAGTGCGCTCCTTATAATAAGCGAGCGCCCTTCTAGGGTCCAGAGTATGGAGCCTATATTCGGCCTCCGAGGTGTGATTGGGGTAGAACACCGGCAGAGTCAACACCTGGTTAAGGTGAAACTCCGACACCACCTTCGGAAGGAATTTCGGGTTGGGGCGCAGGACAACCTTGTCCCTGTGGAAGACCAGGTAAGGAGACTCGATGGAAAGCGCCTGGAGCTCTCCCATCCTTCTGGCTGACGTGATAGCCACCAAGAAGGCGGTCTTCCACGACAGGTGAGAGAGAGCACACCTGTGCATAGGTTCGAATGGCTTGCCCATGAGCTTTGCCAGTACCAGCAGTAGATCCCACGGAGGTGGGGGTTCCTCAGACTGGAGGAAATGTGATCAAGGCCTTTGAAAGCGCCAGACCACCTTCTCCTGCGCCACGACTGCTTCCCGGCCCGCTCCTAAGCAGAGATGGCTGCCAGGTGCACCCTTAGGGTCGCCGACCTAAGCCCTTGACTAGAAAGGGACCATAAATAGTCCAAGATGCTTGCCAAGGAACAGGAGGAAGGGTCCAAGCCTTTTTCTGACACCAAATGGAAAACCTTTTCCATTTGAAGGCATAGCATTTTCTGGTCGACTTACGGACGCCTCAACTACATTGAGGACCTCGTCCGAAAGACCCAAAGCCTGGAACTCTAGCCGCCAGGAACCAGGCCGTCAGGTGCAGGGATTGAAGGTCCGGATGGAACACCTTCCCCTGATTGACTGAGAGCAGGTCCGGGCGAGCTGGAAGCTGCCGCGGAGTCCTGGAGCTGAGACTGAGGAGATCTGGGTACCAGAACTGGCGAGGCCAGTCTGGGGCTATCAGAATCACCTGCGCCTTGTCCCTCCTCGCCTTGAGAAGCACCTTGTGGATCAAGGGAAATGGGGGAAAGGCGTAAAAGAGGCCCGGGGTCCATTGCCTCGAGAAGGCATCCCCCTGCAGCGAGCCCTGCTGAGGGGGGCGGGCATGGAACAGACTCAGCTTCGCGTTCTCCATGGAGGCAAACAGGTCCACCTGAGGTGTGCCCCAAAGGGAGAACAGATGCTGTACTACCTCCGTCAGGAGAGACCACTGTGGGATGCAGCCCCTATCCGCTCAGGGCATCGGCCAGGGTGTTGGAGGCCCTGCCACGTGAATGGCTAGGAGATCCGCCTCCAGGCTGCGCATCAGTGACCAAATGCGGAGAGCCTTTGCATAGAAGCATGGAGCGGCCCCGCCTCTGGCGGTTTAGATAGTACATGGTCGTGGTATTGTCCGCCTGACCCGGACCACTTGACCCCGGAGGAACGGAGCAAAGGCGGTGAGAGCTAGGCGGACCGCTCGAGCTCCAGCAGGTTGATGTGGCATCGGGACTCCCCGCTGGGACCAGAGGCCATGAGCCCGGTGTTCCCCAGATGGGCACCCCAACCCATCAGAGAGGCATCGGTCGACAGAGACCGCCGGCTGGGCGGACGAACGGGATGCCCTCCTGCAAATGATCTGAACGGTCCACCACTGGAGAGCTGCCCACATCCCCTGTGTCACCGACACAAGCTGGTCCAAGGGATCGCAGCTGCCAGGACCACTGGCTGGCCAGTCCCCACTGAAGGGGACGCATGTTCCAGCGGGCCCAACGGACCACGCTGGTACAGGCCGCCATGAGACCCAGGAGGCGAGGAAGTCCCGGTAGGGCGCAATTGCCCAACCAGAAATGATCGGGCAAAGGAGGAAAGAACCTCGGCCCTGTCCGCTGGAGCCGCCGCTGGCTCAAGAGAGTCGAGCTGCGCCCGATGAATAAAATCACCTGCTTCGCTCGAGTTCTGACTTGGCCTCGCTGATAAGGAGGCCCAGTTGAGAGCAGACCTGAGGGCCAGATCTCTGACCACTCCGCCTCCTTCCTGAGGGAGCTGCTATCAGCCAGTCGTCCAGGTAAGGGTACACCGACCCTCGGCGCCAGAGGAATGCTGTCACCACTGCCATGCATTTGGTGAAGACCCTGGGAGCTGGAGACAAGCCAAGGGCATGGCTTGAATCAAGAGAGATCCTTCCGCCGGAAGCGAAGGAATCTCTGGTGAGACGGACGGATAGGGACGTGAAAAACGCTGCCTGCAAGTCCAGAGAGCAGAACCACACGCTGCTCCAAGGATGGTATTATCTGAGCCAGAGTGACCATCCTGAAGGTTCGAGACCTTAGAACTTGTTTAGGTCGTAGGTTTGAGAATGGGGCGCCAGCCCCCGTCCGCTTCGGAACCAGGAAGTACCTGGACACAAACCCTGGGTCTGAAGGAGGGTCCACCACCTCTCTTACCACCTCCTTCTGGAGGAGGAGAGGATGTCGGCTCGACGAGCCGCCAGTGAGGCTGGGGATCCGAAGCCCCGAGGGGCGCGGCCTGAAGGGTGGTGCCTGTCGAATTCCAGAGGCAGGCCTCTTCCCACCACCTCCAGACCCACCTGTCCGTGGTAACAGCGGACCAGGCGGAACGGAAGTGCTGGAGCCGCCTCACGGGGACCTAGGGTAAGGTGACGGGATGGGGCGACACCCCTCAGCCCGCCACTGGGCAGGCTTGGAGGAGGGACCGCCGAGGGACCTCCTGGGCCCTTCCTCCTGCCTCCTGTTAGAGGAAGCCGGCGCTTGGGTTTGGGATGCCAAGGCGAGCCTGCTGGCCCTGACGTTGTTGGCCGGGCGCGCCAGGGGCACAGAAGGACGAAGGGGCTTAGGCTGTGGTTTGCGGCCTTGTCCTTCTGAGCGGAAGAGACCGAGTCCAAGGTGGCATTGACCTCTCGATCCTCTGCAGGTGACCTTCCACCCCAGGGTCAAGAGGTCAGTCCCCAAAAGGAACATCCGCCAACTTGTGCTGGGTATCCAGGTAAAGGTGGATATCCTCAGCCAAGCCCGCCGACGCATAGCCACTGCGGCCGCCACCGATCTGGCACATGAGTCCCCTACATCCAAAGCAGTCTGGAGCTGCTGTTTGGCCACTGCCCTGCCCTGGTCCCGCACCTGCTTAACCGTAGTCTGCAGATCGGCGGGAAGATGAGGGATGACCTCATCCAGGGAGCCCAACAGGGCATGAGAAAAATGTGCCATGAGGACGGCCGAACTGGCCTGACGAAGGCCGAGAGAGGACGCAGCGAGACTTTTCGCCCGACATAGTCCAATTTCTTGGACTCTTGTCAGGAGGTTTGTCCACATCCCTCAGCTAGCGGGCGCCGAAAACGCTGTCGGTAACCAACCCTCAGCAGAGGGGTGTTCCAAAACGACAAGGAACCGTAGGGACCGATACTTCCTGGCCATCCTGGCCAAGGCGCAGGGCAGGAAGCAGGGCGCTGCCAAAGTTCCAGTGCTGACCCACTATGGCCTCGCCACCGAAAGGCCTCCGTCGGAGAATCCCCGTCCAGAATCTCCGTGAGGGGATACCTGGCCCGCTTTGGAACGGGTTCGAGCTCCATCCCGGTAGACTCGAGATGAGCCAGGCAGTCCTAGGAAGGACGACGGGCTATCGCCCATTGGCTGACCTCCTGAAGACTCCAAGTCCAGTCGCTGGAGAAGAAGGAGGAATCATCTTCGGACTCGAAGAGTCCTCAAGAGCTGCCTCTGGCCTGAGCCACCTTCACCTGCCGAGGTCGGTCGGGAGTGAGGGTAACTGACAGCCGATGGGTAAACCCTTAGCGAATGAGAATCTTGGTCGGAGCCCCAATTGGTGGCTGTGGAGGCGGAGGTTCCACCGCAATCGGTGGAGCAGCTGGTTTTGGCCAACAACCGCCTGGGTATAGGCTCGGCAAGTCGAGGGGTTGTGTCGGCCGTTCCGGTGACAGCCACTTAATGGCCGGGGAAGGCGCCGGAGTCGGCTTATTCCCGGCCAGGAGGAGCTGTTGCAACATAAGGTCCTCGTACCGTCGACGTAATTTACGCCGAAGCCTCCCCTCATCCGAGGAGGAGGACGAGGACGAGCGGCGACGCCGCTTACCGCGGTGCCGAGACCGAGACCGCCTATGACGGTGGGAACGGCTGGACCGCGAAGAGGTCCGAGACCGAGACCGAGAGTCCCGGAATTTCCGGGGTCGGTGCAGGAGGTGTCGGCCGGAACCGACACTCCCTTCGGCTCGGAAGGTCCATCCGAGGGCTCCGGAACCGGAGGCACAGGCGAGCCCACGGGATCTTCAACTCCTCCCGGGGGAACCGGGGAGAGGGGAATCTCGGCTGCTAAAGGCGACAGCCCGTCCAATGGGTCGAGAAAAATCTCGACTTCATCAGTGGGAGTCTCGGTCAACTGACCTGACGGGGACACCGTGAGGCCAGTGGCCGAGGCCGAGCGGTCGACCGAAGCCGACGGTCGACGGCCGAGAGAGGACCTTTCCCGCTCCCAAGAGCGTCGACGGAGGGACTTACCCTTGTCCCTCTTTTTGGACCGAGAAAAAGGTCCAGCAGACGCAGGCCCTTCTCCTTTAGTGGAGAGGGACAGACAAAGCTCCTTAAAGGAAGCCGTGTAGGAAGAACCCAGAGAGAGCGGGATAAATGCCGCGGCCGAGGAAGATACGGCCCGCTCCGCCTCCTCTTCGAGGGCGACCATCCGCTCGAGCTGATCCGCCGAGCCCGCCGCCGCGGACACCGCCAACCGGGCCTCCTTGGACTTCACCGGAGGGAAACGCTTCTCCGGACGGCCCAGTTGCAATCGGGCAGCACGGTCTTCGAGGACGAGGCCGAGAAAGATGAGCACAGGTCGCAAGCCCGCGGGTCGTGTTCAAGGCCTAGCAGTAGACACACGCGGAGTGTGGATCCGTCCGAGACATCTTCTGCCCGCATGGGCATCTCCGAAATCCGGGAGTCGATTTATCCATCGCAGCCGCGAGGGATCGAAGACTGAAGTCTTTTTGCAAAATATTATTTTTAAATCCGCAAACGGAGAAATAGGAACCAGTCACAAACGCAGAGCGTTAAGGAGGGAACCTGAGCTTCCAAGCGGTAAGGAAGATCTGGCGTCATGGGGCGGAGCCGAGAGTTATACCACCCGGGTGGGTGGGAGGAGCAAGCTTGAAGACCTTCCGGCAAGATTTAAAGCGGCAAGGATACTGCCAATGAGTGTGGATGAACAACATATCCATGTCCCTAGAATCAGACATTTCCGCTCCCTTCCTCCATTTTAGGGGTGCCTCTTAACCCCCCTACTTTTTGCATTATACCTTGAACCCTTAGCACAAGCCTAGCACAGCAATCCAGACATAATGGGTGTAAGGTTAGGTGAAAGATTCTACAAATCTGCATGATATGCAGACAATTTACTAATATATTTATTAAACCCTGTCACCTCCTTACTGCCACTTTGGACCCTCTGAGGACGTACGGTGAGTGTGTGGGATATAGGCTTAATGATACCAAGACTGAAGTGTTACAATTTCATTACAGCCCCAACCCACAAATCAGGCAGCTCTTCCAGTTCCAGTGGGACCCGACATCCCTAAAATATCGGAGTTTACCTACTGGCAGATCTCAAGCAATTAGACCCTTTAAATTACTCTCCCTTTATTCAGGCTATCTAGAAAAACCTGAATAGATACCAGGCAAACTTGCTGCTGATACAAAGAGCAGACTGTATTCACATGAATATACCTCGCCTCCTGTACTTGGCTCAAACCTTAATGGTGACAGCCCTAAACATCAATTCAGACATTGGGACCGATATAATTCCTCCGAGGCGCTAAACCCTGTACCCACTATGCAACTCTCAGTTCCGAAAACAAAGAGTGACCTGGCTCTTCTGCATTTAGAGCGGTACCAAGCGGGGCAAATTCAGACCGCCTTTTTTTGGCTCTCTCCAACCTATGTGGAAGTTGCTGGGGATGAGGGAAGAGGACGTCCTTCCAGTTACAAAAATAGTCCTGTAGTCGAATATGCCTGCCATTTCTCGAGATCAGGATAATGAATTCACATGTACCACCTTACTGCACTGGAACAGCACTCTCGACCACCCCTCTATACAGCTATACAGATATCGGATAAACCCTTTACTATATACTCCAAAGTTTCCACTAGCCTGGTTAGACCATGCATTAAAAAAAAAAAGAGAATAGGGGGACCTCTGCTTACCAGTTCGGTGCCATCAGGTAGGGAACTCACAGATTTCCATGACCTGGCCGAACAATTTGGTTTGCAGCCAGCAGACCATGATTACCATTGCCTACAAGTTAGGGCATATATATGTCGGGCTGAAAACTTATGCCCCCAATAAGCCTGTTCCTGCTCTCATAATGTTAGTACTGAAAATTCCGATGGGAGTACCACTGACTTCATTGATTTCCCAGTTCTATACCACCTTGCTGATTTTGGAACAGACCTCTACACAGTATCTTAAAATAAGATGCCAACAAAACTTGTATATAGGCATTACTCCCCAACAGTGGGAAAAATATCTTACATGTACTCACAAGCCTACTCAATTCCTATATATGGAAGGAGTTCTCTTGGAAGGATATTGTTCGCCATTTCTGCACACTGTCCCTTCAAGCTAAACAGGACTCCCGAACCTCCCCACAATATTGGAGGAGTTGTGGAGAATCCAAAGCAAGCCATGCTGATATAGTTTGGTTTTACCTGAAGCGTCTGCCTTTCTGTGCATCAGCACAAACAAATTGAGGGTGTTTTTCGAGCCCTCATTAGTAGTTACCCCTCAATTAATTCTGTTTGACATCCAAAGAGACCTCAGTCCCCTTCCCCCACCCCAGGAAGCTCCTTAGCACCTGCATGCTAGCAGCTAGGAAATATTACGAAACACTGGCTCACTGACAAGAGTACATCTTCAATAGGTGTGGCATAAATTATTGATATTCATGCAATGGAGAAACTTACTGCAACATTGTCACAGAGCTTTCCGAATTTGAAATTTTATGGAGAGGATGGGGGTACCATCATTGCCCATATGAACATCAGAAGTCTCTCCCAAAATTTCAGTGATCTTCAGGCTTGGATGGGTGTCTACAAGCCTGACGTACTCTGTCTGAAACGTGGCTAAAGCCAACTATCCCTGACTCTGTATGCTCCTTGACTAAATACTCCCTTATCCGTAAGGAGAGGCTCTCCTCACAGTGTAGAGGAGGGGTTGCCATGTTCTATAAAGATCTAAACATCACGGACACCCTGCTCTCAACATCCTCCGCCTGTGAGTCCCTTAACGCTATTGTCACGCTGGGAGCCAAGAAACTCCACATTGTCTGTGCCTACAATCCCCCAAATGGGGGCACTGTAGGTCTGCAGGACTTATTTGATCAGACCTCTTTGCACTCCAAATATGAGGATGTAATTATATTGGGTGACCTTAACCAAAATTGGCTAGGGACTGCCCATAGCATGCTGCTCTCTCTGGTACAAAATTATAACCTCCACCAGCTGTTACCGGAGAATACCAGAACTACTCTTTCACTAAAATCCTCTTCCCTTGACTGGGTACTGGTAAACCGTCTTGATCATGTACACCAAGCAAGCATCTTGGCAGATTCGCTTACTGATCATTCCCCTGTCTTCTGGAGTACTGAGGCTGCTCCATCCCCCTCCACCGTGCCATGTCACCTTTACAAATTTCACCAACCTGGATATTGAGGCTTTTTGTCATGATGTCGCGAGGATAAACTGGTCTGGTATTTACCTTTCCCATAATGTTGAATCTGCACTAAGTATCTTCCTTAATAAATTCCTGGCCATCCAGAACAAGCATGCCCCCAAGGTGATACAGAGGGTGAGGGGTAAACAAACAAGATGGCTTCACAAAGACTTACTGAAAAATCTACGTTCTGGGGACAAATGCTGGAAAAAGTACAAAGCCTTGGTGCTACAATCGGACTATGCTACCTACAGAACCCTACATAACTTCTGTAAAAAAACAGGTCAGAACAGCTAAGAATGCCTATTGTAAAGAATTGCTGCTAGGCTCTGCTGGGGACCCTAGGAAATTCTGGGCTCATGTCAAGATCTTTCTCGGTGCGTCCCAGTCAACTAGCACCAGTGACATGGTATTAAATGGAGTACATTGTAATAACTCCAACACCATTGCAAATTCCTTCAATCAAATGTTCTCAGACCTGTCTCGGTACACCTCTGCCTTTCCATCTCCCCAGGCAGCCTCTCTGCTTGCAACATCAGCATAGTCCACTACCCCCAGCTATCCTTCCCAACAAATGTCTAAAAATTCCCTGTTCAACTTCAAGGCAATCCCAAGGACTGAGTCTTAAAACTATTACAGACCGTCTCTGACAACACTAGCTCTGGATCAGATACACTTGAGCCTCGGCTCCTGAAACTAGCAGCACCATACATAGCCTCCCCTCTGGCTAGAATTTTCACCTCGTCTCTCTCTCTAATAGCCAAGTTCTTGACCTCTGAAAGATTGCTCGTGTAACGCCAGTCCTTAAAAAGGTGATACCAAGGAGATTACTAACTACAGGCCTACAGCCATCCTATCGGTCCCAAGTAAAATTCCGGGAAAACTTGCTGCAAATCAAACCACCGACTACCTCACAAAAGTACAGCCTTCTCTCTGACACACACAACATGGCTTCTGTAAAGGTCACAGTACCGCTACAGCGCTTCTCAAATTCACTACTGATGTGCTTACCAGTATGGACGCTGGCCAGCTGACAGGGGCCGTTTTTATAGACCTTACAAAGGCCGTTGATCTTGTTGATCACCCCCTGCTGCTTTCCACTCCGCAGTCTGAGCTTTTCACCCCCATCTGTCATCTGGTATGGAAGCTATCAAATAGAACTCACATTGTGAAATTCAACTCCTTTTTATCTGATGGTGCTACCATCAATACTGGGCTTCCCCAGGGCTCTGTTCTGGGACAACCTCTTTTCTCACTTTTTATCAATAACATAGATCATAGTATCATACTAAAAGCCAGCAAAATAGGCCCCATGATCTATCGTGCCTGCTCGGAAGTTAGCCCCCTACTGCGAGCTCACTCCTCCACCCCGCCAGCCCCAGAGTTGGCCATCCCTGGCCTCAGCTTCATCCTGTACCTGTCCCAACCCTTCTTGAATCCTTCCACTGTGGTCTCTTCCACCAGACTCCTGGGCTGCATGTTCCGTGGTTCCACCACCCTCTCTGTGAAGACGTGCCTCCTGCACTCCCCCTGCACAACCCCCCTTCCAGCTTCCACTCGTACCCCCTGGTAGTTCCCCCCTTCTTAAGCCTGAACACTTCCCTTTACATATGTTAAAGTCTCTAACATGAGATTAGGTTTTTCTTTCATGCTCATCTATTCTCTATGCAGATGATCTTGTACTCTATTCAAGCTCTGATAAGGTTGCCAGCATAAATGCATCCCATTCTTCAGATTTCACAAAATGTCCAAAATTGGCATTCCGCACCTAAGCTTGTACTTAATGCTAAGAAAACCCAAGCAATGTTACTTGGATCTGCCCCTAAACGTAGGACATGTCAAACTCCCCTATTGGTGCTAGACAGCAGTTGCACACAAACAGAATGAGTTGCATCTTTTAAGTATCTGGGAATAATTCTGGACCAATCCCTGGACTTCAGCCTGCATATACAATCTGCCTGCAAGGCAGTGAATACTAAACTGGGGGTTGCTTACAAGTCCAGTTTCAAGTGGACTCCCTCTGCTAAACTTGCTATTGCCAGATACATATTACTCCTTGCCCTCACCTATGGCATGCTGACCTTTGCTGCCATACACAAAACCATCCTTCATAAGTGGGATGTCACTTATGTCTGTTGATACACCTCCTCATTACCACGGCTTAAGCACCACTGCCAACTGTATAGGGACCTGGGCTGGTCAACACCCTCAGCTTGCCATCAATACTCTCTTGGCTCCCTGACTGACTATACTCAAACCAGATCCCTTCAGCACTCGTAACATTGCTGGAACCTCAAACCTCCTCCTATGGACTGCGATCGGTAGATAAATCCCTGCTGAATGTACCTAGATGTAAAACATCAAGAGGCTCTGTTGCCTTCAATCACTCTGCTCCTCAGCTTTGGAACTCTCTCCCCCAAGCACTTCGAAAATCTGGATCCCATGACAGCTTCAAAAAGGAGCTGCGCTTAAATCTATCCCTTGCTGATCTCTGCTTTGGTTTAATCCTCCCTAATCCGCCAGATGCTGCCCGGCCTAACTTTAACCTCCCTACCTCATAGCACTTCTTACCTTTACTATCTCCTTGAGCGCTAATCTACCCCAACTACACACACACACACACACACACACACACACACACACACACACACACACACACACACACACCTGAGTCTTGTTTCAGAGGCCGTGATAATGCATCCTGCCCTGTCAGGAATTTGCCCTCGCCGTGTTTCGCTGCCTATCTGAATCTTCATTGTTGTGACTAATTTGAACAATATTTCTTTGCTGCTATATTGTGGTATCTCTTCCTAGACTGTGTAGGTTTTCTCTGCCTAAAATTTCTATGTGGATTGCACTGATTGTTATTGTCCTGGCTGCATGTATTCATTACTACTGACTGTTTTGACCTATGCTATTGTAATTTAATTGTACTCATGCTATGTACCTGTCTGATTGTTGTACTCTCAGGTCGTGGCTGAAAATAGTCATTTCATGGCTAGTGCACCTACCCGGTTAACAAAAACTAAAATAAATATGTAATGACAATTCGGAATGCTTTTATACCTTTAATACAGTATGTTCTGCACAGTCCATATACGGTTGGCAGATAGGTTTTTAATGCAATTAAATGGTTATGGACACAGTTAAGCAACTGTAATCTGCTGCATAAGCCATTGTTTGAGTATGCTTGTTTTATTCGCTGACGTATTGTGTCGTCTGTATTTTAGAGGAAATGCAATAAAAGCACATTACAAAAAAAGAAAAGTGAGCCCTTGGTCAAGCCAGACACCAAAATACTTTACTGTGTCTAGAACTTCCAGTTGGGCACCAGTGGAGGTGGATATCTGTATGAGCTTGCTTCGGTCAGGGACAGATTTTCTGGAACCAAACAGCACAGCCTTATCTCCCCCCCCAAAAAAAAAATCAAGTACAGGACAGTTTGAGACAAACCATGTTTTGAGTTCATGGAAGTCCTTAAGTCAAACTGTGATATCATTCACGTCTTTCGATGAGACGTTAAACCAAGGTCAGTCCTGCCTGTTACACAGAAACATAAAAATTGGCAGCAGATAAGGGCTGCCAGGCCCATCTAGTCTGCTTATTTTCCCTGCCTACCATAGAAGTCGTAGACCTACTTGATCTCCGGCGTTACCTCCTTGTTCTTGTTAAGGTTCCCCTATGCCTGTCCCACGCATGCCTAAATCCCCCACCACCTCTGCTTGGAGTCTATTCCATGCATCCGCCACCCTTTCCGTGAAGAAATACTTCCTTGAGCTACCCCTTAGTCTACCCCCTTCCAACCTGTTCTCGTAGTTATTCAGGTGGACATCAAAGATCCCATGGCACTTCTTGAAAAGAGTGGGGGAATCTCCCCAGTGTCTTGGCCAAATGTCCCCCATTTACTAAAATACCACCTACAGCGTTATCTAGTTCTGTATGTCAGTTTGCATCTGCATCTTCCCCCTCTCCTCTGGAATGAGGTTGAAAAGGCAGAACTGCCTACTCCCTTCTTTCCCGGTCAACAAAAACTAAAAAATAAATACATTTAAAAGAAAAATTCAAGTCAGGGTTGGTTCTCTATAGGACTGGATCATGTGTGTACAACAGCACTTTGGCTTCATCACAGTTGGAGGGGAGCTTGTTGACGAAAAGTGAGAACCGTATAGTACTCATCATACAGCCATGGGGACCCCGAAGATCTCACACTGGGAGAAGAGGCATAATCCCCACACGACTGCCAGCTTATGCCCTATGAGACAGCTGGTAAATCACCGCCTGGAGAGCTGGTTAAGACAAGACCCGGACTTCAGTCTGAGCGGTAACAGGTCATGGCTAACCATGTCAAATATCTTTGTGAAGTCGACAACACAGCCCCCGTTCTGGGGCCATGGTCTGAGGAAAGGACGACATCACTGGTGAAGCATACCAGGGCTGAGTCTGGGCCTTGGTGTTCGCGGAAGCTGTACTGGATGTGTGTGAGTAGGGAGTGGGTTGCTATACAGGCTAGCAATTGGTTGTGCACCCGTCCCCTTTTAATTTAGCAAAGGTGCTCAGAATAGAAATAGGGCAATATCTTACAAATAGTTCCCTAGCTCCGCCCCTGTGCACAGGAACCACATGTGCCACCTTCCACTTTTGAGGGACTGTGCCATGAAAAAGTGATAAGTTAAAGTATAAGTCAGTGGAGGAGTCAAAATACAGGCAGTCAAGTTTTAGGAGCTGGGGCTATAGGTTATCACTGCCAAAATTATAAGGAAGTCTCTTGGCAGCTGGGTGGTTGGGGTCAGTGCTCCTGATAATGTTGCTTTTTGTATCTGGCACCTCAATAAAATTGGCCCAGCATCTATAAGAGCTTTGCTTCCTTCAAAAGGTGGCGAGTGCTGGTGGTTCTTGTTTTTGATTGCTCCTGATAATGTCGAGATTCAAGAGTAATGTACTCATTTTTGACATCAGGTGAGTTAAATATAACTCTGACAAGCAAAATCGCTTTAAACTTGGAAAAACAGCACCTTTTGAAGCATCTCGAGCATTTCCAAGGTTGAGATGAGTATTAGTACTATTACAAAAAAAAAAAAAAATTTGAAGAATAGTTCTCAAAACATGGTCAGGAAAACACGCCTGTACTTACCATATCTGGAACACTGGTTGGGGTACTGAAAAATTACAGTTGCTGGACTTCTTAAATTACAGACTAAAGAATAAAACACAGGTAGCAGGGGAAGGGGGGACGACTGCTGCAGTTGCTTCAAGTCTCTCCCCCGGTGGCTTCTAACTTTTCTAGAACAGAAGACGCTACAAATTAGTGCTGCATTTGTGCTCAAGTTAAAAAACACAGGTTACTTACCTGTAACAGTAGTTCTGGGAGTGGTATATGATGTTCATCCACACTTTCTGGCGGTCTCTTTTCCCTTTAAGATGTGCCAGAAATCTTCAAGCTAGCTCCTTCCACCCACCTGGGTAGTAACTCCCTTGTCTCCGCCCCATGACACCAGATCTTGCCCGCTGGAAGCAGTGTGTGTGCACCGAAGCTGGGGAGGTCGCGTGGGTCCGTGTGGATGATCATACACCACTCCTAGAAAGTACAGTTATGTAAAAACTTACCGTAACAGTACAACTTTGAGGAGCATCTCTTGTAGTAGGTAATACTTCTGGGTATCCAGCAGAGGTTGGTGTGGTGCACGGCAGCTCTTCTAGCAGTTTTTCACCAGGGACCACCCACACATGACATCAGCTTCCTGTTTCCTATACAAGTATGGGTGGTCCCTGGTATCCTCCGCTCCACCGCCGGATTCAGCTTGCAGAGAGAGGACCGAGGGGAAGCAGAGGTACCAAAGGAGTCCTACTCATAATCAATGGACCAGAAGAAAAAATTAGTCACCTTTGTAATCTAGTTTCTTCTAAGGGAATCTCACTGTATTCTGACTTATGCAGTATGGTCTTACCATAGGACTGCCCCGGAGCCAAAATGGTTAATAGAACTTATGTAAATGATGGAATGCTAGGCTCGAGCTCGGTTTTCAAATCGCTACCCCTGGTAAACAGCTTCTAAGCCATCAGATTCTTTACTCCACTTGCCTCAGTAACACGTCTACGGAGAGCTCTCTCTCATCACTTAAAGAAACTATTTTTCTCGGTTTTAATCACTAGTAAAGTTTATTGGTATTCCATTCACTATCCTTGGTTTTCAGGTAGTAATTGTTTAGAGTTTATATTATTTAGGGTAAGCAGTCGTTTTTTATCGCGGTTAATTAGCCGGGAAGAAATGGATGATCTACTTATTTTTCTTGGTTGTCTGTATTTTTATTTAGTTTATACCTTTATCTCTGAGTCGGTTAGTTTCGTTTAACCAGGGTAACTCCTGGTTTTCGTGTGTCTTTTCAACCGGGCTAACCTCTGGGCTTGTTTACATTTAAAAATTCCAGGGTAATTTCTGGTTTCCTTATCGGTTTTTACAACCTCAAAAAAATGTTTTTTTTAAATAACAGTTAAAATTAGTGTGTGGTAACTGGGTTATGTCACAGAAGATGAAAAAACGAACAGGACCCACAGGTTTCCAGCACTGTACCGAGTACGGGGAACTTTTTGCTAAAGCAGATCCACACCTTATTTGCTTGTTCTGTCTGGGGTCCAACCACCTACAGACAGACTGAAATCTGTGGCAATTTCACTCAGTCTACTACTGAAAGATGAAAAAAAAGGCTAAGGGAGAAAATGGCTGAAAAGGCTGCTAATCCAGCCGGTGAGCAACCGGTTGAACTGGAAGGGCTGCCCTTTGACAGGGGAAATAACTCTTTAGAAAAGAACTGCGGATAAGGATGCTGAAGCGGCCATCGTGGTTGACCAGAAAAGGAAAGATAAGCACCAGAAACCACAACCCAAATCAATCGCGGTTCCTTCTCCTGAGGAGATCACTAACGTGATCAGGATCATTCAATCCTTACAGCCTCCGGTTCCAGTTGATACACAACAGTTCATAGGTCCCTGATTTAACAGACCAAAGTGGGGAGCCTTTTGATGACACTGGTTATGATGAGGATGAGGACTATGGTGATCCCAAAGAACCAGATATCTCTCCTTATCCACGTAGGCCAGATTCCCCAATAAGGAAAATGAGGATTTTATCTCATATTTTGCTTTTATGAAGCAAGTTGCTCAGTCTCTCGACCTCCCATCCCAGAAATCAACAGAGGAGAAAGAGGACTACAAAGAAATGGACGTCCCACCATCTGAAAGGTTGCTTCTTCCATTATATAAATCCTTAAGAAAGCAGTCCATGAAGATCCTGCAGACCCCCACTTCTGTCCCTCCTACAGACAAAAAGGTGGACAGAGATTACTGGGTGGCTAATTTCCTATTTGGACACCACAGCCATGAAGGTGTGGTGCAGGCTGCAGCTTGTAACAAAGCTGGCATCCCTCTGGCCTCCCATCCCCCAGAAAAAGATTCTAGGAGGATAGACTACTGCAATGAGGTTTATCTTGGACCTTCCCTAGCCATTAGGCAGGCATCTTATATGGCCTATACAGCTAGGCACCACAAAAATATGTGGTCCACGGTGCTGGAGATAGCCAAGGCAGTTCCCCCTTCCATGGCTGCTGTCCTGGAGGAAGCTGCTAAAAGGGGCAATGAAGCCTCAAAACAGTTCAGGATGGCAGTGGATGCTAATGACACTGCATCTAAACAGATGGCTTCAGCTGCGTATCTAAGGAGGTTTGCATGGCTCAGAACCACTAACCTCACACAAGACACTCTAAACAAATCTATGGATTTCCCTTGTGACCCCGTGTCTCTGTTTGGAGAACAAACAAACAGAGGCATATATGAAAAGACTGGATGACTATAAAGCTGCTTACGAAAGTGCAATGGTCAAGGAGAGAGCTGCCAACCCCCAGAAACACCATCCAACGGGCAGCAGGGGTAGAACTCTCTACAGGCCCTTTCTCCAGCCTCATGTTTTTCCCCAGTGCCAGCCCAGGGGATACTTCAGGGGCAGGGGCAGAAAGGTCAGGGGCTGCACTAGCCCCAGTGTTCAGCCAGTAGCACAGTCAAAGCAGACACCCCAAGAAGACTGCCCAGGTCGCCTCCCCATGCCCAGTGGGGACAGGCTGGCCCATTACTTCCAGGAATGGGAAACCATCACCACAGACAAGTGGGTCCTGGAAGTAGTGGGCCAGGGACTTGCCCTCAGCTTCAAGGCCATGCCAAAGCTCAGGTCAAGAGCTTTCAAACCATCTTCCCTAGCAGAAACAGCCTTGCTGGAATCAGAGGTTTCAAACCTCCTAATGCTCAAGGCAGTATAATCAGTACCTCCCAGTTAGCTGGGAGGGAAAGGGACTGTATTCAAGATACTTCCTCACAGTGGAAAAAAAAAACAAACAAAAAAAAAAACAGGGGAGTGGTGATCCATTTTGGATCTTGGGTATTTAAACAAGCATCTGACAAAACCAAAATTCAAGATGGTCACTCTGGCTACAATACTACCTTGTCTAAGACAGGGAGACTGACTAGCATCCTTGAATCTCAAGGATGCCTACTTCCATATCCCAATCAGAAAGTCACACAGAAAGCGTCTCAGGTTCAGGTTACCCTTGGGCCATTACCAGTTCAGAGCAATGCCTTTTGGGCTCACAGCCACTCCAAGAGTGTTCACAAAGTGCTTGGCAGTGGTTGTGGCCCATCTAAGGCGACAAGAGGTGCCAGTCTTTCCCTACCTGGACAACTGGCTCATAGTAGGGCAGTCCCTCCAGCAAGTCAGGGAGGCGTGGTCACTAAGAAAAAATTACTCACCTTAGTAATGTTGTTTCTTCTAATGGAGTCTTGCTATATTATGACTATTGCAGTTTGCCCCAGCCTTAGAACTGCTCCGGAGGTGAAAAGTTAACTTCCATGCAGAGCATGGAGCTTAGAGCGTAGTCGGTTCAGAAGCTCTGTTTGGCTGGTTTCAAACCGAAACCATCAGATCTTTACGAGCAAAAACTCACTAAGGTTCTGTGTGGAAGCTGTAACCTACACTAGCCAACTGGCCACTAATATATTAACACATTTTTGCGGGTCCCAACACAAAGACTCAAGTCAGTGGACCAGAAAAATTAAGACAGAATAACTAAATAAACACAACACCCAAACATGAAAGAGGGCATCAACAAATGCCAACAGAGGACTACCCACCCCATACCCCAAAGTAGGAGTTCTGAGAGGGGCAGGCTGGGGGGGAGGTCATAATATAGCAAGACTCCATTAGAAGAAACATTACTAAGGTGAGTAATTTTTTTTCAAACATGAAGTCTTGCTATATTATGACTATTGCAGACTACACAGCAGTACCTCCATGGAGGAGGGACAGAACCTACTTAGGGAATAGGCTCTGAAGCACGGCTGTGCCAAACCGAGCATCCCTCCTGGCCTGAATATCCAGGGAGTAATGCTTGGTGAAAGTGTGTACTGTCTTCCAAGTAGCTGCCTGCCATATCTCCAAGATAGGGATGTCTCTAGCAGCAGCTAGAGATGCAGCTGTACCTCTGGTAGAGTGAGCCCTCAGGCCTGATGGGGGAACCTTACCCAGCTTTTGATAGCAAAATTGGATACAAGAAACCATCCACCTGGCAATGGATCTCTTAGCAGGTCTCCTTCCCAACCTCACCATAAGTGAGAAACAGTTGGAGGAGTCAAACCCAGACCCTTGGTACGCCTATGTAGTAACTTAGGGCCCTCTAACATCTGTTGTGCAGCCTCCTCTCACCAGAGGAGGAATGGTCAGTGAAGAACACTGGAAGTGAAATAGATTGGTTAAGGTGGAAATCTGAAACCACCTTAGGCAAAACTTCCTGTTAGTCCTGAGGACCACTTTATCCCTGTGAAAGGAAATAAAGTCAGTTTCTACTGATAAAGCCTGTAGCTCACTTATACGCCTTGACAGAAGTGATGGCTACCAGAAATACAGTTTTCCAAGTCAATACTTAAGCTCTGTCAAGACAGAGGCTCAAAGGGGGTTGCATTAGCTGAGCAATGCATACATTAAGATCCCAAGTCAAGCAGGGTCCCGAATGGAGGATTGGTGTGAAGCAATCCTTTAAAAACTTGAAAATACAGGATAAGCAGAAAGAGAAGAGGGCTTCCTGCTGAAATGAAGGCAGAGACAGCAGCCAAGTGCACTTTCAGGGTGGCTGGTCTCAGTCCCAAAGAATTAAGATGGACAATGTAGTCCAATACAGTGGGTAGATCAGCAGATTCTGGGGAAACATGCTTCCCAGAACACCATATGGAAAACCTTTTCCACTTGGAGTTATAGGTAGCCCTGGTGGAGGCTTCCTAGCAGCCTTCAGGATTTCGAGAACACTTTGAGAAAGTTGCAAATCAGCAAACTCTAACTGCTCAAGAGCCAAGCCTGGAGGTTGAGGGATTTGAGATTCGGATACCAAACTCTCCCCTGAGCACAGGTTAACAGATTGTGGTTCCTGGGGAGACACAGGGGAAGATGGACTGCTAAGGACAGAAGGAGTGGGTACCAGGGCTGCCTGGCCCAGTCTGGAGCAATCAGGATCATTTTGCAAGGCTGAGACCTGATTTTGACTAGTACTTTGAACAGGAGAGGGAAGGGGGGAAGGCATAAAGAAACTTCCCTTCCCAATCAAGGAGAAAGGCATCCAGGGGAACTGAGCCCAACACTGGGGCCTGCAACAAAACAGTTGAAGTTGATAATTGTCTGGGCTGCTAAAAGATCTATCTGAGGAGTGCCCCATCTGGCAAACACTATCCCCAGTACTAGGGATCCAGTGACCATTCGTGATGGCCCTGGGAAATCCTGCTGAGGGCATCTGCCAGGACATTGTCCTTGCCTGGGAGGTGAACTGCGAGGGAAGTGTTCAGGAGTAAGCCAGAGACCACAACTTATTGCCTGTGCACAAGGCCAAGACCGAGTGCCCCTTGTTTGTTGATGTACCACATTGTAGTGGTGTTGTCTGTTCTGACCTGTACCACCTTGTTCTGAACAGATGCAGAGAAAACCTGAAGTGCTAGAAAAACAGCTCTGAGTTCCAACAGATTGATGTGGAGCAGAGATTCCTGAGGGGACCATAATCCCTGGGTGGAGAGGTCGCCCATGTGAGCTCCCCATCCCAAGAGGGATGCATCTGTAGTAAGGGTCAAGGAATGGGACAGAGGGATGAAAGGCACCCCCTGTCTCAGATTGCTCTGATCCTGCCACCACTGAAGGGCCTGGATCAGGGTTCGAGTCACTGGGATTAATTTGGATAGAGGATCTCTTCTTGAGACCAGAAAGCTCTCAAATGGAACTGAATGTCCTCATCTGAAATCTTGCTCCTGCACCACAGCTGTGGAGGCAGCCATGTGCCCTAGAGCTGCAGGAAATGCCTTGCTGGTCGAGAGACCTGCAGAGTGAAGGAGGCGCCAGGGCCACTAAGGTCCTTACCCTTTCCAAGGGAAGGAAGGCTCTGGCCTGCTTTGTATCCAGTTCTGCCCTATAAAGGGAGTACCTGGACAGGTTCCAAAACTGACTTTGGAAGATTGAGAAGAAATCCCAGAGAGGCAAGCAGCTGCTGGGTAACTAGCAGGTGTGATTTGACCTGGTCTGGAGACTGACCCACAATGAGCCAGTCGTCCAGGTAGGGAAAATGGCAATCTTTTGCCTTCTTAGGTGAGCGACTGCTGCCAGACACTTTGTGAACACTCTTGGGGCAGAAGTGAGGCCAAGGGCATTGCTCTGAACTGATAATTGCCTGAGGGCAGTTCAATCTGAGGTACTTTCGATGGGAGCTTGATAAGAACATGGAAGTAGGCATCTTTGAGGTCCAGGGAGGCTAGCCAGTCCCCTGGCCTTAGGGAGGGTAAAATCATTCCCAGTGTCACCATTTTGAACTTTGGCTTTAAAAGGTGCTTGTTTAGATATCTTAGATCCAGGATAGGCCGCCACTCTCCTGTCTTTTTTGGGGTAAGGAAGTACCTGGAGTACAGACCCTCACCCTGGTGAAGGGGAGAAACCTTTTCTACAGCTCTGAGAGCCAGGAGGGTTGAGACTTCTGTTTCCAAAGCAAGAGTCTCTAAAGGGTTTGCAGGTGGAAAAGATCTGGCTCTCATCTTTGGAAATTTCTTGAAGCTGAGAACCAGACCCTGGCTCACTACTTCCAGGACCCACCTGTCTGAAGTTAAAGACTGCCAGTCCTGGACGAAGTGAGCCAACCTGCCCCCTACAGGTAATGGAGAGCCGACCCTGGGCATCCCATCAGGGTGCCTGTTTGGCAGGGGCTTTAGGCTGAGGGGTGGGAGCAGGCCTGCCCGAACCCCGTCTGCCTCTCCCTCTGAAGAACCCCCTCTGTACATAGGCTGAAGAGGAGGGGCCTGAGTCTGGTAAAAAGGCCTGTGAAAAGGCCTACCCCTACCCCTGGGGGGGCTGCCTCTGAGGAGTGGCTTGCCGTTCCTTGGCTTGTGCACTCCTGTAAGTGGTTCTATATTCATCCATTTTCTTCATATAATTCTCTGTCTGCTCCCCAAACAGAGAATTTCCCACCACAGGAAAATCCATAGCCTTAGACTGGGTATCCTGTGACAAAGTAGTACACCTGAGCCAGGCCAATCTCCGAAAAGCCACAGATGTAGCCATGACTCTAGAGGATACATCGTTAGAATCCACTGCAGCATGGAATTGCACCTTAGAGGCCTCAATACCATCAAGAGCCACCTGCTCCAGCTCCTTTGCGAGCTGGCCAGGGACCTGTTTGGCTAAGGCCATGACAGTATCCCATCTAGATTTCTGGTATCTTGCAACATAAGCCATATAGTTAGCTTGTCTGAGTCCCAAGGATGCTGCCATGTACTGTTTTTTGGTCATGGCATCAATCTTCCTGGAATCCTTGTCAGGAGGATGTGAAGCCAGTGGAATATTAGCTTTATCACAGGCTGCAGCCTGAACTACCCCAACATGACTGCATTGCTGTGAAAGAAAATCTGTATCAGGACCCAACAAAGTGTACCTCCTGTCCATCTTTTTATCCACAGGAGGCACAGAATTAGGAGCTTTTAAAAATTTTGTTTGTTTTCTAAAAGATTTATGTAAAGGGATGGACAACCTCCTGGACTCTGGGATATCCATCATCTCCACATAGTCAGGCTCCTCTTGCTCATCCAAAGCCTCTTCTAAGGGAAGCTGGAGGGTCTCAGCAACTTTTTATAAAACAAAAATGAGAAGGGACCAGAAAGCCTAGGGGAGACTCACCTGAAGGTCTGTCTGGGAGATGTCCGTTCAATGGGCACATCCAGACTTTCAAAGTCACATTCACACTGATCGTAATCCTCATCCCTCCTCTGGTTCATAGAACTCTTCTATATCATAATCCTGAACCACTGGAACTGACCGAACCGACCTTTTGCCAGACAGTGGCGGTTCGGAGGGAACCGGGGACAGGGACTGGACAATCTGTATTGCCCTGGCTATCTCAGCAGCAACTGGAGAAGGAATTTTGGACTCCAAACCTGCTGATTTTTTAGATTTCTTTGCTGGAACTGGTTCCTCAGAGCCAGCTTTTCATTTGCCCGAGGAAGTCTCGCCCTGGTCAGAGGGCACTCCCTCCGGTTCGGTTGGCACCGAACCGGGCTGGCCATCCGGGTCAGCAGACTTTTTGGCCTCTCGCTCCCTGAGCCTGCCCACTCTCTTGTCCAGGGTGGCTGCAGGGAAATTTTTACAAATCTGGCAGTCTGAATTGAGGTGGTCAAACCCCAGACAACAGACACATGTAGTGTGTGGGTCAGTCTTGGCAAAGGCTTCCCCACAGACACTACAGTGTTGAAACCCAGTGGGCCCGGTTTTTCTTTTGGGTTTCTCAGACATGATGCCAGCCTAACCAACCAACTTGCCCTTTTGATGGCAGTGCCAGGCAAGACACCCTTATCGGTTCCAAACCGTGTCACGGGTCCTGGAAAAAAAAGTAAAGAAATCAGTTTTTTTTTTAGAACCGATAACAACTGGGAACCGCACTCTAAAAAGAATTAAAAGGCTTTAAACTTATATTTAAAAACAACTCGATCGGTTCAACCGAACCGATAATACTTTACAAGTTCCACACAGGAAAAAACCCCATCTATTACTTACGATTACCATAGACAGAGCCTGAACCGATCGGTTTTGCGGTTAAAATAATGAAATCGCGGTGAAATTAAACCGAGAAATAGCGCTTTAAACCCAAGAAATGAACCGAGCAACAGGAGGAATCTCCGGAGCGACTGTTCAGTGAGGCGGAGTAAAGAATCTGACGGTTTCGGTTTGAAACCAGCCAAACAGAGCTTCTGAACCGAGCTCGCGATCTAAGCTCCATGCACTGCATGGAAGTTAACTCTTTCACCTCCGGAGCAGTTCTAAGGTTGGGGCAAACTGCAATAGTCATAATATAGCAAGACTTCATGTTGTTTGAACACAAGACATTCCATCCTTTCTGGGGTTCCTGGTGAACCACAAAAAGTCTGTTCTAGAACCAGTTCAACTCAGATTCACAGGGGCAGAAGTGTACACAAGAAAAGGGATGGCTTACCTGCCTCAGGACAGGGTGGGCAGCCTTATCCAGGTAGCTGAATCTTTCAAACTTCATGTCTCAAGGCCAGCAAGGCACTTCCTTCAGTTGCTGGGCTACATGGCACCTTCCACAGCAACTGTGCCAGGGACCAGGTGTTAGATGAGACATTCAATTTCACTTAAGAGAACACTGGTCCCAAAGAAAGGATCCAGTTTTGAAGCTAGTTCCAGTCACAGTCACTCTTCTTCAAGCCCTGCAGTGGTGGCAGGAAAGAAGCAATCTCAGGCAAGCAGTACTGTTCCTGCAGCAGTCCCCTTCTCTGGGACTTAAAACAGATGCATCCCTCCTACAGTGGGGAACACATCTGGGGCATCTCAATACTCATGGTACATGGGAAAAGCAGGAATCTCTCCTGCACATAAATCTTCTGCAGCACCATACAGTTCTATTGGTACTTCAGTTTTTCTCCAATCGGGTCAAAGGGAAGGTGGTCCAGAACAGACAACACAACCACAATGTATTACTTAAACAAGCAAAGGGGAACAAGGTCAACTTCCCTATGCACAGAGGCAATGAAAATTTGGGCCTTGGCTTACTCCCTGAATATTTCCCTCACAGCTGTGCACCTTCCAGGCAAGGACAATGTTTTGACAGATGCCCTCAGCAGAATAAATCAGAACCACCACGAGTGTTCATTGAACAAGCAGGTCTTACAGACCATCTTCAGGCGATGGGGCACCTCAGAGGTGGATCTGCTTGCAGCCCCAGACAATCACCAGCTCCCACAATACTGTTGCAAGTCCCTTATCAAGGGCAGAATTCCTCTGGATACACTTCTGCTGGAGTGGACAGGGAGATTCCTGTATGCCTTCCCTACTTTTCTCCTATTACTGAAAGTAATAAACTCAGACTCCAACCAGCATCAATGATCCTCACTGCCCCAGATTGGGCCAGGCAGCCTTGGTACTCCATGCTCCTATCATTGTCAGTAGCCAAACAAATCAGCCTTCCCAGGAGGTACAACCTGCTGTCATCCTCACACGGCAGGATGATGCATCCCAACCTTCTATCCCTCACACTCAAGGCATGGCTCTTTAAGACTTCGAGTATGCAGGTTTACATCTCTCAGGAGTTATGGACATACTAAAAGTTTCCAGGAAACCTATCAAGAAAACTTATGCCTCTAAATGGAAGAGGTTTTCTTTCTGGTGCCAGCGTAAATGTTTGGACCATGCCCAGGCCTGCCTCTCTATAGTCCTAGACTATATGGCCCATCTGCACTCTATAGGTTTAACTATTGCCACACTAAGAGTGCATCCAGGAGCTGTTTCAGCTTACTTAGCAGGTAAGGCTTCCTCATTGGCCTCAAAGCTAGTGTTTAAAAAGTTTAAGGGATTATTACACTTGCATGCACCACACAGGGAACCTACCCCCAAGTGGGATGTGAATATTTGCATTGCTCAGCTTATGCAGCCCCCTTTCTAGCCCAGGTCTACAGCAGATCTCAAATATGTGACCTGGAAAACAGTGTTCCTGGTAGCTATTACCTCTGCCAGAAGGAACACTGAGCTCCAGGCACTGTCTACAGAGCAAGGTTATATTGCTGTCCATAGGGACAGAATAGTTCATAACTAACAGGAAATTTTTTGCCCAGGGTGGAATCAGATTTCCACCTTAACCAGTCTATTACCTTGCCAGTTTTCTTTACTGACCACTCCACTTCAGGTGAGCGTAAGCTGCACAGCCTGGATGTAAAAAAGGGCAGTCAGCTACTATTTGGATCACACAAAGGATCAAACCCAGCTCTTCCTCACTTATGGAGAGGTAGAAAAAGGTAAACCTGCCACCAAACAATCCACTGCAGGATGGATCGTAGCGTGTATTCAGTTCTGTTATGGCAAGGTGGGAAAGCAACCATCTGCTGGCTCAGGGCCCACTCTACCAAGGATACTGCAGCTTCTCCAATAGCTGCTAGAGATATCCCTCTAGTGGACATCTGCAAAGCCGCAGCTTGGAAAACAGTCCACACATTAACCAAACATTGTTTGGATGTCCAGGTCAGAGGTGATGCCAGGTTTGGCACAGCAGTCCTGCAGAGCCCGTTTCCTAAATAGGCTCTAGGCCCACCTCCAAAGGCACTGCTTGGTAACCTGCATGAGTCAGAATTCAGTAAGATTTCCTGGGGTTTGAAGAAAAAAATTATTCACCTTTGTAATCTTGTTTCTTCTAAGGGAATCTTACTGTATTCTGAGCTAAACAAAATGAAATACAATGTGCCAACCAGGATGAAAGAGTATGTGTCACAACCGGGAGGCACTCATGATCCAGGGCAAGAGAGACTAACAGTTGAGACGTCTTTCTAAATTGACAGAGTCCGATTAGTATAGTAGCGTAGTATACGATGGACATCTAAAGTATGTAGTAGATGTTCACCCTGATTGGAGTAGTCAGGATAGTAGACCGGAAGCTCCAAGGACTGATTTAAAGTATTTTCGGAGACTACTTTAGGAAGGAAAGAAGGGCTGGTGCAAAGGACCACCCGGTCTTTGTGGAAAATCAAGTAAGGTTCCCTATATATGAGGTCATGGATCTCCGGAGACGTGTCTAATGGAAGTAAGAGCCACCAGAAATAGGGTTTTCCATTTAAGAAAAACGGAGTTCACAGGTGGCAGCCGGCTCAAAAGGCTTAAGGGTCAATTTTTCTATCATAAAATTGAGATCCTAATAGGAGGTTTAATACGTAACATTCCTTTCAAAAACATCTCCGCTAGATGATGTTGGTACAGTAACCTGCCATCCAGAGGTTCATGGAAAGCCGAGATGGCGGCCAAGTGGACTTTGATGGAAGAATAACAAACTAGACTCAGATAGTGAGGCCAGGTAGTTCAGAACCTTAGTCAGTGGACAGGAATAAGGGACCAAAGATAGAGAGGCTGACCATATGCCAAAGTGTTTCCATTTAGAACTATATGATGCTCTTGTTGCTAGCTTACGGGAGGCCAAGAAAATACTGGCAACAGGAGAGTATACTTGTAATAGAGTTATGAAAGCGTCCTCAGGAGCCAAGTGTGAAGATGTAGAGCTGGCCAGCCCGGTGGCACGGAGGGATGAGGCACTGGCCACCACACCTCGCGCCACGCCGGTGACCAGAGTTTGGCAGCAAGCTCAGGCACCAGGGGTTGGCGGAGGGAGGGAGAGGATTGAGAGTCCGATGGGCTGCTCTCCTCTCCTCTCCCAGAGGGGTATGTGGTAGGCTTGTCCAGCATCCCAGCGACCCTCGGTGGAAAACGGGGGCACTGCAGGATGCGGACCGCACATCGGGTGAGCGTGGCAGACGTCGTAAAGGGTGGCCATGCGCCATAGAATTGGGGGAGTGCCACGCTTGGGAGGAAAGAGGTGTTTTGGGGGACCAATACAGGGAAGAAAAAACCCTTCAGCCTGGATAGGCGATGGCCCTCCCAGTGTCGAACCGCCACACGCCCAATGCTGGTTCCCTGCCTCTGCCCCTTCAGTCTCCTTGGGCCCATAGCCACCTGGGGCTAGGGGAGACAGTAACGATTTTGAAGAAGACAGGGTCCACAGCAGGCAGTAGAGTGGATACAGTGAGTGGAGCGGCCAGAGAGAGTTCCGGTGCTGGAGGTGTAAACAGCCACAAAAAAAAAAAAAAAAAAAAAAAGGGGTGTACAGCCTTCAGGTTGGGGTGTAGGAGTGACCCATGACACCTGAATCAAGGGGTCTGGTCTGATCGGCAATGGGATGGGGTCCTGTACTAACAGTTGGAGTAGGGGAAGCCACGTCTGGCGAGGGCACAGTGGGGCTATGAGAATCATTGTGGTCAGCTCCAACTGTAGTTTCAGTGGAGTCCACTGCAGGAGAAGGACGGGGGAAAGCATTTAAGAAGAGACCTGTCCATGGTTGGGACAGGCCATCTCTAGATCATCCCTTTCTGTTTGGGATAATAGAAAAATACCTGGGAAGATGGCAATTCTCTGGGGAGGCAAACAGATACATCTATGGAGTGCCCATAAGTTGAAGATTTCTTGGAGCACTTGCTCGTGAAGTGTCCATTCATGAGTTGTGGACTGGCGACTCAGCCGGTCGACTAACTGGTTGCAATGTCCCGGCAGGTGGACAGCTATTAGCATCCTAAGGTGCAAAGCCAATCGCCCTGTTTCAGGATCGGCATGATGGCAGGTAGGGTGACCATGTAGAAACGTTTGTACTGAAAGTAAAGATTCAGTTGTCGGAGATCCAGTATTGGTCTGAGGTCTCCTGTTCGTTTGGGCACCAGAAAGAAGTGGGAGTAAAATCCCATTTGATGTTCCAAAAGGGGCACTGTTACAATGGCCTGTTTGGTCAAACGGACCATCAATTCCTCCTGTAAGATGGGTATATGATCTGGAGGATAATGAATCTTCCATGGAGGGCAAGAGCTTGGGGTGGGGAGAAACTCCAGAGTATGACCCTTCTGTATAATCTTAAGTACCTAACTGTCAGAAGTGATAGTTTGCCAGGCCTCCAGATGGAGGGCAACACGACCCACTACAGCCTTTGAGGCCTGGTCGAGGAGGCGGGGGAAAGCCCAAGTGGGACACTGAGAGGTGGGCTGCGCAGCTCCACCTAAAGGGCAGGAGTGGGCACCCCGGGCAGTAAAGGTGTTGCCTCTGTTGGATTAAGCACGACCTCTGAAGCTGCCTTTATTATTACCTCTATCTTCCACTTCTTTTGGAATAAGAGGACTGTTGAGTACGGTAGGTTGTAGCTGGAGTATGATACATGCCATGAACCGTACGGAGGGTTCTACCTGATGCCTGTAAGTCATCCAGTAAGGTTTGAGTACCTGGCCCAAACAGCTTGGACCTGCTAAAGTGGGCATTAGCTACTTCATGTTGTATATCAGGTGCAAAGCCTGAGACGCGAAACCAGGCACTGCAATGCAGAGTGATACCAGTGGCCAATAGTTGGGCTGAGGTGTCCACGGCATCATATCCCAACCTGAGAAGGTGACGGGAGATGACAGTTACTAGTTGCCACTGTAGCCAATAATTTATCCATGTCTTGTGAGGAAGGGAGTTTACTGATAAGCTCAATGGCAGAGGACACAAGGGTACGCTGATATTTAATCATATGAGCCACATAATTCAGGATTCTGATAGTCATAGCACCTGAGGAAAATATCTTTTTCCCCCCAGATAGTCAATTCTTCGTGATTCCTTATCAGGGAGTAAGGAGCTCATGTGCTTGGGTTTTTTAGTATGGTCATGAGCAGCAGTAATGACCACAGAATCTGCCTCTGGAATAATAGAAAGCGGTGGTCCAGAGCATCCCGATATAAACGATCTGCTTTTCGGGGAACACCTGTAATAGCGGAAGGCTAATGCCAAGCGGCCAGCATGGCATTCTGGTAAGCTGGTATTAGTGGGGAAACCACTAAGACAGGCTCCTCAAGTAATTCCAGATATTCTGCCATATCTTTGTCATGTTCAGTAGTGGAGAATCCCATAACCTTTTGGATTTGAGCCATCATCTCACTAAAGGTCAGGTCGTCTGGGGGTGAGGCTGCCGAAGGGAGAGGCAGATCCTCATCCAGGGAAGAGATTTCAGAATAGGGGGATTCAGGATTAGGAAAATCCAAATCTTGAAACTCTTCGCCCTCAAGATCACAGGCAAAATCAGGTGGCAAATCTTGGTCATCTGACAATTAGTCCTCTATAAATGGAGAAGACCAGGGTGACATGGTATGTCTGTCACTATGAAATCTTTTAGGCGGAGGACGGAGAGGAGATGGGGTAGGATCACCCAGCTCTTCAGAAGGCTGAGAAAGCCGCATGGCGTGCAAGACCTGTCGGACTACGCTGGTGAGGTCCCTTTCCTGGGAAGGAGGTGATGTGAGAAGGGGGGCATGTTGGGAAACGGGGGGTGGGGGGAGATAGAGATAATGAGACGCGTAGTATGAGGTCTCGCCCTTGGGTGATAAAGACCAGGGACCTGATCTCTGGCCGCCTGACCCCCCTATAAGAAGCCATCTGTGTAGGTGGAGCAGTCAATAAGGTGTAGGCCATAGGTTTCCCCTGAGGAATGTGGGCTCTCATGGACAGGCCCACAGGGGAAAATTAGTTATTTTTACTTAATTGTCAGATGCAGTCAACGACAGAGAAGCCCCCGTCGATGGAGCAGCAATATATTTAGCTGCATGTAGAGCGCTGGACAGCACAGTCAATGAGAGGGTATAAGCCTCTGTCAATGGAGCAGTTACTATGTGAACTGCGTTCAAAGCGCCATTGACAAGAGGGTATGAGCCCCCATTGACGAAGTAGTGTTTAAAGGATGCCCCGTCAACGAGCGACAAGATAAGGAATGTAAGGAGGGTTTCGCCTCCTTTTTCTGCCTGGAATGAGAGAACCAGCAGAGGGGGGAGCCCTTGGTACAAGCCCCCTGGTTCTCCAAAAGAGACATTTTCTGCTCCATCAAAAGGTGTTGAATTGTAAGCAACCTTTGTCGTCGAGTTGCCTGATTAAATTCTTGACAAACTACAGATATCAGTGTCATGTGTGGGTCCCAGACACCTTACACAAAGTGTGTGATTGTCAAAGCGGT